>JAWNMD010000105.1:0-600000 GCA_035044365.1 Drosophila neotestacea
TTTTAATGTGAAATACGATGGATACACTTAACGATCATTGCCAATTGCTCATAATAAAGTATTTAAGCTTAAAGGATCAATTAGTACTATTCGAAGCAACCAAAGATGAACCAACAAATCGTTTACACGTAAATCTTCGAAATACTTGGCAACAACAGCCAAGTTTTTATTTGGATTGGAACCTCGTTATTCCAGATTATGTATTGCATGATTTCCTGACCATCATCAGTCCAACAGTACAGGAATTAATCATAGACAGGGTCACAGTGGATGGAATGAAACGTTGGACGCATTACCAGTTTCCAGAAATGAGATCCCTAACGTATACATTATTCATAATTGAGGAAGCAAACCCAGTCATACAATTAATGGCAGAGATCTTTCCTGGAATTCACAGCATCAAACCCAACGGCAAATTTGATTTAATTCACTTGACAAATTGGAAGAATATATGTAAGCTGGAACTAACCAACTGGTTTCCCAAACTCCCAATCGATTCAACAACCAAAGCAATTGAGGGATTTCAGATGCTGGAGGAGTTGTCATTGTGTCAGGAAAACTTCACCGAAGACCAAATAAAGATGTTACTGTGTTTGCCCAAACTTCAAACATTTGCCGTGTCATATCCACACAATAATTATTTTCGATGTATAATTGAAAGTATGCGTGCTAAGGACATTTGGAAAGTTTCTTTCAAATCCATTAACGAAGTCGTATTATACAATTTGACATTTATGAAAAACTTGCGTAAAGTGTCCTTGCTAGATACAAAGTTAACGATTTCAATCCAAAATCTACATGAGGCGGTTACTTCTTTGCCACTATTGGAACGACTTGACGTTGCAGACTCTCAGATTTGGGATCTTGAAATGGTTCTTTGGCAATTTGTGGCCGCTTGTCCGTGTCTCAAGTTCTTAAACATATCGATCAAGGACATATATGATACCTTTTTTGATGAAGACAGGGACTACATGAACACGGTTTTGGATAAGCGATCAACGCCCTTGAATCTATTTTACAACGATACTGGCTATAATGAGCATATGTTTCTTTCACATTTCAAGCATCCGAATTTAAATATCTCCTACAAGACCTTAAAATCCGATGACAGGAATTGTGTTTTACATTTTCATCCTTTGGCAACGTCAAGTGCTGAAGCGGAAACTTAATAATGTGATTAATAAACTTATATATAATATATATGAAAAATATTCCATTTTTATTCGACTCTTCCTACGGCAACTGCATGTTATAGTTATCTTATCTTCACCAAGTTTAATCGGCTTGTTTTAAATTTCATAAACTCAAGAACTTGAGAGTTGAGTTATCTCAAGTAAAAAATATAGCGCAAGCTAACTTTGGCGCGCCAAAGTTTGGATACCCTTGCAGTGCCCTGCGTAAGCCGTCAGATTTTTTACAAAATTTGTTAAAGGTTGATTTTGAACCGATCGTTCCTATGGCAGCTATATGATATAGTTGTCCGATTTAAACCAAATTTGGTCAGCTTGTTTAAAACTAAATCAAACACACAATGTGTTTATTTGGTTGAGATATTTTGAGAAACAAAAAAGTTTTTCATACTAAATGTTGTTTTCGAACCGATCGTTCCTATGTCAGCTATATGATATAGTAGCCCGATTTACACCAAATTTGGTCAGCCTGTTTAAAACTTAATCAAACACATAATGTGTATATTTGGTTGAGATATCTTGAGAAACAAAAAAGTTTTTCATACTAAATGTTTATTTCCAACCGATCGTTCCTATGGCAGCTATATGATATAGTTATCCGATCCGGTCGGTTCCGACATATGTACTGTGTGCAGCAAAAAGACGGACCTGTACCAAGTTTCATCAAGATAGCTTCAAAACTGAGAGACTAGTTTGCATAGAAACAGACGGACAGACAGACGGACAGACGGACAGACGGACCGACGGACAGACGGACATGGCTATATCGACTCAGCTCGTCGCCCTGATCAAGAATATATATACTTTATGGGGTCTGACACGCCTCCTTCACTGCGTTACAAACTTCGTGACAAAATTATAATACCCTCTGCAAGGGTATAACAACTTGACAATCTAAATATTTTGAATAAATTTATTAGAGATCTGAATACTAATCTCTACTAAATTTGTTGGGATTATTTAGATTGTCAGAGATGTTGTAAGAAACAACCAACAACAACGGATCACGATCAGGATCGCAACTTACCCTCAATAACTCCAAATTGAGCACGATAAGTGCGTGGAACGAATTCGTCGACAAGCGTTGTATTGAGTTTGCTGACTCGTAAAAGTTGTTCATAGGCAGGAATAATTTCCGCATAAAGGAAAACCTCATTGGCAAATTGAGTATAGGATTTGCTCGATTCCCGAAAATCCTTTGTGCCCTTCATGAACTTCACGAGCACCAGCTCTTTTTTGTCACTGAGAAAACCAAAAAGGTATTGCTTTAAGTAAATATGAAAAAATGTGTGGTGTGAAATTTACACTCACTTGCCAGCAATCTTGAGATCCAGCTCGACAGTGTAGAGCGCCGACATGAAGCCATCTAATCCCGTGGAGCATTGAACACTATGTGAAACCAAAGATGCATTTGCTCCAAAGTATTTAAAGATGTCATAGACCAGATGACGCTCAATGTAATCCAATTGCTGTTGTTGCGTTGACATCTTGCCGCACTATGAGATCCTCTTTCACATCAGCTTTAATTGAGTTTAATTATCTAAAGTACACGTATGTCGGATGTTATCGGAGGTTTAAAAACAGAATGGTCTTTGTTATTTGTTTGCGATAACAAGTTGTATCTTTCGTACAATCGATTGTTCAGTAAACATAAGGGTAGAGTTGCCACTTAATAAAAATATGTTGTACCATTTTCAAAAAAAATTTATCAACTTATTGGTACATTTAATAAATGCAAGCGAAGAATATAATACAAATAAAACTCTTATATATGTATCCCATATATATGCATATTTGAAGCCCACATTAATACTTTTTCGATTATTTTGTATGCAAAATCTTCAAGTAAAAGAAAATGTACCAATCTGAAAAAAACTGACTCAACATACCAAGAGTTTTGGTACAAGTGTACCCAGCTTTACAGTAGCTTGTAAATAATTCATTATAAATTAAACAATTATTTGAAATAAAATAACTTGAGAAATATAAATGCTAAGGCTAACAAATATATGACATATCCTAAAAGTGACTAGTTTTTTCTTTCATGCATGCATGACACTTTATTCGATAGTTTTGTTGCATCGATAGCTGCTGTTTTAGTACTGGCAAACAAATGTTGGCAATTGCCAGCCCTGCTCTGGTTGGAGTTATAAAAATAAAACAAATTGTTTAAAAACGAGAAACACCAATGCTTGGTTAATTGTGCATTAACTAATGTATGTAAATGCATAATTTGTGCTTATGTATGCATTTACATGCCGTTTACGTTTGTCGGTGCATTGTCGGAGGTGTTGTGCGTGTGTTGTAAGTTAGCTTATGATTAAAAAAAAAAAGAAAATGAATGAATAGTGGTAGTTTAGGCGTCGACTCCAATCATATTTGAAGCCGTCAATGCAATAATATTAAATAGACTGAACTATGTCAATGGTGGCGTTGACAACACTGGTGCTGCTCTGGTTGCCTCCCAAATCCAAATAATAAAATCAAAACAAGTATACCCTCAAGTAATATTGAAGTAGCCAAGCGGTGTGTGTATGTGTGTTGATCGCTACGAAAAAGCGACGAAAGAAACGAGCAAATAAACGTGCTAAAAAAACATAAAGCAAAAAAGGCAATGTCCAACACTGCCCTGACGAGTGTGCGAGCACTGCGATTTACAGCACTGCTCATTTCATGCAGTATTTTTGTTGTATTTCTGCATGCCTCTGGTATTTTTGTATTTTCCACTTCTCTTCATTTTCGTTTTGCTCTTTGGTACGTTCAGACGTGAGCGCGCGGTTGTGTCGTCGTCCGTCGTCTTCGTCTTTCGTGGTTTTCGTCTCGCGTTATGTGTGGCAACAAACAAAAATCAGCGCTTTACAACAACAACACAACAAAAGCAGCATACAACAACAAATACATACATATGTACATACACATATAGTTTAACGCTCTTTGCTACTTCTTCAATATATTTTTTTTGTCGATTTGTCTTGCGCATGGTTCAAACGCTGCAGCAGCAAAAAGGTTGGTGAAAAAAAAAAGACGTCGACGTTCTCGTTATCGGTTATCGTCGCGCCGTTCCGCCGTTATGTGTGTGTGCATTATTTTTTGTTATTGTGTTTCGGTATTTCCTACACTCTTTTTTTTGTATAATTATCAAAACCAAAAAGCATAAAAGTGCATCAGAAAATGTTAACAAAAGAAAGAAACGAAAAGAAAGAAATATAATCGTCGCTGTCTGCTTTTTGCTCTTCTTTTGTGTGACCATTTTTTTTTATAAGTTTTTTTTCTGTCTATGTATGCGTGTGCGACAGCATTTTTGTGTGTGTGTATGTGTGATAAAGTTTATTGTTGAATATGTTTTAATATCTCTTTCTTTCTTCCTCACTCTATTGCTCTCCATATATGTATGTATATATCTTATAAGCGCTTTCAGCGTTAAAAAACTAAGCAGCAACAACAACAAAATAACCAAAAAAGCAAAAGCAAATTTGTATACATACAAACGTATGTATGAATATGTGTGTGAGCAGAAGGAAACTTCGAAGTGAAACATGTTTGTAGTATTGCCCACAGCAACAACAAAAATAACAACAACAACGAAACAAAAGCAGCTGCAACCCCAACAAGAACAACAGCATTGACAACAATCTGTAACTCCACAACAACAATCATCATTAAAATGTAAGTGCTGCCTTTTTTTATTTATGTATGTATGTGTGTGTGTGAGTGTCGAGTCTCATCAGCATCAAATTTGTTTGGTTATGTTGAAGGCGAGATGCCGCCGTCGCCGCGGCTGGCGTCAACGTCGCTGTCGGCGTTGCCACTGTGTTACATTTTTGCGCGCATACGGTGGCAGCGCCGCCAAGTGCCAAACATATTGGATTTTGCCGGCATTTTCTTCTTGTGTGCATTTTTGTTTCTGATTGGGAAGGCATGTGGTTTTGTAAAATAGTGTGCGTGTGTGTGTGTATGCAGGCCAGGTAGACACACACACAAACAAGCAATGCTGGCATAGGGCAAACAAGAATTAAAAAAGAATAAAAAAGCCATTGACGCCGAAGCAGCGCTGCAGCAGCAGCGACTAGCGACTGAAGTTAAAACAGCAACAACATGCATGTACACATACACGGATAAATACATACATATACACACATAGGTACAGCCAGCTCTCACGCTCACGTTGCCCTCTCTCTCCCACTGCCGACAACGACGACGACGTCGCTTTGTCTGCACAAAGAGCAATTTAATTTGTATTTGTTATTGTTGCTGTTAAATATGCATGCATAAATGATAATTGGAATTAAACTAAAATTGTTCAATTGACAAATTGTCAATTTTGTTTGCGCTCTCTCTCTCTCTCTCCCTCTCTCTCTTTGCTTCCCTTTTGTAGGCTGCATTCTAATTACAATTTGTTGTTAGGTAAATTCACCAACAACAACAAAACTCGCATGCTTCATTTATGGCATTGAGAGCGTGAGAGCAAGATAAGTGCGCAACCTTTCGCTCACCCTTCCTCCCTCCCTTATGTCACTATTCCACTCTCAAATTGCTGCTGTTCATTTGAGCTGAAGTTTCAACAACGTTGCCGGCAGCAACAATAGGAAAAAAAAGGTCGCTCTTTCTCTCGCCTCTTCTTTCTCTCTCTTCATATGCAATTTTTCTTTCTGCCAGTTGTCTTCTTCGCTGGTTGTCCTGCAGAGTCCGCATGGTCGTTAACAGCTGGACAGGCGGAACGTAGAGGGCGCTAGCAGCAGCTGTTTTAAATCGAATTTGGTCACATTGTTGGGTCATTGCCTCTGCCCTTGTGGCTCGTGATTCGTGAGTCCGTTACTTGTGACCACGGTTGACACTTGAAACAATAAGAAAGCGCCAAAAAAGAAAATGTCTGAAAATCCAATTTCATTTAATTTTCTGCTTTAAAACAGCAATTTTTGTATAAATCATGTTATGTGTACCTTTATTTTATTTTATATTAATGCTTCTAATGAAAAATGTAGTCCAATGTACCAACGAATAAGAAATGTACCTATTTGAGTACAAATGTACAAAATGTGGCAATCGTGCTTGTGAGTCGTGAGTCGTGAGTCGTGACTCGTGACTGGTGTATTTACAGTTCTCTCTTGCACTTTATTTGCCCTTGCGTTTGTTGTTTGTTTATGCATTTCCTTATCGTTATTTGTTGTTTGTTATTGTTTTGTCTATTTCTCGAGAAATACGCTCACGCATTTTATCTTAAAAATGCAAAACGATACATTTTACATAAACAAAAAAACAAAACAAAAAATTAAGTAGAACAGGTGCAACGGTACATGCATTGAAAACAAAACAAAGATCGTTGCAATAAGTTCTTTGAAATAAACAAGATAGACAAAGCAGTTTTTTTTTTCAAATAAAGAGAGAGGGAGGGAGGGATTGAGAGGATGAGAATAAGAGCCAGAGTTGATATCAAGTTTATACAATAAATAAACATTGTTTATTAAATTGACTCCATCAATTTAGTCAATTGACACTAAGAAAATCGATCAAATACAGTTAAATTTAGTAGAAACATTTTATTTGAAAACGCAAGTGAATTTGAATCGGAGAAATCAAGCTTCTACAAAAGTTTAATCTCTAATTTTCTAGGCTTAAAGCATTGTAATAAACTTTAATCATAAACGATTAATAGTCAGGAAAAAGAGTATAGCATCCCAAGAAAACATGTTAATAAATCAGTCAATATGGGTAACTTTTGATAACTGTATAACCTTAAAATGTAGAGTAATATGAATATATTAAAAATGAATACATAGTAATATGAGGTAATAAAAGTTGTTCAATAAGTCAAGCAGTTTGGATATCTTTTGATAACAGGAAATATATTAACAATTAACTATACTAAATGTAACATAATCAAAGCTTTGATGCCAGCTGGACCTTCTTTTTTGTTTGAGTTGGACTCTGACAATTTTGATCAGCTGTTCAGGATGATGCCCTCTGTTTGGCCTAAGCTACATCATGGGTAGCTTGAATGACAGCCTCCTTTATCGGTTCATACTCATTGCGAACGTAGTCGATCTGCTTTTGAAGACGATCACCGCGTTTCTTGGCAGTGACAAGCAACAGGAAATATATTAACAATTAACTATACTTAATGTAACATAATCAAAGCTTTGATGCCAGCTGGACCTTCTTTTTTGTTTGAGTTGGACTCTGACAATTTTGATCAGCTGTTCAGGATGATGCCCTCTGTTTGGCCTAAGCTACATCATGGGTAGCTTGAATGACAGCCTCCTTTATCGGTTCATACTCATTGCGAACGTAGTCGATCTGCTTTTGAAGACGATCACCGCGTTTCTTGGCAGTGACAAGCATTTGACCCATCTTCTGGATATCCGACTGAGTCGATTCACCTAAGGATTGATATATGTTATGATAAATCTATCTAATCGATTCATAGATGCGTTGAAGTGGAGTTAAAATAGAAAAAAGTCTTTCAAAGGGGACTGAGTCCCGTCCCTAGGTCAATACGGAAGCGATTACTTTGGCTAAGTAACTAATTGAATTGATACAAAACTCATCTTTTCAATTTAAACTATACCAAAATATGCGCGAGTGTTGTTAAAAATATATTTGTTATATTATCTTGTGTGTTTTGGGGTTTGCTTTCATCACTAGCGTCGCATATATAATATAAACTCAACCAAAAATATCAGTTAGTTGAGATTGTATTTCAACTGATCCTCCATCATAATCAATCGTTCTGCTTCAGCCTTCTGAGCATATCCTTCATTCGATTCTTGTGATGTCTTCAATTTACTCTTTATTTCATATATCAATTTTTGATTGGGTTCGGTTATCATATCGGCAACACATTCAGCTAAATATTCCTGTATCTCATTTGCCTCTGTGGCAACTTGTGCTGCTTTTGCTGCCAAGTTTGCAGCACCTTCAAAATCCCATGGTATTTCATCTCCTAGTTTCTTATAGCAAGAACACCAAGTTTTTACAGATGTCTCATTCCACATTTGTTCAGCATTGAAATCATCCATGAAAGTTAGATGTTCACAATTGTATTTATACACAGTCAACATAAAAAGCATTGGAAATATTAAGTATATGAAATGCATTGTGAAATGCATTGTGCCAATTCAGGTTAAAATTTAAACTTTAAATAAAATATTCCAACTGTTTGTCGGATCTATAGATAACTAGATATTGTAGGATTATGGTAAAAGCAAAGCTACTTCGATTGGTTTCAATCACAATAACAAATGTGAAATAATGATAATGCGGTATTAATATTATTATTATTTAAGTTAGAAAGAAATAACAAATTTATTATTGTAATACGAATCAATAACTAAATTATCTTCTTATTTAAAAAACACATTTCGTAACTAACTGATAAACTAGCTTATATTTATATCGTCTACAAATCGATATCTTATCGGTTTTTATTTATAACTGTAATTCGTAATCACCTCAATCTCTTAAATAATTATCATATTAAAATATATATTAAAAAAGAAGAAAAAAAGTCAGGGTATATGCTAAATATAAAGAGGAACTGTTCTGATAACTTTGATAACAGTCGAATAGCGTCCATAATCCTTATGCTTAAACAAATTTTGCTTGACAAAGGAGCGTAAAAACACATTTAGAATGAACTTTCTCCCGAACCCAGCCCGGTTCGAACGCAGCTTCTTCAAATTCCCAAAACAGTTAAAAATTAATAGTATTTATAATTTGTATTTGAAAAATGCAAGCGACTTTGTTGTGTTTCGAGCTTTCGGGCCCTAAAGTTCGGCTCGAGCCCGACCCGACCTGACCCGAAATGAGATTTTAAGGCCCGAGCCCGATTGTTTTGTAAAAAGCCAAAAGGCCCGGACCGACCCGTGCTCACCTTAAATCTCTTTTCTTTGTGCAGTTCATGGACAAAAAGTATTGTTGTTGTTGTTGTTGCTGTTGCAGCAACAGCTGCTGTTGTTGGTTGCTTGGTTGTTTTATTTTCCACCTGTGCAGCACTTGATGACAATAAAAGCGCAGATTAGTTAAAATGCGTTTTAAATACAATTTCATTGGCGTTTGCGTTTTTTTTGTTTTTTGTGTTTTGTTTATTGCGCAGCAAACGCGATGACGACGCTGCCAAATCAAATAACAACAGACACACAATAACAACAACAACAACGGCAGTGGAAAACACGTGAGAATCTGTGGGTGAAGTAGGTGGTTGGTTGAAGAGGTGGTAGACAGTTACAGGGAGAGGTGAGTGGTGGTGGGGAGGGGGATCTGCCATCGCTCAATCACACGAAAAGCACTCAAAACAAAAGTTGACAGCAGCGACGCTTTACACGTGCAGCTGACGTCACACAGTGGCTAATTCACGAGACTCACGTGGCAGAAAACTTAAATACTAATCATTAAAATTTTTATTTCAAATGAATTTCAAAACTTTGAATGCAGTTTGGTAGAGATTTGCTTAACTGTATATTAGTTTACAAAAGTGGCTTCTCTTTAAAATCGTAATAAAAAGAGGATAGCATTTATTGCCATTTGCTAGATAATTGTTTATACATTTTAATACATAATAAATCATAAAAGAACAAATTAAAACGCTTTGATTGTGCTCAAACTTGGTCTACATTAAGATATCTTAATAAACATTACTTTTATTAAAGCAAAATTTAAATTTTGATAGATTCCATTTGAATTAACGTTACAATTTGAACAATCCTGAATGTCTTGGCTCTTAAGCGGTTAAATGAAATTGCTAAATGAAGTGCAAATTTAAGGAATTTAAATGTAGGTTTTTAATACTGATAGTAGCTTTATCTATTTTGTATGTAGATTCCATAGCAAATTATAATAAATAAATAAAGAGTCAATAAGTAAACAGCTATAACTTTTGCTATCTGTTTTGATGAAACGTGACCACTGTGCGACGTCGCTCTGTCTCTGTCGGTGGGTGGCGTTGGTTGAAACTGCGCTTTAAAAGCACACACACACACACAAACACGCAAATACATACATTAACACATACACATACACATACATAGAGCGCACTAGAAAAAAGAGTCGCGTCATTGTCATAGGATGTTGATAATGAAGAGGAGGTGAAAGTATTTCGCAAAAAATAGAAACGTCATTTCTTTTGTTGTGCTATTATTCTAATCAGAATAAGTGATACAGCCTGACGGCGGAGCGTGAAAGAGACAGAGATATAGAGGGAGTTGATTGCTTGCATGTGAGCATGTCTGTGTATGTGTCTCTGTGTGTGTGTGTGTATGTGTCAAGTAAACTTAAATAATAACAATAATAATACAGCTATAAGTATATAAACAAAATTCTTGGAAAATCGCAATTTCGTTTGCAGCTACAAGAGAGAGAGACAGAGAGAGAGTCGAGAGTCGGAAATGTCTAATTGGAATTTATTCTGCTTGCTGACTGCAATTGTTGTTGTTGTTTTGTTTCTGTTTGCGCGATCGTTCAATGCTATGTTACTGTTGTTGTTGTTGCTGCTGGTGTTGTCGTCGTCTAGCAATTTCAATGCCAGTGTCAAAGCTTATGCGCCGCAGTCGCAGTCGACGTCGCAGTTACATTCAAATACTCATAAACAAGATACAAAAAAAGAGCAGAGTTGCTTTTGTTGTTGTTTGGATATTTAGACTACTTGAAAAGAACAGAATGCACCCAAAAAATATAGCGCAAGCTAACTTTGGCGCGCCAAAGTTTGGATACCCTTGCAGTGCCCTGTGTAAGCCGACAGATTTTTTCAAAATTTGTTGAATGTTGATTTTTAACCGATCGTTCCTATGGCAGCTATATGATATAGTAGTCCAATTTAAACAAAATTTGGTCAGCCTGTTTAAAACTTATTCAAACACACAATGTGTATATTTGGTTGAGATATCTTGAGAAACAAAAAAGTTTTTCATACTAAATGTTGTTTTCAAACCGATCGTTCCTATGGCAGTTATATGATATAGTAGTCCGATTTACACCAAATTTGGTCAGCCTATTTAAAACTTAATCAAACACACAATGTGTATATTTGGTTAAGATATCTTGAGAAACAAAAAAGTTTTTCATACTAAATGTTTATTTCCAACCGATCGTTCCTATGGCAGCTATATGATATAGTTATCCGATCCGGCCGGTTTCGACATATGTGCTGCGTGCAGCAAAAAGACGGATCTGTACCAAATTTCGTCAAGATAGCTTCAAAACTGAGAGACTAGTTTGCATAGAAACAGACGGACACACGGACAGACAGACGGACAGACGGACATGGCTATATCGACTCAGCTCGTCGCCCTGATCAAGAATATATATACTTTATGGGGTCTATGAGGCTTCCTTCAATGCGTTACACATTTCGTGACAAAATTATAATACCCTCTGCAAGGGTATAAAAAATGTACAAGTAACGAATTTCATTAAAGAAAAGTAATAATTAATATTATAATTTAGCAATAAATAAATATTTGGCAGCTTAAGTATAGAATATAATGTGATATCTATCAGATATAAGGCAAGTGGACTATAAAATTAAAGGCCATAGAATATTTCTACAACTTAACATTGCATCATTTCATTTTTTATTTGTTAAATATTTATAATTATAATAATACCTGCTTTCCACAAGAAGCAACAAAGTTTCCTGCGATTCTTTTTACATGCAACAAAGTTATAATTTTTTAGAAATGAATAAAAAAAAAGTACATAAACTTTGTAGTTGATAGCGGCTATAAATCAATTGCGTCAAATGAAAGACAATAGAACACTTTTAGTATACGTGATGCGCCTAGACTTTGATCACTTGCACACTTGGACTTTTTAGACCCTGTACTTTGGAAAACTACAAAAGGGTCTATTAAGTTTGACAAAAAAAAAAGAAAAAGAAAGGTGCATAAAAGGCAGAAGAAGGCGTGGCAGTACTCCTAAAGTACATATATATACATATATATATTCTTGATCAGCATTCGATGTAGCCATGTCCGTCTGTCCCTTTTTTGAAAACCTAGATCTCAGAGACTAAAAAAACTAGATGCACCAAACTTGGTATATAGACAAATTCGTATGCCCAATTGCAAAACAAATTTTAAAAGTGGAAAAAAACGCCAGTTTTGGCCACTTTATCTGGCTTTATCTTTAACTATTTTACTATGAAATTAAGCTAAAAAATCAGAATAAATGGTACTTATTTGTTCAGAAATATACAAATATCTAAATGCTGGCACAGAATATCTTCTAATGTAGTACGTTTCTTACAAATTTTCTACTGACTAGTGCCTAAAGTGATGGGTTTAGAAGATATTAAATAAACAAAAAATAAAAAAATAAATCAAATTCAATTTTGTTAATTGCAAATGCTTTTGACACTCGCAGGGCTGCCATCTCAAGGCAACAAACACACGCACACACACACACTACCAAACACACACACATAAGAATAGATTTTAATTGTCAATGCTGTTGTAGTTGTAGTTGTTGTTGTTGCTGTTTCTTTGCTGTGTTGTGTTGCTGTCTTTGTGTCCGTTTAATTAATGCTTATTATTTGTGCTATTGCGTTTTGGGCAAAAAGCAACTTTATTATTGCGTTGACCTTGTGTGTGTTTAGCAAGCAAAAAAGGAACCGGAAGGCAACAACAACAACAACAGCAGCAAGAAGAACAGTAACAACAACAACAACAACAACGAGAAATGCTCAAACAAAGCTTGCGGCGACTTTTGCGACTGCGCTGCCGAATTCGTTTTGCGGCGAAATCGGTCATTGAACTTTGAACCAAACAAAAAATGGAAAGAAATAATGAAAGAGAGTGTATAACAAACGAGGCGAGAATGTAAATGTTGTTGTTGTTCTTCTTCTTGTTGTTGTTGTTTTTGTTAGTGTGTGTGTGTGTGTGTGTGTGTGTGTGTATCTATCTGTCTGCTTTTGTATTTGTTTTGTTCATTCCGTTACGCACTTAAGCAAAAGAAAGAAAGAAAGAAAGAGATGGGGGAAAAAAGAAAGCATCTCCACATGCTACTCTCTCTCTCGCTCTTCTCTTCTCTTTTTACCTCTCATTTGCGCAATATCTTTCATGCCATTAAAAAAGTAAAAGAAAAATGCTTTCAAAAAGCGCAAAAAAAACTGTTTATTGTTGTTGCTTTATTTTGTGGCTAATCAGCACAAGCAACAAAAAAAGAAAACAACAAAAAAAAAAACACCTACAAAGTATTTTTAGTAAAAATCGCGCACCTAAAAACAAGAAAAGGGAACACACACACACACAAGCGTTAACACACAGACACGGCTGTCACTTTATGAAATTAATTTGTACCAGAAATTAGAGTAAAATCTGTACCAAATATTTAAATAATTTTAAAATAGTTTATTTATTTGTTACAATTTTAACGTAAACGAAAAATTACATTTAAATAAAACTATCGTATTTGGTTCAGAGTTTAATAAATTTATTTTGTTTGGGAACCTATACAATTAATAAAATTTATCAACCGTTTTTAAATAATATCCACTTTAAAAGTTTAATCAATTTCAGCAGTAAACGTTTTTTATATAATTACAAATTATTTGAAATAAAATAGCAATTTGACAAGCCCACAAAAAGTGTACTATTGTGAGAAAGTGATCAAATGTACCAATGAATACCAAATGTACCGCTTTAGCGAGAGCGGGAAAGTGAGCGTGAGAGAGAGAGAGGGAGGAAGAGAGGGAGAAACACAGACACAATCATATAATATTCAAAACTTAAATGTATTTCTTTTGTTGTTGTTCTCGCCCACATGTTGCGCAAAAGACTTTTCGAAATTAGTGTATGTGTGTGTGTGTTTAAATTTATGAATGTTTAATATAATTTGAATTGATTTAATTAACAATCTTTAAAGAGAAATGGTCAAAAAAGATTGCAAATGAGAGTAACTAGTCAGAAAGAAATGAAACCTAAAAAAATAATCTAAATACCTGAGATAATACTACTACTAATATTATTTTTAACTGTGGTAACTAGAAACTACATATTTATTTCAATTATTATCTCAAATAAAAACATTTTTAAGTCAATAAATAAAATGAGTATTTCAATTGCATAAAAATTACCAAAATTCTTTACTCCTTAATTTATTAATAACGTTTTTTTTAACTCGAAATAAGTTTTCGACAAACAAAAATAAAATCTCCAACATTTAAAGATAACTAACATTTTGAACGCTTCTTTACAAAACCGATTTCTGATCAAAATCAAAGCAAAATCAAGTCAAAATCGTAATCATAAAATTAATGATGATTTTGAAACAACAATGTTAATTTTATTTTATTTTATAAAACTTATTTATTAATAAACATTCAGAAATAAATTGTATTTGATATATTAGAATCATTGCGGTTTTTGATTAAAAGTGAAGCGTCTCGACTCGAAGATGCGTCGACTGCGCAGTCGGCAGAGGAACTATTTGGGTCACGCATGACGCTCACTTCTTCTTCTTCCTCTTCTTCTTTGGCTAGAGTAAGCGTGCGTGCGCTGTAGTTGTTGTTGTTATAGTTGTAGTTGTAGTTGCTGGTGGGTGTCGTTGTCGCAGAAAGAGAGTGAGAGAAAGAGCTTACGCACAGTGGCTCTATTTTACTTTGTACTCTGCAAAATTAGATCTTACACAAATAAGATATTGCAACATTTTATAAATTATTAGCATTTATGAAAGGAATGCTTTAATGCAAATATGAATAATAGAGAAATTTTAATTGATAACTTTATGAAGTTAAGGCTACGCCATGTCTGACTATGCCCCACTGTGCGTCGGGGGGAAGTGAATAGGCAAGAGTGAATGGTAAATGAGCGTGCAAAGCGAAAGCAGAAAGAAGCACGCGCTCACGCTGCGCTGACGTCAAACTCGTTACTGGATCGTAAAGTTTTCTTTTAGTTTTTAAAACTAATGCTTGCACTCGCGTGGGAAGAGCGAGAAAGAGAGATATATATAGAGAGAGAGAGAGAGTGTGTGTGAGTGTGAATAAGAGAGGGAGAGTGAGGAAGAGCGACCACCCACAAAATGCAGAGTTGCCAGCTGCGCGTAAATTTTAATTGGCGCGTTGTCGTTGTGTGGGATTCTTGTGCGTGGGGCATTTGAATCTTTTTTTTTTTGTTAATCGTAGACCAAAAATAAATTATGATGCATGCAAAAATTTGTTGCTGCCTGGCTAAAAATACACACATACACACACACACACACACATGAATACAATTGCTTATGTGTATGTATGCTCATATTATACTCGTACATGCAAACACAAACTGATTGCTGCGACAGTTTGTGACGTCACAGCGATCGGTCACAAGCCCAACTCGTGCAATTGATAAGCAACGGACTAGCGACTGTGATTTTTGATGGATCACCACAAGTTTTACCACCAGTACTAAGAAAGCTATAAAAAAAACAGGCTAGAAAAAGCTGTTAAAAGCTATTACGGTTTAAGAAGCTTTTTATAATCTGAGACTATTTAAAGTATGCCAAAATGGGTATAAGGAGTCAATTCTGATCATTTATTAACAGTCGAGTTGAACAGTCCGTCTGATCTCAGAGACGATAGGAACTAGAGACGACACCATATTTAGCCTAAAGGATATAGGCATAGCCTATCCTTAAATACTAGATTGAAGTTTGGGTATTTCCTTTAACCTATGTTAAGTTTTCAAAAAGAGTTCGCAAACATAAAATGTTTATAATACTTTACATAGAAATTTAGTTTACTAAAGCTATTGATATTTTGAAAAGGTTTCATTACTTTTGTGAATGTTAAGATCAAGCTATTTGCACTTTAAATATAGCTTTAATTGCCGCCAGAGCCTACTCCAAAGCTTTTTCCGCATATGGCGGTAAAATAGCCAAATTGACAGCACTGATCACCACTCGAAATGTTGCATATTGGCCAGTGTTCACAGTGTCTTCGCGATGACTATCAGATGCCATTTGAATGTCGTTGCCGTGACGCATCCGCAGAATGTTTTTTTTTTTGCCGTGTGAATCAGAATCTGAAAGAATCGGAATCATTCATGGGGACGGGAGGCCAGCCTCTGTGGACGGAGAACTGGTTTTTTATTTATTTATTTATTTCTTCTTTTTTTTGGGCTTGCATTGAACTTTTTGCCGGCTGGCGAATGTAATGTCTGTCTGTCTGTCTGTCTGTGTCAGTAATGTTGTTGTGTTCTGCAGAATTGCAACAGTGTGGCAACGCTGTCTACTAATTTGCATGGCAACGGCAACACAAAGCGAAAACAAATGCCAAAATATGTCAGAATAACAACAACAACAACAAAAGCAACAAACGGTTAAAAGCTGCGGCCACTTTCACCGCAAAAAGCAAAGCGAACCAAAAGCTCTTAGGAGATATCGCAAGCGATACTTACGCGAAAGAAAAGTGAATGAAACTATCGAGAAAACACTCGCAAACGATACGCAAAATAATCACCAGTCGCTCAGTTTGTGGCAGAGAAAGTTTCGTTCTCGAAGTATCGCGCGCGATTCGTTTTCGAGACTTTTACGATATCGTTTGCGACTCGCTTCAGAAGTCATATGCGAGGCTTTTACGATATCGTTTGCAACTCGCTTCAGGAGTCGTATACGAGACTCTTACGATATCGTTTGCGACTCGCTTCAGGAGTCGTATACGAGACTCTTACGATATCGTTTGCGAGCCTTTTACGATATCTTTTGCGACCCAAAAAAATATATTCCCATTAAATTAATTACTGAATAAAAATATACTTGTAATTTTAAATTTTTTTCATGTTTATTTTTTTTTAATATTTATTTTAGCTATAACTATAATAATCTATATTTACATATAAAACAAAAATAAAATGAAATAAAAATTAAATGATATAAATATTAAAAGAAAATGAAAATTAAATGAAATGAAAATTAAAATTAAATGTAATGAAATAAAATAAAAATGAAATTAAATGAAAATGAAAATTAAATGTAATGAAATAAAAATTAAAAAATAAAAATAATATAACATAATAATATAAAAATAAAGTAAATAAATAATTATTGATCTAAATCTATGTCGAGCCTCGGCTTCTTTGCCTCCATTGTCTTCCGTATCTTCGTAACGCGATCCCCTGCATATTGAAAGAATTTTTGGGTGACCCTTTCGAATTCTGCATCCTCCAACGCAAACCTCTGTTTGAAAGCCGCTGTAATAAATTCAAATAAATAATAAAAATGCAAATAAACATTCAGAGCAACGTGAATAAAGGAACCCCTTCAAATTATTGAGTTGTTATTGTTGTTGGCGCGCCACGTGCAACGACGAGTACGCACAAAATGTTGCAGTTCTCGCTTATAATGTTTTAACAATAATTACTCAATATTTTGATGGTTCACGTTATTAATATAAGGAAATAAACTAATTACTTACCGTCAGATTGATACACACTTTGAATTTAATTTTAAAAACACTTTAAACCACAAAAATCTGAAAATTACGCGTCTGCGTCGTTTGCCGGTTAGTAAAAAGTGCAAAGAATGCAAGATAGACGTCAGAATAACAGAAAATACAAAAAGGAACGAAAGAATGAAAAGGCACGAATGTTCATGGTTTTTGTCTTCCTGTCGCTCGCTTAAAATCACAGAGAGCGAGTGAAACGGCAAGCGACAACCACGAACGCAAAAGAAACGAGCAAATATCGTCCAATTTTTGCTGTGCGTCGCTCTTTCCTTTTTTCTCCCTATTCTTATATCATATTCGAGCTCGAGCGCGATAATTTGGCGATACTCTCGCTTGACGCTCGCTTCATGTATCATATTCGAGCTCGAGCGCGATAGTTTTTGCGACACCTTCGCTTCTCTTATCGCTTTCGAGCTCGAGCGCGATGGTTTGGCGATACTCTCGCTTGACGCTCGCCTTTTGGTTCAATGGGGAGTTTGCCGCGCACTCTACGTATGTGTGCGTGTATGTATGTATGTGTGACTGTCAAACTATTTGTGTGTGAGTGCGAGGGTTGCCAGAGCCGAAATTAATTGACTGTTTAACTCATAAAAACATTTAATTAAAAACAATATAAAGACAAGCAGACTAGAACTTATCCCGAAAACAGTTATTATTATTCAGACACTATTTATATATTCGCTGTATTTACAGTGAAAACTCCCTTAGCGGACACCTCTAATAGGCGGACACTCCCCTTGGGCGGACACTTTTTCGGGGACGTTGGTTTTGGTGGGGTTTTCCGACCAATTTTGCCTCTATTGAGCGGACACTCTCTTGAGCGGACGCGGACACTAAAAAAAGGACAAAAACGAACGAAAACCTCTCTTGGCGGGACACGAATTTTTTAAAAACGTTCGCTGACGAGCTAGTTTTCTTATTAAAAATCAGAAGTGGGTGGCCAAATTTGACAATTGTTTTAATTGTTTTAAAAAAGCGGGTTTTGACAAATTTGGAGAAGGCATAGACGACTTTAAGCCTGAAGACGATTTGTCACTAGCCACTTTTTGCTCCATCTCTCAACTTCTAAAAACATATCAAATCGATATCAGCTTCGAACAATTTTTGTCAATTGATAACTTGATCGTTACTGAAAACGAATCTATAGATTTTGACATTAATTGCATTGAAACCCCAGGAGACCAGGATGATTCGGAATTCGACGAATAACCGGAAGAGCCGGATTATGACCCTGATCAAATAGATTCGGATGATAAGGCGATGACCGCAATCATGAAATTAAAAGAATTCGCTCTAAACGATTATAAAGCGTTTGAATATATAAAACTTTTAGAAAGCCATTTGCAGTCCTGCATATTGGACAAAAAATTAAAGAGCGCTTGACAAACGAAAATAGATGACTTTTTTAAGACGCAATAGAATTAAGTGTAACCAACGCAATCGAAGCTAATTTTCCTTATTTTTAATTTTTGTTTTTCTTATTTTTAATTTATTTTCACTTTTTTATACTAAGCTTAACACACACTATGTACTATAGAAGGTAAATTAACTGGAAGTTAATTTTGTATTATTTTGGAGTCATTATTATTTATTTTAATAAACGCTGAATGGAAGAAACCACTTGAATTCATAAAAAAAAATATATTCCTATAGGCGGACACTCCCCTTGAGCGGACACAAATTGGGCGACCATGAGTGTCCGCCCAAGAGAGGTTTCACTGTATTTTGTTAATTTTATTTAATTTGGTAAAAGAGGACAAAAATTACTTTTTTAATGAAATATCATTCTTTTCCTGCTTTCTTTTTTTCACTTTTAGAAATTATAAAACAATAAAAAGACTTCCAGATAGGGGTTTTTAACCTTTTTTTTTTGACTGAAGTAGGTTTTAAAAGTATAGATAGAACACTGTTGGGTATATATATACTATATGTATATAGACTGTAGAGTCTTTAAAGCGTTACACAAGCTCGGACAGAATTATAATAAGCTATGCGAGGGCTATAAAAAAGAAAACAAATCACAACTTTTTGCTTGGCAACAATATGCGCTTAACAGCTGTGTGTGTCGTAGCACAGAGCTTTTAGTCAGGTAGAGGCGCCTGTCCAGCCAACCTGCGATTTCTATATGTGTGTGTGAGTGCGCGTGGCGCTTAAGCTACACACACATATTGAACTTGCTCGCTCTTATAGCTTTAAGCTGTTAGAACTCGCACTCACACAGAGACAGACAAATGCAGACAGACATGCGTCGCGTGTCGTTCGTTCACCTGCTGAGCTGAGAACAAGAAAGTAAGAGAGAAAAAGAGAGAGTTTACTTAACAGAGAGAGAGAGAGTTTGTCTGTGTGAGTGTGGGGGCCTTTGTAGTGTTGTCATAACAGCTCTTTTATCGCCAAATCTGGCAAGAAACGAAAATAGCGAGCAGCGGTAATTTTGGCCTTTTAAAAAAAGTGTTTTTATATTTTTTACTCAACAAAAAAAAGAAATATGTGCAATATATTCAAGTATAACCGAAATTTTTATACACTTTAAATTGATAACTATTAATTGTTTAATAAAAAGTTATAAGATATTAAATATTTACTCCTTTGTAAAAATAACTATGCCCATTTCAACTTTAAAGAGGATATTAATACAAACATTAAGCGAAAAATGTCAATATCAAATGGGAAAAATATTATCTTTGCTCTAGATTTTTTGAGTTCAAACTTAGTAATATTTTTGAACCCAACAAAAGAAGCTTTTCTTTGCCTATTAAAATTTGGCAATTGAATAGCTTTAAAAAATGTTTGAAAAATACTGTAATAACAGAGTTTAATAATGTTTATAAGCATGAAATAAACATCAGTTTTTCCAGATATTTGTTGCACTTTTTCTGAATTTTAGTTCAATAATTTTAAAACATCAATGGCTGGCAACACTGTCTCTTTGGGTCCAACGTGTGAGCATCGCGTGTTTTTCCTTTATTTGGTTTCTTTTTGCGACGCGACAAAATGTTATTGAATTATTGCACTTTACATATGTACACATACATACAAACAGACATACATACATATTTATATATTTACATATGTACATATGTACACACATGTGCATACAATGTGTATTGTTTATAAAAATGCCAAACTAAGCTTTTCTTTATTCTGTTTCTCTTTGCAGCTCTCGACGACAACAACTTACAACCAGCTCAGTGGAAGCAACAACAAATTTAATAACTAAAACAACAACAACTGAAGAGAATCCCCATCAACAACAACAACAATTGTGTTCAAACAAGTTAATAAACGTGAAATTAGTTTTGTTTTGTTTTCATTTTTGACCGCTCGTGAAATGTTTGTTCCCAAGCAAAATGTGCACAACAGTACTTTGTAATAATAACAACAACAATCATAAAACAAATTATAATTATAATAATTCTAGTGAAATAAATAACAATAAAAGCAACAACAGAAACAAGATAAACAAGAACAACAACAACAACAAACTAACGACAACAACAATAACTTAAAGCCAACAGCTTTTTGTGTTTATTTACTTTTTTTTTTTTGCCACTTTCTTGGCCTCTTCCTTGTCCCTCTCTCTGTGCTCATCACTTTTCTCTGCCTCTCTCTGTCTCCCTCTGAGTGCGTGTGTGTGAGAGAGCAAGAGCGAGAGAGTGAGAGAGTGTGTGTGCGCACACACACACGCACAGCTTGGCCGTTTGATGGTGTGTGTGTGTGCAACGGATTTGCATTATTATTATTGCAATGTGTGTGTGTGTAGAAAGAACGGTAAATGAAAAGTGCAACGTCATCATCATCATTCAAATTGCACATTAAAAAAGAAGCAGCAACAACAAAAAGAAGAAAGAACGAAATCGCGTCTGTGTGTGACAACAACAACAGCAACAACAACAAGAATAAAAACACCAACAACAACAACAAACAGCAATAACATAACAGTAGCATTAACATTAACATTAACATACATAACATTCAAAGCAAAATCCAACAAAAGACTTAAAAAGTGTGTTCATTACTTTAAAATAAATTACAAATAATCAGAAACAACAACAACAACAGCAACAAGAGAACGTTAAATTAAATACAATATATAACTAAACTGTACACACAAACATATATGACATATATATATATATATATATATGTATATATATATATATATATACATATACACAAAGGATATATGCAAAAGTATTTGACAACAATTACAACAATTCAAGAGGAATCCAAAAATATTTAAATTATATAAACTTAATCAATAAATATATACATACATACACATATGTATTTATGCATTAACAACAACGAGAGGAAACTAATTAATTGCTGCAACAACAACGTTAATTTATTTATACTTTAATTGAAATAACACGAAAAAATCAACAACAAAAACAACAACAACAACAACCAAATCAACAGAAAAAAAATCCAAGTAAACATTTACAATTTATGATCAAATAACGCAATATATATAACAAATATACACATACAAATATCTATATATACATATATATATCTGAATTAAGTGGATATATATATATATCTATATATGTACCTATATCTAGGTACACTACATTTAAAAATTCATCATTAAACATTAAACAAACAACAACAGCCACATGTATAGATTAGAGGATACGAATAGCGGCGCCGTCATGGATAAGAACAAACAGAAATGTAAGTACATAAATTTGATTAGTTTTCGATTACGTATTAGTAAGCAAAATATCGGAACGATCTGATCTGAACGATCGGAACAGCTGACAGGCAATTGAAGAAGCCCGAAGGTATAAAATGTCGAAACAAAGTTAAAAAACTTTTGGTTTTAGGCCTTTTAAATAATAGTTTACTTTCGAAACATGAATTTTAAAATGTGGATATATATTTACTATATAGATGCAATTCCCGTCCTCTTTAAGCCTCCTTGACTTAAGGCCTTTCTTGATTGTCATTGCCATCTGGAACCATCGAGCTCCCTTGGTAATTTTACTGCATTACTTAAATCTTAATTCTATAAATCTAAATTCAAAACTTACAAAACTCCCACTTATATAAAAAGTTAAAGAAAAGTTAATAACAAAAATCCTTTGCATACTTATTTTGATGATTGTACAGTCCGTAACTTCCATTTCTCTCATCATAGCTCGAGCTAATAGAAATGGTTATCGATATTTGTGCATATCGTGTCTGTATGGATTTACATCACTAGTAATGACTAAACCTAACTTGTCATTGAATTGTAGTTGTTGTTGTGGTTGAGTTTAGTGCATTCATTCCAGGAATTGCGATATCACACGGGGCGCCGTCTGTCCCGACAATTTGTCAAGTGTTTGTAAATTGTGAAGCAACAACAAACGCAACAAATTTCAATCATTCATGGGTCGTTCATGAGTCAGACAGCAGGCGAGCCGCTTTTCCCGCCGACCCGCGGAACATCCGAACCCGTCAACCCGTTGGCCGGATGTGGGCGATAGCCTTTAGTAATCCAGTTTAGTGATAACATTCTTAAGTTTCCCCCGCATTCAGCTTCGCAATATTGCAAATCTCATGCCCTATCCCTTATCCCCTACCCTACCCCTTATCCGTTCCCTTACCCCATTTTCCCGCACATTTCTGTGGTGCGTTGCGGCGAAAATGTCGTCGAAACTATTTTTGGTTGACGACAACCACAGCACGAGGGCAGTTCCAATAGAACTAGGCTTGTTATTGAAAAGGAAAATCACTGGAATTCTTAAAGTCATCTTATATAAATGCATTGCTCTTGTCTTTAAATATAAAGTGTGACGCTATGTTGACGTTTGGATGTGTATAAGACCTTTTCTATGATGAATTTCCTTGTAATAAATGATTGTATTCAGATGAATCATCATTTGTAAAGTATAATGCCGTATACTTTTGGTAAACAAATTTATTTTGTTAAACTAAACAATTAGAAGTCGTTAGGTAAACAAATCGACGCTATGTTGACATAACTCGATAAACTGCATAATTGTAATTCAAGTGAATAGTATGTTATTGATATAAAGCCTATTTGGATAGATGTCTATATTTATACTAGACTTTTTAGGACTTACTCAGCTTTATATTAGTTCAACTGAATTGCATGTTATCGATATGTGTAAACATTGTGACGCTATGTTGACGCTATTCCAATAATTATTGATTATAATCAATCAAAATTAGGAAGTCATTTTATAAGATTCTTGATCTCCAATTGTCAAAAGCATACTTTGTGTTGTATAACATTTGAATCAACTCTCTGGCAAACCTAAAACAGATCGGGAGACTAGAGTCTCTGTCTATTTATAGAACGCGCACTTGCCTGCATCACATTATTATCATTATCGAAATGCAGGCCAGAAAACAGACAGAGACAGACAGAGACAGACAGAGACAGACAGAGAGAGAGTGAGAGAGATTGGTAGAAAGAGAAAAATTTAGGCAGCAGCAGGAGATCAACATTGATTTATTATTAAACATATATTTATAAAGAACTGGTGCAAAACGTCGCCCACTTGGCTCCAAAAAACTATTTGCCAAAGTCAGTGTGAATGTAAGATCCATTAATACTATACCTTTTACCGTTCACCGTTTACCGTTCACTTTGCTCGACAAACATTTTTGAGGCTGTAATTAAAATTAAATTAATTTCGCATTTCATTTACTTTTGCTTTTGGTTTTTCTTTTCGACTTCCTTGTTGAAAAAGAAACAGAAACCGAAACAGAAACTAAAACAGAAACAGAAACCGTCATAATGCTATATAATTAATATGTTAAGAGTGTGGGACTTTTAGTTACCCTTTCACTTTGACAGGTTTGAAAAATACACGAGAGAATAAAGATAAAGATTGATATTTGGCAAATTCAACTGAAGGACAAATATATGATAGAATTGTACATAGTATAAATGTAAAATGGTCTCTGAAAAAAGTGTCCATAGAATTTTCGACCTTTCATTTCGAGACGGACAACATATATGAGTAAAGATCAGGATTATAGAGTATCTAAACTATTTTAAACTCACTCCTAAAGATTCAACTGAATTTCCATGTCTACAAATTGATTATATCCTTCTTTATAGTAGTTTTCCCACGGCTACAGGGTATAATGAATGGCATTTGTGTAGCATGTGTGGGACAGCGTCAATCTCACGTTTAGTCAGCTGATTGCATTGGAATTTTCTTATCAGAAATAGCCGGGAAATTTCTTATCCGGCAACTCAAAAAATTGGACGCTAATGAAAAGCACTAATCTAAAAACAACAACAATGAAAATGTTGATTACATTTAAAAACCGTCGTTGGCACTGGAAGATACAATCATTTATTCTGAAGAGTTGATAAATTTGACTAAAGTATAGTGAATAGAGACAACTCTGGGTAATTGTAATGTATCTTTGAATTGAGGCTTGTATCTTCAATCTGTTAAATTTGCACTCAAGGTGAGTTGCAGTTTCTACAGTTCGTTAGCCAAATTATCAAGAATTGATATTGTAAACTTTGAGAAAAACAAAAGTGATTGGACAATTTCGATAAAAGCCACAATTTGAATGTTTTATTCAGCTTGAAAGCTCAAAAATTACTTGATGAAATGGATCTGGCCTGCAAGCAGCTGCATTTTGGGTTCAGAGTGCATACCCCTCTTGATTCCCTCTCTTTTTGCCAAAATCGTCAGTATTTGCTTGAGTTTTTTCTTCTTAGACCCTGTACTTTGAAAAAGTACTAAAGGGTCTGCCTAACAGGCAGAAGCAGGAGTAGCAGACCCTATAAAGTAGATATATTCTTGATCAGCAACAACAGTCGAGTCGATATAGCCATGTACGTCTGTCGCTATTATAAACACCTAGATCTCAGAGACTATACGAGCTACAGACATCAAACTTGGTATGTAGGCTCATCTATAGCTTGCCCAGATCAAGCTTGTATTAGAACTTTGCCACGCCCCTTTCTGCCGCCGTATATCGAAAATAGAGTTTCAAAGTCAAATTACAAGAGCTCCTTGAGTTTTGGTACATATAAAAATAATATAATAATAACAGTCCGAATATATTCTGAATTTCACTTCGATCGGACCATAAACTAGGAAGTTATTCAACAAACAATTTGACACGGCTTCGTGCAGAAGGAAGAAGAAGTGTGTTTCCTTTTCACCTCTAGGCCATCAATCTCTATTTGTTTTATTACCGCTAATCGCTATTCACCACTTTTTGCTCTTTCCCATAAGTACAGGGTCTCCTACGGTCGTGTTTGCTTCACTATAGCTTCTTTTTTTTTTGTTGCTTTGCCGAATTGGCAGCGGAAGAAGAAATGCAACGATAAAAATCAACAGTCAGCGTATAAATAAAACAGACGTTGTCGCGTCTTTTGACTTGGTTTTGTGTCGACTTTGGGGCCAGAAGCTAAAAAAAATTGACGCAGTTTGCGTTGAAATTTCACGCGACGCAGATCGCGCGAGTAGTCAGCGAATGGATATAGAAATAAATATATATATAGATATAGAAGATATAGTAGATGTCTTGTGAATAAATAGAATTGTTCAAAAAAAAAAAAAAGGAAAAATGAATAAAGTGCATAAATTGCTAAAAATGCGAGTGGAAGTCACTTTACGTGCTTAACAACAATAATATTAACAATCAAGAAGTGTTTTTTTCTTATTTATTTATATTATTTTTTTTTGTGGAGCGTGTGAAATTTTTGTGCGAGAAGAAGAAAGAGAAGACGCGACGCTCGTTTCCTTTGTCAGTCAATAAAGAAGAAAGAAAGAAAGAAAGCAAATAAGGAAGGAAATATTTATATAGACATTAATATAAACGATCTCAGCGAAATGTCAACAACGGCAACCGCTTTGGTCTACTGGCAGTCAATGAACGGAGGCGGAGTAGGAGTAGGAGGAGGCATTGAGGCGACACCATCGCCAACATTGCCACCAGCAACAGCAACAATTGCAACTGTTCCAGCTGGTGCTGGTGTTGCTCACAATGACCGGTTCCGATTGGCACTACAATTATCCGATTCAATATCAACGTCCGTCCTATGCACGCAACTGGAGCAATGGCAGCAACAGCAATGGAACTTGCAACGGCAACAACAACAACAACAGCACGATGACAACCCATTATCAGTTGCAGCTGCAACTGCCACAACAGGCACAGTCACATTATTTGGCCCAGATCGATTGTCAGCATACGGTGAAGAATTTTGATGGCATTGCCGAAGCTTCTTTTAAGCCAACAGCATCTGCAGCAGCTCGATCAATGCAATTCATCAATCAATCGGACAGCAATCATCATCTTTATAGCTGTAAGCTCAAGCTAAGAAATTATGCAACAAATAGTTAGTATGTGTATTGGAAGTGTGTTTGTGTTCCTATTCCCCAAAAGAAGCTACCCAGCTCTGTTTCACTTATGAGAAAGCACCTGAAAGCACACTCTAGTGTAAATAATTAAACAGCTTAAAAAGTATGTAATGTGTGAATGCAGCCAAGGCAAACATATGTATTGCAACTCCAACTGTTATAAGCTTAAAAAGTAGATGAAAGCTTTATTATAAACTTTAGCCGAAGTAAAGATCTATTTAAGAACCCGTAGGTGTCTGATTACATTTAAAAGCTCAGCTTTTAGTTAAACTACAGCGACAGCAGCTTGAAAAGCCCATTAAAGCTTTTTAGCTTAGCTGTGTTTCCGAAAAATATAGTTCATCTTAATTCGCAGTATATCACTTTTGGAAAGTAGCTTTTAAGCGAAGACTTTAAAGCTCTCGAAATCTTATAAGCTCTGCTGCAATGTGTAGATGATTTAAAGACGATTAATCCAATGTTTTAAAGGTTTTCTTTTAAGGAAATAGTGTAGAGGATGGAAACTGCATCAATTGTTGTCAATTTCCCAATGTCTGATTTAGCTAATATTGTTGAGGTCTCTTTCAATTCCCTACTTTCCCCGTTGTTATATACCCTGTTTTTACTTGTGTTTAGCATCTACGAAATGCAATATCAGTTTCTCGCCTGTCGCTTGTCGCAAGATTGTTTCAATTGCTTTCCTGCCTCGTCTCCCTTTTTTTTTCTTGTGTTGCCTTTGTGCTATTTTTGAACTCGAAGCAAAAACAGAAAGACCAACGACAACAACTATATATATATATCTATGTGTATTTTCCGAATGCCTGCCTGCATATTGTGTAATAATTTCCCTCCCATTTGGGCGTCTAGTTATAAACTTAGATGTGAAGAAGCAAACAAAAAAAAAAAATGTGTATTTTTGAATTGGCAACGTCCTCAGGTGAGACACACGTCACACGTCGTCAGGTGCAACATTTGGACCCAAGGAAGGAAAACGGTCAATGAACCAATCTTAGCACTTAGACTCATTCTATATATCTTTCTGACTCTCTGACTCATTTACTCACTTACTCATTATCTTTTTCCTTTTGTTCCTTTTGCAGTATCCGCTGGATATGGATCCAGTGCGGGCGCCGTGGACACATCGCAGGGCAGCGGGAGCGGAGGTAGACAACGACATGCCCCGCTCTACGGACGCTTTGTGGTCGAAGAGGAACTCCCTGCCACGCATCGTGATGTGATGCATCATGTAAGTAATAAATCAATCAGTCAGTCAGTCAGTCAATCAATCACATTTTATACCCTTGCAGAGGGTATACAATTTAAGACTCTACAAAGTAGATGCATTCTCCTGTTTAGCACAATAAACCGAGTTGACATAGCCATGCCCACCTGTCTGTCTGTTCCTATGCTTATATATCTGTTTCTTAGTGAATAGAACGGAAACAACAGGATCGGATTACTATAGCATATAGCTGGCATAGAAACGATCAATCCAAAATCAATCTTAAGTATGAAATAACAAGTTCACAGATTGTGTATGTGGTATTGATCAAATTTGGTTCAAATCAGATTAATTTATTATACATCACATATGTAGTTGTATATTGAAAGGTATTTTATGTATGCTGACCAAACTTGATTTCTGTTTTATATATATTATACTCTATTGTCTGGATCTTTTCATTACATTAGGATAATAATTACGAAAGTTATTTCCTTCAGTTTTGTTTGGTTTTTTGTTTTTTAATAAATGTTTCAAATCTGCGGCACGCCGAGTTTTCTTTTTTGCGAAATATCAATCACTTACAATTCTCTGCTTCTTTCTCTACTTTTTCTCCCTTTTAGCACTCTAGTCCTTCGTCTTCTTCGGAGGTGCGAGCCATGCAAGCTCGCATTCCCACACATTTTCGAGATCCGGCCATGGCACCATTGCGTAAGCTGAGCGTCGATCTGATAAAGACCTACAAGCACATCAATGAGGTAAGTTTCCCTCTCCCTCCCTCTTTTCTCTTCTCCCTCCCTTGGCAATGTTACAGTAATGCCGGCGCGTGTCTCTGTCTACTGTCTACAGTCCTTGACCTCGCCTCGTCTCGTCTCATCAATTTGGCATCGCATCTTGTTGACGGACACGCAATCTGAAAATTGTCAAGTTCCCAAAAGTAAACGGAACATAGAATTTTGGTAAAAGATCCGAGAGAAGATCGTAGACAAGTGTATTACACAAAAAAAACTCCTTAGAATGTCGACAAAGTAACCAATATATGATAATATATAACTTCTTAAAGCTTTGTGTAAAATCTGTGCTTATTTTTGGTTATATACTTTGATACTTCTTAAATTCAATTGCATCTAAAATAGATGTCTCAGGAAATATCTCACAATCAAATTTTAAGTGTTATTTTGAACTAATTTGGCCAAATTATTTTCGAAAACAAACTATTCATAAATGTCGAATCAATATATAGACTAAATAATGATCAAAATGACATTCCGCTTAAAAATCGGTCTGGTTTTGACAAAGCTATACAAGTTTAAAGTCTACAAAACCTTTAGGACCTTCCGAGCTAGAATTTACCTCGCTAGTTAATACAGTTTCCACTTGTTAGTGGCACAGTGAGGAACTCCTTATCATAGGAAGCATGGTGCTTTTCATGTTGAGAATAAATAAGAGGCAAAGCAAAAACAAACAAGCAAATCAAATCAAAACGCAAGAAATGGAGAAATTGAAGCAAACGCGATGAAATGAAATACATAAATGTATTATGCATAAAAGGCAAACACAAAAATGAAAGAAAAAAGTGCAAAGTGTAAAAGAGGTTAGAGTGAAAGTCATGAGGAGAGCAAATGCTGCTAATGAAGATGCCAATGATAATGATAATGGTAGTGATTAATAATGTTGATGATGATGATGATGTTGGTCACACCTTCGCATGTTGTGCTAATAACAATCATCATTATTATCAGCTACGATTAAATGAACGACAAATTGTTGCACTCACACACAAACACACACACACACACACATACTTTGTAGTATAGATAGAGAGAGAGAGGATGAGAATGAGAATGAGAATGCATGCGCTGGCTTACTTGTTACATTGTCAGTTCAGTTCAGGCCTTTTTACAGCCTTATCAGCGCATATGCAGGCGTCGCAGTCGGCGTCGCAGAATTGTATGCTACACTTTTTCTCACACACACACATACACTCGCAAGAGCGAGAGAGAGATTAACTGTGACGTTGCTAATAGACTAAAATGTATATTGTACCAGTATTGGAAAACAAATTTGCCGTTTCCAAAACAAGTTTACCAACTTTTAATACATACTAATTAATTGTCTTCAATAATATGAAAATAGTTTATTTCATTAAATTTATGAAACCAAAAATTTAATCAAATAAAAAGTGTGGACTTGGCTTTTAAAACAAAATTAATTTGGTTTGTTACTCAAGAATAAAAAATGTACCAGTTCCAGTTACAATTGTACCAATTTTAGTAACTGTAATTGCCAGGCAACAACAGTAGCTGACGTCGCTGACGACGACGCAGCTGCGACGCTGACGTTTTTACCGGCATACACCCATTTTTGAGCATTGCTCTCACTCTCTCTCTCTCTCATTTTGCTCTTTCCATGAATATTTCTACAACACAGCCAGCCCCCTCATAAAGGGTATAGCAGTTGTGCAGCCGTCTTTTAGGCGTTGTTGAAACTTGCGCTCTCTCTCTGTCTCAGCCTCTCTCTGTCGTTGAATTACACCAGCGTTGCTGCAAAGCGCTCTCACACTGTATCGCTATCTCTGTTGCTTGCGGCAGCGAGCTCTTTCGCACCGACATTCGCATGCGGCGTTAGCAACAACTTTTTTTTGCCAGCTGCATATCAAATTTTTTTTTGCCAAGCAGGTGGTAGAAGAAGCAGACTAAACAGGGGTGGGGGAGGGGGATATAAACCACAGACAAACTTTCCCTTTAGCTCTTTAATTCTAATCAAATTTCAAAAGTTCAAAACATAATAAAAAGTAGCAAATTGGATAACTTACTCAAGATTTAGCTAAGCGCAATTGAATTGATTGCCATTTAGCATATTTGCAAAATAAAATTAAAATGTTGTTTTTGTATTACTGCTAAACGGCTTGACGCAACAACAACAACAACAGCTGTTAACGAAAGCTTGAGTAAGCGCCATTTTGAGTCGACTGTTAATTACAAGAGCGCTGTTATGCAATTATCGATAAGTGCCAAAATTATCGCACTCTTTGACGCTGTTAGCGCGCCACATTCAAATAGAAATGAAATATATTAACAAAACATATAAAATGTAATCAATAATAAAAAATTAATCATAATGCATTAGTTTGAAAGTAATTGTCGGTATTTTATTGAACACAGAACAGGCTTTGCTAATTTGGGACTCTTAGAAACAAATGTCAAATACCTATGATTATATTTTTGTAAAGTTAAAGTTAAACAAAAATCCTTGATAGAGTTTCTACACATTAGTACAATTAAAAATGACTGCAATCTCATTACCTATTTCTCCAATACTACAATCTTTTAAGGTATACTATGCGAAGAAGAAACGCCGGGCACAGCAGACACAAGGAGACGATGATTCTTCCAACAAAAAGGAGCGTAAATTATATAACGACGGCTATGATGATGATAATCACGATTATATAATCAAGAATGGCGAAAAGTTTTTGGATCGCTACGAGATTGATTCACTTATTGGTAAATAAATAATAGAATTAACGATAAATCGATAAATACTAATGCTTTAATGCTTTTTTTATATGATTATGCAGGCAAGGGCAGTTTTGGTCAGGTTGTTAAGGCCTATGATCATGAAGAGCAATGCCATGTGGCAATCAAGATAATTAAGAATAAGAAACCGTTCCTAAATCAGGCACAAATCGAAGTCAAACTGCTCGAGATGATGAATCGTGCGGATGCTGAAAATAAATACTATATCGGTGAGTTAACGCTTTATAAAACTTTCAACTTGAATCTGACCACTCTCTCTCTCTCTCTATTTTAGTCAAGCTCAAGCGTCATTTTATGTGGCGCAATCATCTGTGCCTCGTTTTTGAGCTGCTATCGTATAATCTGTACGATCTGTTAAGGAACACAAATTTCCGTGGCGTCTCGTTGAACCTCACGCGCAAATTTGCGCAGCAACTGTGCACAGCTCTTCTGTTCCTGAGCACACCCGAACTGAACATAATACACTGTGATCTGAAGCCCGAGAACATATTGCTCTGCAATCCAAAACGATCGGCCATCAAAATTGTTGACTTTGGCAGCTCCTGTCAGTTGGGACAGCGCGTAAGTTTCCGTTTCCTAGCTCTTACAATCTCAACAATTTCCAAAATCTATAATGTAAAGTGTCCTCATTTTGATGTTCTCGTCAATCAATCGATCAGCGATTAAATATTCCATCTAATCCATCTCAAATCCTTCCTCTTCACTTTTTTTTCCATTCAATCATTCGGCATTCCAATCTATTTCATATCTAATCAATCCATCACTAAATTCTCATATTACTTTATCGTTAATCATTCCCTAATATTTTTTTAATCCATCACTAACTTCCACTCCAAATTTAATCAGTTGTTGTTTTCTCTTTAATCTATGCCCACACTTCTTTTGTCCTCTTCAATCAATCAATCATTCCATAACTAATCTTTTTCTCGTTCTCGTTCTTTGTATTAAATAGATCTATCAATACATCCAGTCGCGTTTCTATCGCTCACCCGAAGTTCTGCTGGGCATTCAATATGATCTGGCGATTGATATGTGGTCACTGGGTTGTATCCTTGTTGAGATGCACACGGGTGAACCACTTTTCTCCGGCTGCAATGAGTTCGATCAAATGAACAAAATTGTCGAGGTGCTCGGTATGCCACCGAAATATCTGTTGGATCAGGCGCATAAGACGCGCAAATTCTTTGACAAGATTGTCACCGATGGATCCTATGTGCTAAAGAAGACCCTTAATGGTCGCAAATATAAACCACCCGGTTCCCGCAAACTTCATGACATCTTGGGCGTTGAGACTGGCGGTCCGGCGGGCCGACGTCTCGATGAACCAGGACATTCGGTGTCGGATTATTTAAAATTCAAGGATCTGATATTGCGCATGTTGGATTTTGATCCAAAGACTCGAGTCACACCATATTATGCCTTGCAACACAATTTCTTCAAGCGCACCACCGATGAGTCGACAAATACGAGCGGTGCTGGTGCCACTGCCAATGCTGGTGCCGGTGGCAGCGGTGCGGGAGGTGGTGGTGCTGGTGGCGGTGGCAGTGGCAGTGGAATTGGTGGCGGATCCTCATCAACTGGAGGCAGTGTTGCTGCTGTTGTTGGCGGTGCTGGTGCTGGTCTTGGCAATGTTGCTGGTGGTGCTGGTGCTAGTGGTGGTGCTGGTGGAAGTGGTCCTGGCAGTGGCACAAGCAGCGTTGTATCCTCCAGCGGTGCCGCAATCGTGGCCGGCTCCTCATCCGTTGGTGGGATTGGCATTAGCATTGCTTCTTCCTCTTCCGCACAGCAGCAACAGTCGCTGGCCTCCAGCAACAGCAGCAGCAGCGGAACTGGCGGCGCTATGGATTCCCAATGTCTAGGTGAGTAGCTTCATATCTTTCTTAATCTCTCTTTTTCTCTCTATAATTATTCCTTCCACTCTGTCACTATCTTTGTTCAAGTTTATGCGTGCAACATTTTGTGATAAGCCAATTATCGATCTATTGAAATAATCGCAAGACTCATTTTCTTTTTCGAACTCAAATTTGTTTTCTTTTTATTGTAAATTATAGTTGTTTCTACAATTCAAATATAAATGTTTGATCAACGCATTTTTCTTCATTCATCCAAATTATAAATATCTGTAAAGAAATTAGGACAAACTCAGCTAACAGCTATTTTTCATGTTTGCGCCTTAGAATTCCCAAATGGTTCTAACAGTAAAAGCATGAGATTCCGCTTACATCGCTGAGTAAGTTAGCAAATGGTAGTGATGATAGAAATTGGCATTTCTTGAAAAATGTACTATATATCAAGCCTTGTGTGTTCTCTTTGTAAGTGGACCTCGAGTCGGCTAAATATCCTTTATTGAACAAATTAAAAATACTTACCACAAAATATACCATTTTAAATGGAAATAGTTTGTTATTTGGAAAGTTTATATTTTGAATAGGGATAATCGACTATAGCTGATTAAACAGTGACGAATAATAGTCAAATTTCTTTTCTAATCGTCTACCAAAATATTTGAGTTACTAGAATAGTTAAGAAAAACAATAATTCTATATTTGCATTTATTTAAAGATAAATACAAATTTAATAGTCTCAAAACAATTCAAAAAAGGCTTCTATCCTGACCAAAGGTTTTGTAATCAAAGAGCATACACAATTTATTTTTGATTTGTAACATTCGATAATTTGACGAGTATTTCGATGGATATCACAAACTGACTATCGCATAAGCATTAGCCAAGGATATGATTTTGCAGAGGTAGAAATATAATTGATTGATTATCTATGAATGGCCAGAAATTTGATTTTCTTTTCGTTTTGTTTCGGTTTTTTTCCGTAAAGTATTTATCTACGTATTATCCCTAGTCTAAATAGTTTTAAATCATTTATTTTTAGTATGTAAATGTATTAATTGATTTTGTTTGTAGCTGACAAGAATTTTGTATTTGTTGTGTTTCTGTTTAATTGTTACTAACATTTATAACTTTTTTAGTGCAATAATGGACATTTGATGCATAATTTCCAATCAAGATTTCAAGATTTTCATAATTTGCATGGTTTTCACATCTACGTGTGTGTGTGTGTGCGAGTGTGTGTATGTGTGAATAAATTAAATTGGATTCAATTAAATTATAATCTCAAAAATCAACTTATTATTTTACAACTAAGCTGACAAATTGTTGATAAAAGATAAAAAAAAAATGAATAAAAATCTTTAATTATTTATTGAAATTGTATAAGTATTTAAAAAAAAAGATTATAATTTCTGTGAAAATCAAAATTTAGTTGCACTTTATTTTATAATATTAATACATAATTATTATTAAGCATAATAAATTGTTGAAAATGTGTTTAGTTCGTTGCTTAGCGGTAGTTTTCCTCTCAGACAAAAACAAAACAGTGTTGTCAAACGTAGTAATATTTTTTTTTTCACCAAGGAAAATCAAAACAAACAAAAAAAAACACGAATATCAACTAATTTATGCCAACATCGTATGCTCTCTCTTTCTATTTTCCTTAACATTTGTGCTACCAAAAAAAATAAAATAAAAAAAATGAATAATCCAAAATATAAATATATACAATATGCTGTACAATGATGTACAGATGATCGTCGATGACCAGCAACAACAACAACAACAACAGCAGCGAATTAGGCGAATAAATGGAGTACATGATGCATAAAGGTACTCAGGATAACAGTAACAGCGATCGTTACAATAACAGCACTGGAAACAGGAATTAACATTAACAGCTACAGCTGCGGATCGTCGCTGTTAAAGCAATGTTCGATTGTTATCGATATTGTGCATGTTGTCTAGTGTAAATAGCCAACCATAACAATTGTTTTCCTAAATCTGTGGCGCGTTTAATCACATATTTTTTTTGTTTTTTTTTACAAGTATACATACATAATTATATATAGAGGTTATATATAAATAAACATAAATTAATTTTTTTTGCACTTAGCATACAGGTAATATACAGAAATGAATAAATACAATCGAGTGTAAGTTTGTTTAAGTTTACTTTTGTGTTTTTTATTGTACTATTTTTGTTTTCGTGTTTAATTTAGTATTGAATTGACGCTAACAGCTAAGCATTTAATTGTAAGCAATTAGGGCCATAGTATTGTACAATTAAGAAACCTAAAAAATAAACACAAAAAATAATGATAATAATAATAAAAAAAATAAAAAAAATTAACACAAAAAAAACTGTTAAAAGTGTAAGCAAGGAATCCTTAACGACTTTCTTAATGACTGCCATACATATGTATATGTATGTATGTAAATGCATACATACATTCACATTCATATATAATAAGTTGATCGATAACAGCGTACTAAACGATAAATAATGCATAGAGAGATAATGCAATAGTATATGTACTCCTTATGTATGAGCAAATAATATCTTAAGATATTGTAATTTACAACACACACACGTTCACACACACACACACACACACACACACACACACACACGCATACATACATACATTTGTACACACACGCATCCATAGACACGATGTACGATTAGTGTATGTATTGTTGTCTTGCCTACTCTTTTGGTTGTTTACACTCACACACACGCAAAGAATTCACCACAACTTTATTTCTCAGTCCGCTGAAATGTTAAATTAACAACGCACTGTTAAACAACTAACAGCTGTTAATAGCAACCATTAACACTACTCGGGTATTATTATACTGTCTGTCTGTTCGTCCGCCCACGTATGTATGAATAAAAGGTTCTCAGACTATAAGAGCTAGCGCAACCCAATTTGGCACACAGACCTCTTTGATATTTTGAATTAACGTCGGGGCCTCGAATAAAGCCTTCACTTTGGATTCAGACGTTTTTGTTTATAGACTGAGACTGATACTGATACTAGGATACTACTGATTGTTAAATGGATTAAGCGATACCGTTATGACATCATAATACTTCCAATGGCAATAAACAAAAACAAAATGTCTGTATCTCATAAATGTAACAGAATCTTATATCTTTGCAAAGAAATTAAACCGAATTGTTGAATTGTTTTCAATAAAAATAAGGCTTAGTTCGAAAAAAGAATAGTTGCACAAATGTCAGGCCTTTACTTTATGTCGCGCCAATTATTTGAGGCTTCGAAAAAAATAAAATGGTATAATGAATCTAATTTATATTTTTTTTTATTATTAATTTGACGAATCAAGGAAAAATTAAGACCGAACCCTGTTCAAACATTTGTTTTTAAGGTTTGCAGTCTGCCGCGGACACAAACAAAGGTTGTTAATTTTGTGGTTGCTTGATGATTGATCAACCGATCCGATCGGATCGGTCTGGATCAGTTCTTCTTCTTCTTTAGTGTTGTGTGTACTATATTAATCCAGTGGCTACAGTTGTGTGAGTCCAGGCGATGCTTTTGTGATATCTCTTAACATAACCTTAACAGATCCCCAACAAGAGCTCTCTCCTCTCTCTTCTGCTTTCTTTTGAGACTCTCAGAGAGAGAGAGATAGAGTGAGAGAGTTGAATTCTTCACTTGAAGTATATACATACACATGTGTAAATGTACATAAAGCATATTTACATAATAATTTCTGCATGTGAAAGTAATTCTTCTAGTACATTTCCTACCCCCCACCCCTGCTACCCACTCCAACAAACACATAAACACACATACATTGTCATTGCATACGTAAACATTTACAAGGAAATCTCTACAATTGAACAATTTGTGCTTAAAATTCTATGGTATAAAGCAATGTTAAATAACAACTGTGCGACTGTTAATTAACAGCTGTTAATTTACAATGGCTTCCCAAAGTAACGATAAATACACTGGCACATCCCAATTTTTTTTGTATTCAAATGAAGCTAAATGAAAGTAAAGAAAATATAAAAAAAAAGGTCTTAGAAATGATCGAAAATTATGCGAGAAAAACGAAAAAACAAAACCAAATCTTAACACAAATCATAGTTCTAGGCATGTAAAAATAGCAAAAATTAATAATAATAATAATAAAAACAAATATAAGAAAACTATGAATAAGAGAACAAATTCAGCAAGCGAAATAATTAATTAACGTTACAAGTTAAGCGTTTAGAGGCAACTTGAGAGAAGAAGAATAATTTAAATCAGTACTAATTGAAAACTTTAGCATTTAACAGATACACACACCCATACACACACACACACACGCATATACCTATACATACATAGACGAGTGTATGCGTATGAGAGTAAATTATGCAATTTATCGAAATTGAAGAAGAATCAATTAATTTTTTAGGACACACACACACACATACACAAATAAAGATTCAGAAAATACATGAGTATATGTATATGTATAAATAATTTAACAATTTAGTGGTAGCCCCGAGTAAACAATTCAAGAATTTAACAACAAATATAATTATTAAAATTGAAAACTGAGAAAAACAAATTTCAAAAGTTATGTAAAATATTTAAAACAAGCAAGCAAAGGAAACGAGAGAGTTAAGAGTTTAAGTTAAAAAAAATAAAAATAAAAATAAACACATTCATACACACACATAAACAGATACAAACACACATACACACACACACACACATAGAGACAGTTTGGTTAAAACAATATTGCATTAAAAACAAAAACGAATACTAAAATGAACTTGAAAATGAACTGCAAGCATTTAGATTTAGGCAAAGAAAGAATACGAAAAGAAAAAACAAAAAGAAATTCATATTTAGAAACGAAATCACAACAAAATTTAAAAAATGCTTAAGCAGTATTTAGACTCGCGTCAAAACGCCGTGGAAATGAAAAACTCCATATAAAAAAAACAGCGAAATTTTTTTTCCGTTTTTCATTTCAAAGTTGGTTCACACTTCTCGTTACGTTTCATAACGTAAGGGCCTGCCGTTCTGCTAAACTCAAAATGGCACTGTTAGACTTGGCATAGCACAGTTTGCGGGTCATTTCAATTTGACGTAATGAAATAAGCCTCCACCCCTTATTTCATCAGAGAATGATGAAATTATGACCTATTGAATAGTAAAATTTGGGGAAAATGTGGTGTGAGGGAATTAACGACGTTTAATTGGAGGTCACTGCTTAAATACCGCAGATTATCAAAGGTCATAAGGACCAAACAAGTTAATTAGGCTTTATTTAATTTAATTAAAATGATGCGCCTGACAAAATAAATATATTATATGATCATAATGTAGCAACAGGCCAGAAAGCGACTATATTATTATTTTGTTTATAAGTGGCAGCATTTAATTTGTTTTGTTTAACACGGCAACAACAGCTGATTTATATAAAGCGGCCACAATAACAGCGTAGATAACACATATATCGATATCGAACACGTATATCGATAACAAAATACTAATATTCTGTTAGATGAGTGAAAAAACCAGATTTTTTACGATTTCATTTTGACGCGAGTCTAAATACTGCTTTAACAAAAAATAAATAGAAACAAGGAAAAAAGTATACAACAGGCGACGCTCCAAAGTATGCAATACTTTAACATTTAACATCCGACAAATGCTTTGCAAATTAACATCTCTTTAACAGTGATAGTAAAAGTAACAGAATCAGGGCTGCCACATTTGGAACATTTTCTTCATTCGTTTCTACATTGGATCATTTTAATTTAAACTGGTACATTTCTTGTAGGCTTAACTAATTTTTATTTGTATTTAAATATTTGGTAGCTATAAATTTATTTGTGATGGATAAGTAAATAGGTGAGTGCGTTTTTAAAAAAGATTTGAAGCCATTTTATAGTTTTGGAGCAAACAAAATTCATTCTAATATTATTAAGAAAGTGATATAAATATTTGGTACACTTTTTGACGAAAGCGGTACATTTTTCTATAAGTTACGGTACAGACTATTTTTTAATGAAGTGGCAACCTTGTTGAGACAGTAACTAACTAACAGGAAGAGTGTAAGATCAACCGCAAGGGCAAGAGAGAAACAAGAACAAGATGGCGGACACTCAAGATGGCGTTCTAGCGCAAAAGCATTTCTACATAACAAGCATACACACACACACTTACACATACTTGTATGTACATACACATAAAGAAAGATGGCAAAGGCAAAAAAAAACTTACCTACATACAAACAGTATTGTAAAAAGAGATTTAAAAGAAAAACCAAAACAAAAAAGAAAGAACACGAAAAACAACGGATTAAAAAGAAACGATGGGCAAACTGATTTTGAAATGAAATGCATTTAGTTGTTTAGGAATGTAATAATAACAAATACAAAATACATAGTAAACCAATTCACACACATACAACACACACACACACATACACTCTCACGCATATGTGGCATTTATATACATATAAATATAAAACATAAAGCTGATGGTTTAAGTTTAATGAGTACGAAATAATTTAAAGAAAACGATTACTAACAATAAGTTAATAAAAACAAAAAACAAACAAACAAACCAAGAAAAACAATTCAAAATGAAAAGAAATGACAAAAAAAAACTAAAGCAAAAAATTACCAAAAACAAAAAAAGCGAAAAACCCTTCAATAAACATTTATGATATAATCAACAAAAAAGAAGAAAGAAGAGTTATCTTTAACCAAAGATTCAATTCCCTTGCAGAGCGCTATACTCAATACTCCTATTAACCCGATTTCTACTTAATTTGTTCGGAATATTTAGCATGCCAGTTAGAGCCGTGTGTGATTATACTTGACTGTTCTTACTAAACCTTGACATTGGACTGATCTTTTCCTATATGTATGTATGTAAACCATGTCACATAGTCTTCTGATTCCGATGAAAGTTGCTCAGGATATATGTAGAAATAATTATTGTATACGAAACTGGTAAGATTCGTTGACATAACTCAAGACAACAATAACGTTAATCAAACACAAATTCAATTAAATTTGACTAGTTTGTGTAAAAAACCGATTGACTAAGGGACATTACACAAACAACAGAAAAGAGGAAACGGAAATATTAGCGCAAAGTCTGGCAGCCCTGCGCAGTCATTGTTCAAGTCTCTCTCTCTATCTTGCGCTCTCTTTTACTGAATTTTGAATCAAGAAAGGAAGAAAAGAAAAGAAATCGCACAAAGTCTGGCAACCCTGCGCAGTTAAATAATTCCATTTCTCCTCACTCACTTTTACTCAACCTTTTTGCTCTCTTTTTTTGTTATTGCAGGTCTGCTGCTGCATCACACGAACAACAACAACAACAGTAACAACAGCAACAACATGAACTTTTCAGCATTAAGTCTGCAGTCGACGCAGCAGCCATCAACTACAACAACGACAAACAACAACAACAACAATAACAACAACAGTCTGAATAGCTTAAATCGCAGCAGTCGCCGCAACATGTACATGGGCAACAACAACAACAACAGCAACAGTTATCCACACGCCATGGACTGTGATCCGCCAACAACAATACATACACAACAACAAATGCCGCCACCTCGTCTGCCGCCAGTCTCTGTCTCGGTCTCAGCTGCGGCAATGGAAGCGGCGATGCGTCTCAGTCAGCCGTCATTTGGAGGACGTATGCAACGTCAGCAGCAGCAGCAACAGCAACAGCATCAGCAACAGCAGCATCAAACATTTAACAGCATTAAGCATAACGGATTAAGAGGGCTGCTGCCACCGCTGCCTCTGCCACCACCCGCCGCACATCAGCAACAGCTGCAACTGCAACAACAACAACAGCTGCAGTCGCTGCCACACAGCTATGCGCCAGCGTCGCTGCCACTGGATTTAATGCATCATTATGGTAATATGTCGGCTGCCGCCTCGCATCTAATGATGACAGATTCAAGTGTTATTAGCGCCTCTGCTGGCGCTGGTCCGACTGGATCGGGACCAAACTCCTATACCGCATTGTTGTATCATCCGCAACCGTTGGCGCCACTCCCACTGCCGCTGCCAGCGCTTTCAACGCTGCCTCTGCCTCTGCCGCTGCCAGCTTCATCAGCATCCTCATCATCGTTGGCATCGCTACCAGCGTCCGCAGCAACGTCCGGCAGCGGCAGCGGAGCAAATGCGAGCACCAGCAGCGATGCCTCCTCGTCGTCGCCCATGGTGGGCGTATGTGTTCAACAGAATCCTGTAGTTATACATTAACAAATAGCATTAACATTAGCGTTACCTGCCGTCTTTATGTATAATTCCTAATTTAATTTTTTAATTTAACACATTTTTTTTTGGTTATTTTTTTTGTTTTGTGTATTGTTTCTTTGTGTATAACGTCTATTGCCTCTGGTGAACAAACATAGACACACACACACACACACATATAAGCAGACAAGGTGAATTTACTACAAGGTGACGTCAAGGTGAATTTACGTGTCCTCATCACAGCTGCCAACATTTGAGTGTTAACAATAGACAGATTTCAAAATATAAATAAAAAGTAATATAAAGAGAACAAAAAGAGGAACTATGAAAATACATACGGAAGAAACTCAAGCTTCCGTGTTTTAAACGTGATTTTTCAATACAAAAAAATACTTAAAAAATTTATAATACATCTAAATTGGCTAAAAAGTATCAAAAATTAGCAGATAGCTTGCCTTATCTTTTTAATTGTTATCCTTTCTGATCCTGTTTTTGTCGCCAGTAGTTGGCAACGCAGTTCCAAACAGTCAAAATAACAGAAAATACGGACACCTTATAGTGAAATTACCTTGCAGGCAACTTGGAGCATTTTCGTTCTCTCTTTTTCCTGTGGGTGTGTGTGTGTAAGTGTTCCGTTCTCTACGCCGTCAGCAGCACTGCTATTTAAATAATTATTGCACATTCATACAAACAAAACACACACACACACACACACATAGCTAGCTGAAATTCACACAGTCACTCACCCCCTCTCCCAATCACACCCACATATCCACGCATCCGATTTATTTAAGTCACACTCACTCAATGCAGCCGTCTCGCTCACACACCCACACATCGCAGCGCATCGCTCATTAAATATATATAATTTTTTTTTTACCTAGTATGACTAAATTGTAGGCCGTAAGTGTAACATTGACGATATATAATTTTACTTATACAAAATCAAAAGTAAATTTTATTTAATTTTTAATTTAAATTATGTAATATTATTTTCGAAGAGAAACTCTAGTAATTTTAAACGAAAACAAATTTGCTTAATTTAAGCGAAAAAAAAACATGTTACACCGTTTTGTTTTGTTTTTATTGTTGTGAATTATTATTGTGTTCAACACATACACATAAAGAGAGGGAGTGGTGAGTAGGTCATCATAATATGATTTCCACCATGGTCTCTTTGCTTATATGAGCACCTGAGCGCGATAATGTTTCTGCAATTTGTTGGCCTTGGTTCCCAGTTTCATTTGCCATTTCGATTGGACACGTTTCATCAAGTGAATATCCCGTGCCTTTCTCGCCGCCGCCTGTTGTTGTGTCTGTGTCCAGCCGAGAGCGCGATATTCGCTCAGCACACGATGCAACTTGCGATCGGATTTCTTGAGCACAAGAGCGCGGTCGGGATGCAGACGTTGTTTGTAGTAGCGGAGAAGAGAGCGGTGGCCAATGACAGCGCCCGAAGGCAGCACCAGTTGATACTCGTCACCATCAAGCAGATCAGGCACAACTTCTTCATCAATGTCCATGCCGTCTTTCTGTCAACAGATAAAGAGAGACAGAGAGAGAGCGTGGGAGTTGCGATAAGCATAATTATCGATAAGTGTGTTAGTGACAATAAATGTGTTATAAGTGAAGCTTACATTATCTGGATAACTGGAGCTGTAGTCGTAATATTCGGCATATTCGGCCAAAGCAACGCCTTCGTGTAGCATTTGACAGTGTCCTTTATCGAGCATATGCTTGCGCACAGCATCCAAAGAATAGAATGTTTTACCGCGATCATTGCACCACAGGCAAATGAAATAATTGGCCACCTTCTCGCCCAGATAATAGATCAAGCCCTCTATGTCTGTGCAATATTCAGTGTCGGGTATAAAGAATGAATGTGCTACGGACATGTGCTTAAGGTTCTCAACCAAATCCTCGCTTTGATGTGTGCAAAATAGACAATCACGTTCAGTCAGCGGATTTTCGGCAATTTTATCCCATTCATCTGAATCAACCTGAAATAAGTGAAATTATAAACAAGGTAATGTATTACTTTTATTATTAATTTAACTACAATGAGAGAAATAGGGAACAAATTTGAAATAGCTAGGATTCTAGCAAAACTTGCAATGCACCCAATTACCTCTTCCTCATCAATGTCCTCAAATTCTTCATCATCAACCTCCTCATCGGCATCCACTTGCATTGCCCGCTCGGCAAATGCCAGACGCCCCTTGCCAGAGGCAGCTGCCGCCAAGGCAGGGTGTGGGCGTGGCTCAATAATGCTCTTGACGCACACAGAGGGCGCTGACTGTGGCTCAGTTGTATCCGCAGTTTGCTGCTGCTGCTCGAAACGTGCCAGAGCCTCTTTATGTTTTTTGCTATTTAGATGATTGTCGTGGGCCTTTTGGTTGCCAAATTGCTTGCGACATGCGGTACAGTAAACGCTCATCTGTTGCTCCTCGATGGCAGTCTCTGTGGCACTGCGAGCATTAAGCACGCGTTGTTGGAACTCCTCGGCAGTAACGGGCGGCAACTGCGCCACGCGCCTCTTCAAATTGTAGCGGTGCCAATCGGTTTTGTAGTGCTCCCGTTGTATTTCCGGATTCGCAAAGCGAGCATCACAATTGATGCACGTGAATTGTGACATGTTTTTTCTTTTTCTACAATTTTTATTTACAATTTAGATTTTGGAATTTCACAACTAGGTATGATTAACAACAAAGAGCGCAGCACGTTCTGTAGAAATTGTAATTGATTATCGATATGCCTGCTGTTCACTAGAGTTGCCCAAAACTATCGTTGGCGATATAATCATCAACTATCGATCGTCTATCGATGTATCAATATTTTTTCAAGAATGCGTTGACCGGACTGGCGATACTATCGAGTACGCTTTGCAGACACACAGCTGCGCGACGTTTATTCCAGCTCTAACAAAATACATTGTCATTTATACTTGTCAAAATAGAAAACAAGGAAACCTACAAAGAACCAATTAAAATTTTAAAGTCAATCAACAATACACCTCCAAACAAGTTAAACAAATTTATATTTCTATCATGGCAATTTCCGCAACTAAGCGGCCGGCCAAATAACTCCACATCGTACGGTGTGGCAACCTAAAACGCACAAAAATAAGAAAACCATGCGTTGACAACACTGGCTGGCAGCTGCCGCTTCAGCCACACACATTTTGTGTTCGATGGGCAGGCAATAAATGCAGGAAAGAAAAGAACAAGCTGCAAAAATGGAAAGTTTATCAAATAGCCGGAGACGGTCCCGGGCAAGCAGCACGAGCAGTGGCCTTGTATCGCACAGTCAGCTGCCAAGTCAACCTCTGGAGGCACCCAAGATAATCATAATACATCCAGGCTCCCAGCATTTAAGGATAGGACGTGCTGCCGACCTGAACCCGCTGACAATGCTGCATGCGGTGGCATATAGACGTACATCACATCATCAGCAGGTGATGCCGTACCCACCGCATCATGATCCCCTATTGCCGTCACTGGATAGCGTTAATTCAGCCAAATTGCAGTTGGAGTTTGAGGAACAACGATTGGCAGTATCAAGGATATTGCAGCATTGTATTGTTGATGACCAGAATCGTTTGAGGGTGGCCACACCGCCACAGCAACTGGCACACTTTAATCGCAGCAGCATTGCGGAAAAGGTGCCGCCACCCATTTCCGTTTCCGCCGAGGAGGACAACAATTGGAAAAGTGAGGAGAGTGTGCTGTACGATGAGCAAATATTGCGATTGAGCGAATGTGATGCTAGGAATTACGACATACACTTTCCCATTCAGCGTGGCGAGCTGAATGTCCATAAGGAGAAAGGGGGTTCCCTGCAGGCGACACTCTCGCATTTGGAGAGGATCTGGTCATATGCCTTGGAGCAACGTCTGGGCATTCCACTCCGAGATCTAAGCACCCACAGTGCCGTCCTTGTCGTTAACGATGTCTATGTGCGTCGCCATCTGCGTGAGGCAATGACGCTGCTCCTGCAACGCATGGGATTCCAACGTTGCTTCCTCGTGCAGGACAGTGTAGCTGCCACATACGGTGCTGGCATTGGCTATGGCTGCGTTGTCGACATTGGCGCCCAGAAGACATCGATCGCCTGCATTGAGGATGGCATTTCCCAGTTGGATGCACGGGTTCGTCTCGATTATGGTGGTGGCGATATTGACCAAGTGCTGTTGATGTTACTACGCAAATGTGGTTTTCCGTATCGGGAATGTAGTGTTCAGGATAGCTATGTAGATGCTCAGCTGTTGGATGAGCTCAAGGAGCGGTTTTGCCATTTGAATGCAAGTGTTTGTGGAGCACAGGAAAAGCATTTCACATTGCGAAAACCAAATGGACAATGGGTGCGTTATACACTTCAAGTGGGCGATGAGGCGATCATGGCACCGCTTTCCTTGTTCCACACTGAGCTCCTCAATATCACGGGCAAAAGTCGTGCCGTGCATACACAGCAATCGGCACAGGATCAATACGATTGCGAGGATTGCTTTGATGCCGAATATCTGCGAGAGACGGGTCGAAGGAATGGTGTGCGATCGGGAGATTTAAGCATAATCTCCACGGGCACTGGTACATCAAAGTTGCCCATCACAGCCGACGATGATGAGTTGATTGTTGTCGATCAGGATGATACCACAGTTAGCAGCAACAGCAACTCCCACCAACAACAGCAGCAGCAACAGTTGCAGACAAAGGCAAACAATTCGTGGTATTATAATGTTGGTGGCCAGGTGGTTCCCCTAGATCAGGCCGTCATCCGATCAATTGGACGCTGTGTCAGCTACGAGACGCGCAGGAAAATGTTTGGCGCCATTCTCCTCGTTGGCAGCACGGCCAAAATGCGTGGATTATCATCCTGGCTGGAGCAGAGGATTAGCCAACAGGTGCCGCCAGGTCTCGAGGTCAATGTCTTTACCAAGGGCATGGATGTGGGCATGGTCGCCTGGAAGGGGGCTGCCATCATGTCAGTGTTGGAGAGCGCACGAGAATTGTGGATTACCCAAAGGGAATGGCAGCGTTATGGATTGCGTATTCTCCGAGAACGTTCTCCATTTCTCTGGTAGTCCGCCACCTCTCCACTATTATGTATTTTCTGTTCTTTGTGCATATATATATAGCTATATATATATATAGTGTACTATACAGCTAGATAACTTTTTATATCGAATATAGGCATAGCAAATTATGATTGTACATATACCATTTCTACATTTTGTTTAGTAAACTCGTAGAATTGTACAACTGCCATGGCGAGTATACTTATTTCTTAATACCTATAAGATAAATCTGTCAGATGATATCACAAATATACCTAGATTTGACTAAAATTACTATCCTAGTAGCCATGAATATGAACTTTCCCAGTGCTTGTCTAGTTTTCAAAGCACTTTCCATTTGATCATCAAACTGGGAACATTAAATTTGTACTCAAATTAGTTTTTTTAAAAATACATTTCTTGCGCGTATTCACACCATGTGAAAAAAGCCCAAGTTATCTTTCACTTTGCCTCGCAAAAATGAGTTGCACAAGAGCAATCCACGCAACATTGGATCGATTAAGAAAATATATAAGTATATATTTTAAATGTGTGGGGTATGTCTTTGTTTGGTTATATTCTAGTTGCTTTAATTAGTTAAATAAGCTTAAGCTTTTAAAAGTGGAATTACATAATAGATAAAATCATGATCTGCATTAAAATCGGTCTGATTTTGACAAAGCTATGCAAGTTTGAGCGCAACGGTTTATAAAATACAAATATCGACAACGATAACTTAATATCTATCGATATATGTATCACTATTTATCCAACGAATATGGCTAGATCGAGACTGCTGTTGATGTTGATTAAGAATGTATATGTGTATATATTTGATGGTCTTTTTCTCCTTTTACAATACATTACAACAAAAATATACCAATCTCGTTATACAGTAGTATTGGGTACATAAAACTTGCTTATATCAAAAATGTATATGCATTGTTAATATATGTAGTAGATTAAAAAAAAGCTTAACTTAACAGGGTCTAAGTAGATAAAAACAAAAATTGATAACAGTTGAAAACTATGCCAAATATGTGGGCGCACTGGAGCCCATGTAATGATAAAGATCCCCCAAAGTGGAACGGACTAGTTTCGCTTTTATGGTTTTCCGGTTTAAACGTTTATAGGCCTCAAATCGATGGCAGCCACCGAAGCTAAAGTAATAATTGCCGCCTTTGCTGCCCGTTATCCACAAGATATCCACTGGCGGCACATCACCTTCTCCAGTTTCAGCCTGAAAAGTAGAAAAACCGCAGAAAAGCAGAGTGAAAATAGAGAAAGAGCGAGAGAGAGTTTTTCCAAGTGCAACAAGTATTTGTACTTACTTTAATCGTATCCATAAGTGATTGAACTTTCAGTTCATCTAATACGGATGGAATTGGTCGCTTTATAACGGACATGGGCACATTATGGACCTCAGAGATTCCGGCTGAATGTATTGTGGTATCCATTTCTGTGCTATTGTTGTTGTCTACTATCATTATGATATCAAGTACATAAATAAATAAAGAGAAATAGGTAACAACAATTGTGAAATGAGCCAATGTTGGTAAACTCTTTTGGCACATAAAAAACAACACCAACAACAATAAACTAGAGCCATTATCGGCGGCGTTGCCACCTTATCGATTGCCGCTTACCGCACTTTGTGTGGAGCTGCAGATTATTGCGAAATCCGTTAGATGGCAGAAGAAGAGGAGCTTCGATGCGTCTGCTCGATTGCAATATGAAATGCTTAATGAAGTTCATGATTCTCCAACAGCCACCAATTGGATTTTCGATGTCGAGGCGTCGCGTTCAAACTTGTTTTTTTATGTGTAGCTTGTTGTATTTTTACCGTTATGTGTGTACATGTTTGTGTGTGCGTAGTATGATGTTTTGTTGCAGTCCACAACGTACTTGTTGCTGATTTTACTTTATACGTACATTTTTTGCTTGTTTTTGTTTTGCATAATCAACAATCTTGTTGGCCCGCAGGCCCCGCCAATTGCAGGCACTCATAAACAGTGGCAAAGTAACAACAACAGCAACAAGAACAGCAACAACAAATCGAACAACAATGTGATAAAAGCAAATGAAAACGAAATTCTAATTCAGTACAATGTTCTTATTAGGCTTGGTTTGTTTTTAAACACACACACACAGATATACTTACATATATACAATCTTATATGTACACTCCTATTTGTATATGCGTCAAGCATTTTGATTAGCTATGCATACTGTTGTTGTTGCTTCTTATCAGAAGATAAAGATGAATATAAACAAAAACTGATGATGAAGAGGGAGGCAAGGTGTGCAGAATTAATTTTACTTTACTTACCTTTCATTCTGCGTTTATATATTTGTTCTCTCGTTGCTCTCATTAGTTTGTATAATTCGTACGGTGTCCAACACTGGCCAATATTCAAATTTAAATTCAAATTCAAATTGGCAAACTACAAACTGCAAACAAATTAAATATCATGGGTATTCCCCAAGGTCATCAGTAAAGTTTTGCATACACAAAATGGGCCAAGGCAAAAGTCAAAAATAATAAAGTTATTCCCCCTTGACAATGAATCAGAAAAGAAGTAGCAGTTGAAAATTAGAATTTTGTTTATTCTATCGTAACTGTATCTCGGTGCAAGATTGCGAACAATCTTCAATTAACCATTACGACGTGTTCGACAAGGCCAACAACAAGCAAATTCTAAGCAATTTCTCGACTGTCGATTTTGATTTTGCGCCAACAAAAAGGTAACCGACAGCGGAAATTCATCAACAGTTTCTTTTTGGCATCATTCTCAATAACCTCATAAAGAAGGAGGTTTTCTTTTTTTTTTTCATTACCAATAACCAATAATGCATATTAGTTTAGTTAAAACAATCGTTTTGATAAGCAGCCTGATTATAGTCCAGATCGATGGCATACAAGGTGAAGCATGGTGAAGTTAATAACAATATGAAGTAGTTACTCTACGAACAGGACTAACCGATCTTTAAAAGAAAAAACAGATGAAAAAAATAAGATATACATAGAAAAAAGTGTATAGAAAATATGATAAGAGTCGTTTTACATTGAAATTGATTCGGAAAATAAATTCAAGGATAGCTGAATCATACATGTCTTGAACATTTCATTTTGATCCTGAGTTTTTGGGCATGCATCTTTAAAGTTATAGTAGTTCTTAAAAGGAATAAAAGGAAAAGACTAAAGGACTTCAGACAGAGACTGTAGTGCAAGTACTGTCAAATTGTGGCCATTAAAATAGGACAGACTTTGGAAAAATTAATTTCAAGCTAAAGGAATATGCTCAGAACTATTTTTAGCATATTTCCTGTCTTATTTTAATGGTAACATTTTGAAAGCGCTGTTGTGGTGAATGAATACGTCACCTTCTTATAAATTTCACCATGATGTTAATGATTTTGCATTGCGTGGACTGTTATTGCTATTTAAGTGATATCCTTTTTTTTTATTGCAGATGCCGATGGTAAACGCATTGTGAGCAAATATGAGAGCATCCGTCAATTGTATCCACAACTCACATCCAGTGAATCCTCGCAATGGCGTTATACGGACAAGGATCTGCAAGAACATCCCTGCAAACGGGACTGTGTGGAGCAACAGCCGATGACCTGCTATTATTATATGGTTGTGCATTACGATGACACCATGTCGGAGACCTGCAAGCGTTATTTACAATCGAAATATCGATTTAAGGTCAATGGCAAGGAGTACATTGATAGCATCAAGTTGGCGGAGTTGGAGACACGCAATGGAGATGACTGCAAGTACGCAGATGGACTGGAATCCTCGATCATGGTGGTCAATGGAAAATTGCCGGGTCAATCGATTGAGGTGTGCTACGGAGATACCATTGTGGCGGACATTATCAATAGTATGCACGAGACGACAACGATTCATTGGCATGGCATACATCAGAAGTCCACGCCCCACATGGATGGTGTGCCGCATGTCACCCAATATCCCATTGAGCCTGGCCAGGCATTTCGCTATCGTTTCGAGGTGGATCACGTCGGCACCAATTGGTGGCACAGTCACACCGAGCATCAGCGTGCCTTTGGACTGGCTGGTCCATTAATTGTACGACAGCCGGCTAAAATGAATCCGCATGCCCATCTCTATGACTTTGATAAGACGGAGCATGTCATCATGATACAGGATTGGGTGCACAACTTTGACGAGAGCGTTGCCGAGAATATACTCATCAATGGACGTGGTCGGAATATGAAAAAGGACACCAAGTCAAAGCCTACGCTCTATGCCACATTTGGTGTCATTCGAGGTGGACGTTATCGATTCCGTGTCATCTTTAATGGTGAGTGAGAAATATTTACAATTATTGACTAGCAAGGAGTCTATCAATTGATAGATTGATTTAAGAGTAAGAGAATCTTTTTAATAGACAGGATCTCAATCAACTTCAGCTCAAATAATGATCACATTTAGATAAAATTCACATTTAAAATATATAATTGATAAGGGTAATTCCATAGTTTCCCATTTGAATTTCAATATCCGTATCCTTAATCCTTATGGTTTCTTATAATTTTATTCTTTTAATTTATTAGACTCCCACCTGATCCTTAATTTATCCCATCCCCTCTCCATTTGTAGGTGTCTCCAACTGTCCCATTAGCATGAGCATCGACAATCATGATCTAGTTGTCATCGCCAGCGATGGCAATGACATTGAGCCCGTCGAGGTGCAAAAGATTATGTTCCATGGTGCTGAAAGATTCGATTTTGTGCTACATGCGAATCAAAAGGTTGCCAATTATTGGATACGCATCAAGGGATACAGTTTTTGTGCAAAGAATCAATTGCATCAGGAGGCGGTGTTGCATTATCAGGATGCGGATGCACGTGCTCTGGACACGCACACACTGAGCTATGCCTACGATGCACCAGGTGTGATGCTCAATGAGCTGGGAGATGATGCTGGAGGGGATAATGAACAGAGTATTTCGTTGGTCAGCTTGAATGCACGTCATGTTGAGCCAGCTTTGACACCGTCTGTCACCTACTATACGAGCATGAATGCCTGGGAATTGCGTGGTGAGGGTTTCCGATTCCAAATGGATGACATTACGTTCAGCATGCCAAAGCTATCGTTTCTACAGACGCGTAATCTGGGCATTGGCCAATTCTTTTGCAATAGCACACAGCAGGCGTCACTTGGTTTCAATTGCAAGAGTCGTCATTGCAAGTGCTCCAATGTCATCCATGTGCCGGCCAATAAAAATGTCGAGTTTGTCATTTCCAGCAAATCAAATACACCACATCCCATCCATTTGCATGGATACACATTCCGTGTGGTTGGCATGGGTGTGCTTGGCGAGAAACGCATTGCACAGATCGAGGAAATTGATAAGCGAACTCCTCTGCCTCGCCGTGGACGTGGTGCACCGCTTAAGGATTCAGTGCAGGTGCCAGCATTTGGTTACACCATCATACAATTCAATTCAAACAGTCCCGGCTACTGGATGTTCCATTGTCACATATCGCCACACTCGGAAAATGGCATGGCCGCCGTTGTGCGCGTTGGCGAGGATATCGAAATGAAAATGTGCCCCGTTAGCAATTGTGGGCTTTGTAGTTCAGTTACATAAAGCCAACTTTTTACTAATAAGTATTATTCTTTAACTTGTCATGCAAATTTACTAATAATATAAATGAGTTAAGCGCACTTTGAATTTGAATTAAAATGAGTTGTGTGTGCCAGTGTTGAGAAGTGGTGTTTGCTAGCGACATAAACATATCGATACATCGATAGGCATGCTGTTGGCATGATAGCATTGATAGTTTGTTATTGTGAGACAATACCAAATTTTAGTTATTAGATTTTATTTACAACTCGTCATGTAATTTAACTAATAATAAAAAACGTTGCGCGCGTATTTTGAATTTGAATTTGTGGTCTGCAGTGCTAAACACTGGCTACTGTTATCGTCATGCACGTGCGCTGATTTATCGATTTCGATAGAGGCAATGTAAACATCTGACTGTTTGTTATTATTTCAATTCTCATAATGTCTGCGCCAGCAAAGAATAATACAAAGAGAAAGACCGCAAGTGACACGGATTCCGACGAGGAAGATGAGGCACAAATGCGACAATTCTTAGAGGCAGCCGATCACACACTGCTCACAAATGACATGTACCAACAACAACAGCAAAAACAAAAACCAGCGCAGCCGGCAAAGCTCGTGGGTTCTTTAAACATGGTTACAGCTGATGTTGCACCAAAAGATCTGCCCAAGAGTGAGCGTTTTCTGGACGAGCAGAGTGCAATTGGAGCAGCTGCCAACGATCTGCAAATCAGCGAACACATGCAAACACACATTTGGCGTAAACTCAGTGCAATTATCGAAAATCAAGTAGAATTCAGCGATCTGCAATTGACGTCCAATGAGAAGTTGAAGGATGAAAAGACCATTAACCAAGTAAAACTGTTTTCCAATGCCAATTGCTTTATTTCAAATGACATCAAGCCGGAAAAGTTGCCGCAAAAGAAGCCGACGATCAAGCGACGGCAGCTGGAGGAGGAAGAGGATCGTTCAACAAAGGTGTTTGCTTCAATTGCCGTCAGCGGCGATTCCATTGTCAATGGCCAGGACACTCAATGCTGGGCACAACGTAAGCCGAGCCAGAATAAACTATTCGAGTACAAATCCTGTGATACTCAAGGCCACAAATTGCAGGCAATTGAGCCAACAAATGAATTTACTGCGCTGCGACGCAAGAACAAATGGAACGAAGCTAAAATTAGTCAACGGAACAAGAATAAAAAACCAAAAGATAACATTTAACAACACACTTAATGTTTAATTGGAAGACTGGTTGGGATCGGCATTTGATTAATTTCAATTCTTACAAATGTTGCGTTCTCTTATATTGAAAATGTCCACATGATTTTTGTAATAATACTTATTTAAAAGCTATTTATTATTATTTAAGGCACTACTTATTCATTATTACAGCCATAGAGTTAAACATAATATTTAAATTTAATATATGGTCGGTTTCTTAACAACAGAGAGTAGTTGCCATTGCCAAAGGATAAAAGTGTAATTGTATTTGAAATAAGCCGCAGGATTGGAATTCCAAGGGCTCAAAGGAGACCTTTAATTTTGGATGCTTGAAATATAAACACATCAGACGCTCGATTTCGCCAGAGTGTCGAGAATATAGGATTAGAGGCGACGATCGCTTATTTAAAGCCTTTTCCATAGGGCGTCTGTCTGATGAAAAGAAATCTTCGTCAATGTCCATGATCGATATGTTTAAGATTTTCAATGATGGACATTTGGCGACAGTTTCCCAAAGCTCAATCTCAGAGCACCAAAACCGAGTGTACATAAAGTTTATTTGTTCCAGAAGTGGTAAAGCCGTAATAATTTTTAAAAAATCTTCCCTTGTGATCATTTCTTCATCCAGATTCCATAGTGTCAACTCTCGTAAGTTTATAAATTTTTTTACGTCGAATAATTCACCCAAGGAATCGCAGTTTAAGGTTATTTTTTCAACGTCCTTTGCACGTAACATCTTAATAACCTGGCTTAAACATATATGTTCCAACAATTGTATGTTGAGTCTTCGAAGCTTGGGCAATCTCATGAACATCTTAAACTGCTCTTCGGTTAAGTCTTCATGGAAAATCACGAGATCTTCCAGCATTTGCAGTCCGCCCATATCTTTGCCAAATTGATCGTTTTGGTCTACTGGACAGTATCGGCGCATGTCCAGTTTTCGCAAATTCATCCAATTTGTCAAGTAGTTAATATCGAATTTACCGTCAGGCTTGAAATGGGTCAGTTCTGGAAAGAGCTCTATCATTAATTGTATAACTAAGTTCGCTTCCTTGTCGTCCTCCCCGAATTTCAGTGAATACTCAAGTATTCTCATTTTTGGAAAGTTGTATCCCGTCCAACATTCTAGTCTATCCGATGTCAGATCATATAGATCCAATTTGTGCATAGTTGGACTAATGCTGGACAAGAAATGACGCAATAGTTGTGGATTCTTATCAAAATGTTCCAATTCCTTCCAGTTCAAAGAAAAGATCCGCTGATGTTGCCAAGTATAGCGAAGATTAGAGACCCAACGATTTGTTGGTTCTTTTTCAGTTGCTTCGAATAATGCCAATTGGCCTGCTAAGTCTAAATATTTTATTATATTCAACTGGCAATCATCGTTGAGTGTATCCATCTTTATTTACGAGTAAATCTTTTATTTACAAACGTTACATGCAGCGACTACTACATATGATTACTTATCGATATCGATTACACGGCTTACAGCACTGCAGACCAGTGTTGCCAGAGCGTCGAGGGATAAAATTGAAATGTATTTTGAAAAGTTTATTAATTTTAATTTATTATATTAATTAATATTAAGAATTACATTAGCTGGTTTCCTCTTTGGCAGTTCATGTTGCCGAAGGATAAAACTTAAATCTTGCGGTAAAACTGTCGTGATAAAAATCTAAATCTTGAAACGAGATAATTAAGTTTGGATGCTTGAAGTTTGAATAAATCCGCTCGACATTGTCTTCGTTACAGCATTCTATGGTTAGCGGTGTAGACCGCCCTTTCAAAGCCATTTCCATGGGTTGCCTGTTTAAAGAATAGAAGTGTTCGTCTAGGTCAAGGTACCACATGCTTATAAACTCCAGGGATGGACCACAGGCGACAGTTTGCCAAAGCTCCGTCTCCGTGAATGAGTTCGAAACCTTGACAATATCAAGTCGTTCCAAGAGTGGTAAGGCCCTAACCACTTTTGGTATATCTTCGCCTTTAAAGTCATCTGAATCTAACATCAGATGACGCAATTTTAAGCATTTTCTCAATTCGGATTCGTGCAAATTGAAATCGAGTAGTGTAATTTTTTCAATATCCAAAACACGCATTTTATTATAAAAACGAAAAGGATAATTTGTCCCCTGTCCAATGATAAGAGTTTGAAGTCTGGGCAAACACACTAGCATTTTAAATTGCTCTTCGCTTAATTTTTCATCATTAATAGTTAATTCTTCGAGCATCTGCAATCCTTCAAATCCTTCAGCAGATTTGCATGTTTCGGAAGTGGGATAACATCTAAGCATGTCCAGTTTACGCAAATGCTTCCAATTTCTCAAGTGAATAAATTCAAATTGTCCGAAAGGTTTAAAATGATTCAGATCTGGAAAGAGCTTTGCTACTAATTGCATGACTAGGTCCGATTCCTCCCAGTTGTAAGGTAAGGTAAGGCCCATTATGGACTGTCTGTAAGACAGTGATCTTATTTTTGGAAAATTGTAGCCCGTCCAACATTTTAGCGTATTCAATGTGACCTCCATGTCCAATTCGCGTACCGTTGAACTAATGCTGGACAGAAAAACATGCAACAGTTCTGGGTTCTTCTTGAAGACATCAAAGTGTTCCCCTTTCAAAGAAAATATCTGCTGATGTTTCCAAGCGTAGCAAAGATTCGAGTTTAAATGAATGTTGGCTTCGAATAGCGTGAATTGCTCTGCTAGGCTTAAATATTTTATTATATTCAACTGACAATCATCGTTGAGTGTATCCATCTTTATTCACGAGTAAATCAAATATTTTTAAACGTTTCATGCAGCGACTACTATTGTTGTTACGTATTGATATCGATTACACGGCTTACAGCACTGCAGACCAGTGCTGCCAGAGCGTCGAGGAATAAAATGGAAATGTAGGAGTACATCGTGCATTTTATTAATTTGAAATTATAAAATGATTTATAAGATAGTTTACATCTGGAAAGAGCTTTGCTACTAATTGCATTTAAAGGACATTATATTCGTTAGATGAGTTTTGTGTAAGCTTGCATATAAAATTAAAAACTATATATATCGATTAGGTTAGAACACGTTATAACTATCGATAAGCATAAAGACTTGCCAGATAGCTTGCAGCATATTTTCCCGCACAAACCGCATGGTTATTGCAACCATCTGGCAGCGCCGTAAACAGCTGCGCGCCATTGTGCATTGTTTTTTGTTTTTCTACTGACATAACGGCATGCAATGCAATCAACAATTGGAAAGTAATGAATTAAACGTTAAGTGAAATGATAAGAGCAACGACAAGATGCATGCAACGTGGCCTGGCTGGGATGTTGCAACAAACGCAGCAGATAATGTTGTACCGTTCTATGCGCACAACACCAACAATTCCCGCCAGAACATTTCTTGACTCGGAAAATCAGTATGCGCACAGGATTTTATCAGGTTCCTTGAAGCCCTACCAGATAGCACGCTCCATTGAATTGCTCAATACTGGGATGATGTCACAGCGTGTGCTGGAACCTACAGAGGAGAAGGCACAACCAGCCGAATTGTATGCGGATTTGTTATCATTAGTGCAACATTGTGCACAAACTGTCACACAGATAAGCGATGAACGCTTTACAGGCTTTATCCGCATCTACTGTCAGCAACTGCATCTCTTCGATGATGAACAACTTCTGGGATCTCTGCGCAGCCTGCAACAGTTGCCAACACCAGAGTCCACAAAGGCTTTGAACTACATGGAATTGTGGAATACTTTGGATATTGAATGCTGTCGTCGCATCGATCGTTGGTCCAGTTCACAGTTGCTGCTGGTCAGCGATGCCTGGTACCAGCTGGGACTAGCACGCATTGGCGAATATGTCTGGCTGGCATTACGGAAACTTGGCCGTAAAGTCCGTAAATTGCCGCCAGAGCAGCTCGTACAATCCATGTTCCTTTGCAATCTATTGCGTCGTCCGGTCTTTGAGATGTTTGACTTTGAGGTGAATCTGGCAAACTGTGTGCAACAGATGACACTGCAGGAGTTGGGTGTCATGGCCATGGGATTCTTCAAAACACAGACACAGATCAGGAATCCCGAATTGTTGCAGGAAATCTACAGGCGCCTTGAATCGCAACTAGACAGCGTGGAGGACATTACCCTGGTGGCATTGTTAAAGATACTGCGCTACAGCAGCAAATTGCCACAGGTGGATGCACTGAATCATCTGCTTGAAGCACTACAGCCACAGGTGGAACGTGTCTCCTTGTTGACCTGTCTGCACATGGCCTTGCTCGGCTGCGAACTGCAAACCTGCAATGATGAGCTTATCGAGCGCATTCTCCTAAGATTCGAGCATGAATTGGATACGGCCAGGCTAAAGGATCTGGAACGCATTTGTCTGGTGATAGCTTTGTTTAATCTCAACACTGCCAGCGGCGTTGAAAGGCGTCTCGTTGAACGACTACCAGAGTTGTTGCGACAACGCATCGATGAGATTTTAAGATATCCACGTTGTTATACTAACTGCCTTCATTTTCTTAGCATGCGGAATGTTCACGATGTGGAGCTGCTTCAAGTTGCCCTCGATCCACGCTTTGTGCGTCATGTTTATCGCAGTGGCATGCCTGGTAGGGAATACTTTCATCTGGACAGCTTTGCCCAGTTGCTTGGTGCCTCTTATGAAGGATCCTTTCTCAGCGAGAAACAACGCCAGCAAATGGGCAAACTCTACACACAGTATATTCCCGATAACAACTATAAGCTGAACAAGACGGATCGCATTCTTATGGAGATTCGTGATGCATTGGGAAGTTTGCTGCGTTCCACGATCCAAGCTAAACATTTACTACCTCACTATGATCGCAGTGATCTTGTCATTTGCTATGATCAACAACAGCATCGTGTAGTATCCATTGATGCCAGTTGTCCTGAGGATTACAGTGGTGTTCTACTGACCAGGCAGCATCTTCTAGGCTCCAAGGAGGCACCACATATCGACACGCTCGTCATTGTTATCGCCGGCTGGAATAATGTTATACGTGATAAACAACGGCATACGGGACAATTTGCCATGAAATTGAAGCAACTCCAACAGCTGGGACACAAGCCTGTTGTGGTGAGATATCATTTTATTATCCTTATTGAACAAAACACATACACACATATGCATTTATGAAATAATCTTTCGAAGGAGACGGAGATTTCCAATATTATCTTATTCGCTTCGGTTTGATTTCTGCTCCATAGCCATGAGAATTTTAGGAAGTTTTTAAACAATCAGACTACTTTTAAATTAAAAGTTAAAACAGTTAAGCACTACATTTTTTAGAAATGAATGGAAATTTATAACAGTTGTCTGGTTTTCTGAAAACATGTATAAGAAATTTAGGGAACTCTTTCGGACGACGGAAATTTACGCTTTCATATCTGAAACTCGTTTCATATTCGTTTCCGTTTGATTTTCTGGCATTACTCTATAGAAGTCAATCAGAAATTTTCATCTATAATTTTAAAAATCATCTATAATTTGAATTTATATATGTAAGTTTCAAGATATAAATTCTCATTTTTTTTGTTGTGGCTGAAAAAACCGTTCATTGCATTTAAAGCAATTATGAAATGATGCAAAAACAATTTGGCTTTAAATCATTTTTTATTGTCGTACAAAAAAAAAAAAGTAAAACTTATTTCTACACACACACACATACACACATTCGCATTCACATTCGCACACATACAGATTTATTGGCATGAATGGCGCGAACTGGAAACATCAACGGATCGTCAGGATTTTCTGAAGCGTCGACTGCGACAGGCGGCCAACATATGAGGAGTAAAGTGAGAGAGGAGGAAAGGATTTGGAGGAGATGGATGATGAGGATGTGGATGATTTGAGGGCGTGACAGAGACGGCAACAACAATAGCTAACAAATTAATAATAATAATGATAAATGATAATAATAATAACAAGAGTAACAGTAGTCATAATTATGTGTAATAACGTGCTAGCCAACATGAGCTAATTGTTTTTAGTTGATGTTTTTGTTATGTTTTTGCGTCGGATGACCGCCCGCGGTCACGTCGATGGAAGAAACAGTTAAAACTGTTGACGTCACAACTACATGGCCCCATGGAGCGCTTTCTTTGTATACTCGTAGACAACGAACAATGTGGCTGTGGCCGGAATTGTGCGCAGCACTGATGGCAATAATCCTCGATAGAGGGCCAAGATACCCTCTCGTCTCACAATGTCCGCACCGACGGTGAACATGCCCTCATTGAGGTTCTTCACCTGGATCCGACTCTTGATCACATCCGCCGGAAACGTCGATGTCCACAAACAAACGCCGCCAATAGCGCCAGCGACCATTGTACGGAATGCTCCAATCTGCTCCTTAGTCTGATCCTCTCTAAAATGATTCGATTATAATATATATAGTAAATATATACATAAATGTTTGTATGCATGTGTGATTTACTCACTTGCGCAGCAATTCACGTGTGCCTTCATAGCTGCCAAAGAAGAAGAAATAGCCGGGACATTCCCGTATAAACGTTGAGCCCAAGCCTCGATAAAAGCCCCGTATGCCTGCCGGAGTGAAAGAGAAAGAAAGCATTAAAACAATGTAAAGGATATAGTATAAATATATATAATTTCAAATGAAAAGGAACTATTATGTTTTGAAATTGCAATTCAAGTTGATATTCTAATATTATTATTTGTAATTGCAACTGAAAGTAAATATTTACAAGCACTTTTAGCTAATTTGATTATCTTCTTATATTTTAAAACAAGGATTTGTATTGTTTACATCAAGAAGGATATGGTATAATCAAGAACACATATGGAATCTGCCTGAACTCCTTCTATCTAGCATAAATTATAATACCCTCTGCAATGGTTTAAAAACTATCAAACAAAATAATAATATCAAAATGTAGCATTCGTTTTGCGGTTAACTTTTCCGGGCCGTTAACCGAGACAGGTGTTAATAGATATAGATAGATAGATATAGATAATATATACTATACATGTATTTCATCATGAAACGATTGACTTTATGACGTTGTTATGCTCAAGTTTGTGGCGTGTGCGGAAAATAACAGTTGGATGGCACGTGAGGCCAACTTTGGGTTCTATTTATAGACTTTACTAGACCCTACCCCCTCCTAATATTTACAGAAGGGGGATTGCATGGTCATTTCGACTCTTATCACTTGACTGAATGGCGTGCCAGGCGCGAATGAAAGCGAGAACGGAACCAACATCATCATCAACAACAATAAAAACAATCGGAAAACAAATATTTCCCTAGTGAAATGGGAGAAGACTCGGATGATACTCGATTCTGTCAATCAAAAACTGAAAAAAAAAGATTCCGTAAAAATTTCCACTTGTCTACTGATAACAACAACTACGAGTCTCTTTTACTTACATACATATATGTACTTGTATTATCCATTTACGATTCACAACAAGGAACAATATATTCATTGTTTACTTATTCATTGAGAAAACCACGCTCAAGCCGCGTTCAGACAATCAAAATAAATATAAATAGATATATACAAGTTGAAAGAGAGCTCTACGAGTATAGCTAAGAGTGTCAGGTTGTAGCTATTTTAGTATATAGTAAAAGTTATTTATATCCGATCTATCTATCTATCTATATCCGATTATATAGTCCAAAATAAAGTTGATCAATCTTTGCATCAAAGTACTGGTTTTTTAAAGTGTTCCCAATTTTTTTAATGATACTAAACATGATCTTAATCTGTATTTTATATAACTGTAGCTAAAATTTAATGCTGTTTTACAGATTCTTTATTTATACTCCTATGTCTACACTTTCTTTCAGGGTATATTCAAGTAGTAGGGTAGTATTCAAGTAGTTTTAAAAGTAAACATTACTTAAAATCGAAAGAATAAAAAGCATAAGGAACTTGTAACTCTTGAGGAATATTGTATATACAGTACAATACAAAAATTGAAAATAAAATATATATAAGGGTGTATAACGACGAAAAATGTCTCATGTAAAATTAAGATTGTAGGAAGTAAACGATCACCGGATGTTTCATATCAGTAAGTTTCTCATAAAGAAATTTAACAGCATAGTTTGCAACATGTGGCAACGCCAAATCCAGCTGATTAGTTTTTTTTTTTTGGGTTTGAAGCGTAGTAGTATCAAAGGCAGAACTCGCGGGAATCGCGATTAAATATGAATTATGAAGAAACAGAGAAGAAATAAACAACCAAGATAGGCGTGTTTTATACAATTCGCATACAGCACTTATAATCTAATCAACAACTTTTGAAACAATCAAAAATGATAACTCACCTTCTGTACGCCAGATGTAACGCGTTAGGGTCCATGGAGTGCGTATATCCGCCGTTTGTGTGGGTTCCACAAAGTGTTTCATCTCCCGTAGGGCCTGAAGTTTACACTTGATCAGCTCGGTGGGACATAGGGTAAGGGTGGAGAAGCAGGCGGCAAGAGAGCCGGCACAGGCATTCTCAACGGTTGTTAATTCGTTGGTCAACTCTTTGCCAACCAAATAGGAAACAAACTTTTGGCAGCCACCGTATGCAGCAAATAGCACCGAATTTTCAGCAACATTGGCAAATACCGCCGGCACTGAGCCAGCGTAAAGACCTCGCATTACCCCATCCCGTCGATAGGTGCTCACAAAGCAATCGAGCATACCCTTGTACGACTCAGGGAATGTTTGTAATTTCACCTTGACCGTGTCCAATGGCTGGGACACATAGACTTGTGCGGCGCCACCTGTTGGGAATAAAGCAAATTAAAACCATGTGCGAATGAAAAGAGAGAGTAAATTAAGCAGGAGCATGGTGAGATCTTGAACAAGGTGGTGACGTACTCATTTAGACGTAGGCTAATTACAACATGTTGGAGTGTAAATATTTATTTGATTTATTTAATTCCTCACTTTTTAAAGAAATTAATTAAATACACAAAGTACACAATTAATAATTTCAACATGGTAGAGTGTGAATACATCACCTAGTTTCCCACCATATTAATTTCGGATCACACTCACCCAGCGAGCCGGCAAGAAAGTCTATTAGCCCCTCCACGAAGTTAATGTTGTTGCCGGTGTCGCCTCCATGCATGTCTAAATGCAAAATGAATGTTAAAAATTGACCAACAAGCAGCAAGAGCCGTTGTCGTATGTTGGCAAATGATTTGAGAAATGCGAGTAAATTGAATTGACTCTTTTCATGTTGCTCTTCTTCTTTTCCCGCAGCTGATTTGTTCTCTTCTCCGCACACAGCTTTCTCATATGCCTCAGCGATTTGCTCTGGCGTCATTAAGAGCATATCACTTCCAACTTTGTTCGAACCGATTAAAGGCGGGAGAGGGTGCGAAAGCTCTCTATTGACGCTATTTGTTGTTGTTGCTGTTTCATTCTTCTGATTATACGCCGCGTTGCCGCCATTGCTATTGTGTTGTTGTTGCTGCTGCTGCTCTCTCAGCGGCGTCAACGTCGCTGCCGTTACCTCTGCGGCTGTTGGCGACATATATATGTGTATATAGAGAGATATAGGTACTTTTGCTGTATTATTTTGTTGCTATTTCATTCATGGAGCTAAACTATTGCGTCATGATAACGCTCGCAAGTTCTCCTCTGTCTCTGACTCTGTCTCTATCTCTGTCTATTTCGTGCTTTTATTATTGTTTACTACTTGCTCTCGTCTGCTGTGTGTATCGCTCTTGAAAATCGCAATCGAGATACTATCGTTTTTGTTCCTGCTATTGTTGTTGTTGCTTTGTCTTGTCTTCCAGCCGTTAACGTTTGAATGCAAATGTAAAACAAAATCGATGTACATTTTGTTCAACAAGAATTTAGAAAAGAAAACCAAAATTATGAATGTTCGTACATTTTAAAATGTCACCTATTGTAAAAACTATTTGAACGAAATTGTTTTTATGCACATGTCCGATTTGACTAGTTGGGGATATTACGATAAAGGGTGCGACAAGATCTAATGACGGATTCCGGTAGAACACGTCGAAATAAGACGAAAAAATTAAATAAAATTTTTTGATTTTCGGCTCGGTTCTCGAGATATTGGGACCGATAAGTCACCGATTCCCATACAAACTGGCCAGCGTGCCAGCTGCTCTTTGCACTGTATTGCCTAGAGCAGTGCTGTAAGGTGTCCGTTTCTACTTCACCGCTTGGCGCGGACATTCAAACCTTTTTATTTTATTACATTTCTAGCTAATTTATATATTGTTGTTGTTTTTTGTTGTTGGTGTTATTGTTTATGTTATTATTTCCCCTGTAGGAGACATAAGTGTATGACAAAAAGTGCCGTAGATAAAAATTTTTTTTTAAAAAAAATTGCGCGATTTTTTTAAAAAAAAATTTTTGCCTACAGCGCTCATTTCACATTACTTTACAAATTGCATTCTTGTAAAAAATTATTGTATTTACCACACCCTGTCATATACTAATGTCTCATGTAGTATAAAAAATAGCAATAACAACAACAACTGTAAATTTATTCGATTTCAATATGTAAATTAGCAAGTAATTTAATAAAATAAAATAGTTTGAATATCCGCGCCAAGCGATGAAGTTGAAACGGACACTATACAGCACTGCTGTAAGAAAAACTATCGGTGTCTCGCTCTAACACAGTGCAAAGAGCGGCTGGCACGCTGACCAGTTTGTATGGGAATCGGCGACTTATCGGTCCCAATATCTCGAGAACCGAGCCGAAAATCAAAAAATTTTATTTAATTTTTTCGTCTTATTTCGACGTGTTCTACCGGAATCCGTCATCAGATCTTGTCGCGCCCTTTATCGTAATCTTGCCGACTAGTTTTTCATCAGCATTTTAGTGAAAATTTCTGTCTGTCACCAAAAATCATAATTTATTGTTGTTTAAAAAACAACCTCACTGTTAAGTCTAACATTTATCTTGATCAATCGATCTTGTGTCGTTAGTCGTTAATCGATAACAAAAAGTAGTAGCTTTTGGCTGTTTTTAATTGTTTTCATTCAAATAATTTGTCCTTTTTATTAATAATCGATAATTTTATTACACCATATGTAAATATCATTTTATCAGCGTTTTCAATGTGCTTAATGGCAATTTATCTCTCTCTCATTCAGCACTATGCTTATATACTATCCCGCACTATTATTATCATTGGGATCTGTGTATATATGTGTGTGTTTGGGTGTACATATATATATCGCCATTTGTTGTTTGGTATTTATTCTGCCATTTTTTAATTAATAATTAAATAATTTACATGAAATTATATTCATTAATTCATTTACTTGCTATATTTATATATCTTTTAGTACATTCATATGTTATGTATATATATATATGTATATATTATAAGTTTATATGTCTATGTCATGTTATGCCGAATCATTTTGCAATAGGCATAAACAAAAAAAAAGTGTAATCATAAGGGCTAATTGTTAAAGTCGCTTGAGCTAAGTTCCTGATCGGTCAAACTGTTCTGTGTCACATATATATTTATATATTATTACATATTACATTTATGCATGTTTGTTATTATAATAAGGGGTTTATTTTCTTTTTCTTTAGCTATTTAGTATATTAGATTTTGGTATTTTCATTACATATACTGTTATTTCGTTTTCTTTCATTATCGCTGAGTTTGTATGGGGCTTGTTTTGGGGGATTCGTTTCTGAGTATATCCAAATGAATGTTATTTATCATGTATTACAATTTATCTTTTTTTTTTTTATTGTTATATGCCCTTTCACTCATTTTGCTCAACACTTTGTACTCGTTTATAATTTTTTCATCGTCTTTTTGGTATTTATTTTTTATTTCTTTTCCTTCATGGTGTAAAAATAGCAATGCATTTGTTTTTTTTACTGTATTGTATTTTTTGTTAATTTTTTTTGTTTATACAATTTCTATTTTTTTTTATACAAACTCAGCGGCAAATGTTGTTTAAAATTATAGCATTTATATCTTTGCATTTTAGTTTTCTTTCTCTTTCTTGTAATTATTGTTATTATAATATTAATTATTTTTATACATATACAACTATACATAATTTTTTATTGTTACAAAATCATATAGTTTGCCAGCTGTTGCGAAAAAAAAAAACAACTCAATTTACACTTAAACATATTGGCACACTTTATGGTATTCATTTTTTGGAATTATTTATTAATATATTTTCACACATATTTAATTCATAATATCTAAGAAACTAAACGTAATGCGACATCTTAAGTTATGGTTTCTTGTGTTTTTTATTTTTCTTCTTTTGTTTTGTTTTTTTGTTGTGGTACATATTTACTTGTATAGCTTAAGACGAATAACTTGCGGCTTTGTTAGTTGAATTACATGCGAATAGAACCGAGGAACCAAAACTTTGTTACGTTTAAAACATATATTTGCGCTTGAAATTGAACTACATAAAAATCAAACTCAAGAATTCTTGAATAGTATTTGTATATAAGTATGCGGTATCTTCTTGATCTTGCCAGAGGGGATCGCTTTTGATATTTTGAATTGCACTTTAGTCCCGGTAAGCTTTCCTCCATCCCTTATCTGGCAAAGCTAACGCATAAATTATAGATAGAATCGTACATCTAGGATATAGTATACATTTATATATATATGCGGTCTTTGATGGGACAGAAATTGTAGTGGTGTAGAGAATTTGGGGGAAAAACTTGGACTAGCTGTGCGTTGCATAAGATTTGGGGCTTAGGAATTGATAAAGGCCGCCAGATGTCGCCACCTACTAGTAGTAGGCGGGAAATGGATGATAATTCGACGGATTGGAAGCATGATGATTAGCTGATGGCAAAACTGGTGGTGGCCTAACACCCGGATGATAATTACTGGATGCCACCTGATGATAGGCCCCAAAACTTCTAGCCATATGACGATTTTGGGCAGCTGCCGCCGCCGATTCACCCAGAAGACGTGACTGATCCGCAGTGCCGAGCAATCGATTATTCTGTTCCATTAGCAAATGTGCTGTGGGATCGACGAGAAGACGATGTGGATCCGCAGCGGCATTTGAGGCAGCCAATATGCGATGTTGCTCCACGGTGGATAACAGACGATGATGTTCAAGACTTTCGCGACTTTGATGCTGCATTTGGGAGGAGAGAAAACTGCGATTGTTACCCACAGTCATGTTGGCCGTATTCGGTGTCAGATCCAATGAGGCCATTCTCAACATATCATGATGCGGATGATTGTACGGTAATTGTGGTGGAGATGATACCACATAGTTGGCGGTCCGACTGAGATCCACCGATGTGGTCTGATCATGATCCTGTTCACCCAATTGTTCACTCAACATATTATGCATCGCTGCCGATTGATGCTGTTGCATTGCCTGCAACTGACTGCTGTGTCCACCATGACTTCCATGCTCCTGTTGATGCACCACCGATGCCGCGGATTGTTGCTGTGCCTGCGACTGTTGACTCTGCTCCCGATCCGATAGTATATCATAGATATGATGATGATAACGACTGCTTGGCAGCTGGAAATTATGATGATAATTACTCGATGCATTCGAACGTGAACTCATATCCAATCCCTGCAAATCCGACATATCATTTGCGGCACTAGCCGCTGCTGCCGCCACAGCTGCTGCACTAGCCGCATTGCTGTTGCTGCTCTGACGATATTCGGCGGGTGAATCCAGATCCTGACTGTTGTACTTCAAATTGCTGGCCATGCTCTCGTACTTGGAGTACATGAGATCGATTTGCGATTGCGGGAACTTCATGCGCATGTCCTGGCCAGCGCTGATAAGGGAGACAGAAAACAGGAGAAGATTAGTGAGACTTTATACACTTTATAAAAGATACTGATTATAAAAGCAACCGAAAAATCTTTGGTTTATCATCGTTGAAGTCATTTCTGTCGAAGATTCGCTTACCTATTCTGTGGCATAATGCTGTTCTCCTCATCGCTGGACATTTGATTATGCCGCGAGATGTTGTGGCGTCGCTCCTGCTGTTCCTGCTCCTGGACGGCACGCTTGTGACGCATCATATCGCCGTTGAAGTTGTAGCGGGGTATGCTCGGCGAGGAGGCGGGTGAGATGAGCTCATGTTCCGGATATGTGCTGCCCACGCTGGAGGCATTGCGTCGCTGTGGTTGCAATGCCGGCAACGGTGACGATGCCGATAAATTGTTGCCACCAGCTGTAGCTGCACCACCGCCTCCACCACTTGAGCTACCCGCCGGCGTGCTGTTTGAACCGGGTCCACCTCCAGCACCGTTTCCTGCTCCAAACATGCCGCCGTAATCACGACCAGGGGATATCGGCGGCGGTGATGGCGGCGTTCGATGATGTGACGAGGAGAAACCATCTGAATCAGGATGCTGTGGTCGTGGTGTACTGCCCGCATCCACATCGACATCGTTCTGATTCTGATTACTCTGCGGATTCGTTGGCGTCGATGCACTTGGCGATATGTTGCAGGCCCCCTGGAACATCGGCAGCGGCGGTATTTGCATTGGAAAACTGCCCAGATTCTTCATCATCTTTAGCTCATTCTCCAGATTATCCATAGTGGATCCAATCCCTGTTCCATTTGCTCCGCTGCCGCTGCCAAACCGTTGCGCCTCCGCATCCACGTGTGCGCTCATCGGACTGTCGCTGTTGATGTGGTTTTCGGTGGGTACCTGTTGATCGAGTAAACAATCAGTTTGATAGTATTCAGGAGTGTGTCAAGGGGTGTTTTGACCGGTTGTATATAATGATGACCAGGTGTAAAATAATGATGACTAAATTGATTCTTAAAGTTGTACACATACCTTGAGATCGCTGCTCTCGCTGTCAATCATATTGCCAACGGAGTTGAGGGCCGCTTCAACCAACATGCTGGCAGAAGAGGAGTTTGCGCCAACGCCAACGCTTGCGCCAGCGCCGACGCCGACGCCGCTCAGTCTTGCATTGGCGTTGTTGTAGAAGGAGCTCATGAACGATTGTGAATGGCTGAGGGAGTTCATTTGCATTTGTGGCGGCTCAACGCTGCTTGGCGCTGTGGAAGGACCACCAGTTGGTGTAGTACCACCAGCACCACCGCCATTGCCACCACCACCACCACTGCTGGTACCAGCACCACCACCAGCACCAGCACCACCAGCAGCAACAACAGCATTGGCCGCTGCACTGTGATGATATTGGGACATGGCAGCAGCGGCAGCAGCAGCAGCAGCTGCAGCATTATTATTGGACTCGACAACATCGAGGAAGGAACTATTCTCATCCTCCTCCCGACTGTGGGAGCTATGCTGATGCTGATGGCTGGCATGACTGGCACTGGCGCTGCTCATTAATCTCGCCAGGAAATCACGATTCTGTCCAAGTAATTTACTATGCTCATCCACGGCACTGGGCGGTACGGCAAATCCCAAGTCCTGTGCCGAACTAGGACCACTCGACAGCTGTCCGCATCCAGGAGGACCAGAAGAAACGGTTGCATCATTGGCCACCTCACTGCCATCGCTGAGATGACGGTCATCGGCACCAATCCATTTCTTGCTACCTTTGCTGACCACCAGATTTTGGCCAAGAGCAGCATTCATGGCAACAGCAGCATGACGATAACTTGAATCACCATGTGATTGCTGTGAGGTCTGTTGATGCGGATGTGCATGTGAATGGGTATGATGTGGATGGGAATGTGAATGTGGATGAGATTGATGGGAATGATGTTGTTGCTGTTGCTGCTGCTGTTGATGTTGCTGCTGCTGCTGCTGTTGTTGCTGCTGCTGCTGTTGCTGCTGCTGCTGCTGATGATGATGATGATGATGTGCCGTCGTCCCCTCATCATCATCCTCATCGTCGTCATCATCATCATCGAGTCCCACACCCACACCACCCATGTGTCCCATCATATGTCCCAATTTCGCTGGATCCTCGCCAGCTCCTGCCATGGCAGAGACAGCTGCTGCCGCGGCAACAACTTGTTGCACCTGTTGCTGTGCGCTCAATCGCTGAGCTGTTGTTGTAAGGAAGGATTCAACTAGACTGAGCTGAGCATTCTGTTTTCGCCGCACTTGCTCCAAGCGCACATTTTCCTCCTCATCGTCGGGATCGTGCAATTGTTGCTGGTGATGGGCGGCTGCCTGTTGCTGCTGCTGTTGTTGTTGCTGCTGCTGCTGTTGCTGTTGCTGCTGTTGCTGCTGCTGTTGGTGGGCGTGTGCATGGGCGTGGGCGTGGCTGTGACTGTGGGCGTGATATTGCGGCTGATGTTGATGCTGATGTGATAAATGCGATGGCGATTGATCCAAGTGTCCATGGAGTTGCTGTTGCTGCTGTTGTTGCTGTTGGTGGCATTGCTGGGCATGTTGTTGCTGCTGCTGCTGTTGCTGTTGTTGTTGCTGTTGCTGCTGCTGCAACTGTTGCTGCTGCTGCTGTTGCTGCTGCTGTTGCTGCTGTTGTTGTTGCTGCTGCTGCTGTTGCTGCTGTGCGGCATGTGTTGTTGTCGGCTCCTTTTTGCGTTTACGCTTCCTTCCCACGCCGGGAAGAGCGGAAGATATGCCGGGATTTCCTGTTGACGGCGTTGATGGCACCGTTGGCACCTTCTCACCAAAAATGCTGGAGATCTTTGAGCTGAGCAACGATAGATTTGGTTCATTCCTGCACAGATCCTTGATGGATTTGCCACTCTTCTTGATTGCCTCAAAGATGTTGTCATCACTGTACTCGGTATCGCTTTGCATCGAGCTGCTCAACATGGAGTTCTGATTCTGATCCTCGAGACTCTTGCGTCGTCGTCGTGGTGCTTGTTCTGTGAAGGACGAGGAGGAGACGGCAGCGTTAGCGCCAACCGACTGCCCCACTGATCCAACTGATCCAACTGAACCAGCAACTGGACCAACTGAACCCACTGAACCACCCACAACTGGCTTACCCAAAAAGTCAACCTTCATTCCACCAGAATACGCATCAAATGTGTATGCCACACTTCTCTCGATCTTTGGCATCTGCTCCTGCGTGTAATTGTGCACCTTCTTGTAATGGAACTGCAGGCACTGCTTAGTCGTGAATGCGGCATTGCACTCTGGCTCCGCGCACCTAAAAAGAGCGACAGATTGAGGAAGAGAGAGTAGAGAAAGTTTAGAAATGAAATTCTAGAAATATCAAATCAAAAGTATCCATTTAAGATGGAAGGAAGGGTAGAGCCTATAAGAGTGAAATGTTAGGGCAGATTGAGCTGGAGAGCGGAATAAAAAGGATGTAAGGTGGTGAAGATGAATCGGAAATGTTACAGAGAGTCGGGGTTAGTCATAATTAGGTGGAACATCATTTATAATAATGAGCAACTAGTTAGTGGCTCACGAGACTCAAACTGCTCACAGCGTTTTTCTTTCTCGCTCCTGTGCTCTTCCGAACAGAGCGAGAGGCTTAGAAAGTTTAAAATGGAGAGTGGAAGAGAATGGATTTGGGTAAAACGGAGAATGTAAGATTACAGATGCTGGAAGACAGTAAACATTAATAAACAGAGTCGGAACAAAGACGGGAGTCAAGAGGCAGCAGCGGCAAATATAAGAAGAGTTAATGGAGAGTTATGGAAGAATGGGAGAGCTTATAAAAAAATGGGAATGCTTGGGATAAAAACCGATTGATAGAGAAGAGAAACAGAAAGGAGATGAAAAAGTAACGTTGAATTGAATGTAAACTTACTTGAATGGCCGTACACCCGAATGCGTGAGCATGTGGATCTTCAGATTGCTGCGATTCTGGAAGAGTTTCTGGCAGCGGGGACAACTCACCACTGTTGAGTTGCGACTGTGCACCTCCTTCGAATGGCGCTGCAATGCCGCACGCGATCCTAGAAGTTTTGAACATAATTTACACTGAAAATCTCGTAAAACTTCAGCCATATCTAAAATGAAATTGTATGAAGAAAATGAAATTTTCGGATTGTGGTGATTTTGAAAGAAAATTAGTGAATTACAGAAAATTCATAGGTAACCAAAATCAATCCAACATACAAACAAACTAACAAACAATCAAACAAATGTTACAAAAAAAAGCCAAAAATTAAAAAACACATAAAGCGCACTAGATCGAACTAAAGTATATATATTGATATAAGTATAATATATATGAGGAGGTATTACATAATCCGGGACAGAACTAAGTGGGAAAAATCAAAAGACAGAAGACAGAACACAAAAACAAAAGCAAATCATTCACTAAAAGCGATTATACAGATGATGCAGATGACTTATGAGGATATTGAATTGAATACTTTATGGGGCTTATCTGGGTCTCGACTCACTCGAAAGAGTTTTTCTATCAAAACTTTTTGTTTATCCAAAGGTCATTCCCATTATATTACTTAAGTGTTGCAAAATTCTTTCTATTTATTGGAAATTTATGATATTCAAGTCGAACACGACTAAAGAGTTTTAGCGAAGTATCTTCCATGATATTCGAATTTTGACTTATCTCACAAGCTCCTATATTATGAAGTAGAGGTGTAAGACTTTCTTCTAATGATTAAATTGAAAATAAGTTAGATCTACTATATTGGAATTCAAGCTGAAATCGTTATGGGTTAAGTCACTTTATTTTATTCAAAATATAAAGAAATGCAAAATTTTGCATTTACGATATTCGAATGCTTGGCAAATGTGTGCTATGTAGCTATGTGTTCTTCTGCAGATCACTTGACTTTTCAAAAGCTTAACCGCTTTCTATTATAAAAGCTTGGAGGAATTTACTTAAAATCTTTAAAACTGCATTTATGGTATTCGAATATTATTTGAATTATGACTATTGAGTATATAAAAGTTTCCTTTTTATTGATGCTAGCGATAAGATAGGACATGTAAGAATTGATATGCATATGAGGTAGGATGTCTCAACAAAAATACGATAAGAAAGCAAAGAAGTTGATAAAGAAAGTGTTGACCAATTTGGCAGTACAACTGAAAAGAAGGCATGAAGATGAGAGGCGATCATAGATGCGTGTATTTTTTTTTGATACATATGGAGAAGCGGCAATATATGTATGTTAATGCGAGCTTATGATAATTTACGATATTGAGTGTGTGTTACGATATTACGAGCTTACGATATTGGCTGCTAGGCTTGCACATTCGATATTCGATGCAAATTAGTAGCTAATACAGTTTGACAAATTTACGTTTACGATTTTACGATTACGATATTACGCTTACGATATTACGCTTACGATATTAACGTTTACGTTCTAGCTAGAGAGAGATATATAGAGATATATATAGAGAGAGAGCGTGACATTCGCAACTTACCGCTGTGCACGCGTTTAATATGCGCCTTCAGCTTTTGAGGTTGACAAAATTTACGACCACAAAAATCACAAACGGGTCGCGATCGATTTGGATTCGAGGCACAACCGTAAGTTCGATGCATCTCCAGATAGTTGAGCCGTAGAAAGAACTTATTACAGAACTGACACTGATACGCCCCCTTGCCATCATGCTTCTCAGCCGCATGCTTCATAATGTTATCCTTCCCCAGCACAGCCTCTCCACACACCTTACAATGGTATTTCCTGATGGTCAGACTCATCGATGGATCGTGAAAAACTGAGCAATGGGTGCGATAATACAGCGGATGCTCAAACTTTAGATTGCAGCCACCGCAATCTGTATTACAAAGAGAGAAAGAGAGACAGAGAGAGAAAGAGAGAAAAAAGATATAGTAAATGGTTTAGAACAATAGAATGATGTGTTAATGCTGATTTAATCAGCAAATCATTACTGGGTATTCCCTTAAGTTAGTGATGACTGTACTTACTTGTCTTCTCGGTATGCTTCTTTCGCCACATGGTGTTACAGTCATCACTCCAGTAGAGTAACTCCATGCCATTGCGCAAATCCCGGCAGCTGACAAAATACGCCTGTCGATCGATGGAAACGAGATTCACATTGCGATCTTCGTAACTCGGAGCTGGTCGTATGAATCTCAGCCAATTGGAGGCATTGGGATTATCGCAACAGAGGAGATATGATTTATCAGCGCCTGCTTCACACATCTCAAAGATCCACTTCATATCGCTGCCCTCACGCACCTCTCCCGTCTGCACAGGTTGACCGATGAGGGGTCCCAATTTGGTAAAAGCTCTCACCTCGGTGCGTGCGAAAACTCCCGTGACATTCGGTTCGACATTGTGGAGTTCGAATTCGGCGGGAACCGAAGCTTCGGCAAAGGTGATCAATGGCTTTGTTTCCAGCTCGGACAATTGGGATGTTTCATCCATGTCCATGTCCTCCATGTCATCCTCATCGTCATCGTGTCGCGGTCTTCCATGTTTCGCTTGCCGTTGTGCATCCGCTTTTAATTTGGCCAATGCCTCGAGATTTCGTCGTTCAATCCATTCGGCAAGATCGACAGCATCCGTGACATTGCCACAGGCATTACGTAAAGGACAGAGCTTGTGGTCATGTGAGATGGAACATTCCCGACACGATTGCTGTGATCTAAACGCAATATCATGTTCATCTTCTTCCTCAACAAAATTCTGCTCCATTTTCATTTCGCGAGCCAAAGCCTCTTCATCCAGTTCCTCATCATCCTCGTCATCATCATCGACACCACCAGCAACAGAATCATCTTCGGGTTCATCATAGCTATTTGGAGGCATCATGGCTGCTTTTGAGGATTGGGAATGCGAATGGGATTTCTTGTTGGGATTTTTGGTGCGTACATGGAAATTGCCATTGCCATTGCTGGCATCCACAAGATCCGAGCCTGTGGCAAGTAAAGGGGGCAAGTTGGCAAGCTGTGAGTGATGTGTATGTTGTTGTTGGTGCTGCAAGTCCTCATCATCCTCATCTTCGTCGCTATGTTGCTGCTGTTGCTGTGCAGCTGCTGCTGCGGCTGCCGCTGCTGCTGCCGCCGCCGCTGCTGCTGCTGCCTTTTTGAGGCACAATGCATTTGGCAACGTCTCCTTGCCACTTGCCTCCAATTCACTCTTGATCTTCTCCGCAATGCGACAATCCAACACCTCTGGCAACGCTGTGGAAGCAGCAACAGCTGCTGCTGCTGCCACAGCAGCGGCTTTAGCTGCAGCAGCTGCTTTAGCCTCCTGTTTCTTGGATTTACTTGTGGCAAAGCTGCTGCTGTTATTGTTATTGTTGCTGCTGCTGCCGTTGTTGTTGTTGTTGTTGCTGCTGCTGCTGTAGCCAGCGGCAGTTGCAATCTGTCCTTTGACCTTGCCACCCGCATAACCGTTAAGCGCATCTGTTGTAAATTGCACACGTTTCTTGTATCGCTTACGTTGCGGCGCCGTAGGCGTTACCATTGCCACGCCTCCTCCAAGCGACTCTAAGCTACCATTCCCATTCCCGTTCCCGTTCCCATTCCCGCTTCCATTTCCACTGCCATTCCCATTGAGATTGAGATTTAAATTGAGATTGAGATTATCCGATGGCGGCGCAAAGTCCTTGACGCTCAGATTTGGTTCCAGCTTGAAATTGCCATCGAATCCCTTGGTGGGCGTGTGGGCGGGCGAAGGTGGTGGCAGGCTGCAATAAGAGAGCGAAAGAGAGGGAGAGATAAGCAGTGAGTAGGAGATTAAAAGCGAGTGAGAGTGAGCGTGAAAAGTTGTGGGAACAGCATCAAAAGTGGGTCGACAAAGTGCGCTATAAGACCCTGTACATGAAAAGTTAAAAGGGTCTAATAGGCTGTTATATATACATATATTTATATGATCACCAGATAGAACAGCAGACATCTTTTTTCGATCTCTATGCATAGAGTTTTCTTCCCTTTGTGTTTTATTAACCTCCAACCTATTTTTCTCTTTTATTTATATATTTCTATATTTAATTTTTTAAAATACATTTTCCTTGTATTTTGTAATATTATGGTGCCATATTCTTTGTATCCTTTGTATCTATTAATTCTAAATATTTATTCAATTTCAATTAAATTGTTGAATCTATAAAACAGTCTAGATTTTTGCATAGGCAGCTTTCAAAAGAATATTTCTATATGGAAATATTGACAACATGAGTATTTACAAATACAAGTACTGGGTGTCTTACATTCGAGCACACTCCACTGTTTCGTTTTTTTTCATCTGTTTTTCATTGTTTTTATTCGCACAGCGTCCGGTGGTCAACGCAATATTTCCCTGGCCTGGTATTCTCATCCTCCCAATTCTTGTCCAATTCCCTCCCATCTGGCCTTTAGCTATCTTGCGTTTAATTAATTTCGCTTACGCTTTTGCCGCTGCTTTGGGGACCTCCAACTGTGGATCCTACTCGTATGCACATAGTTGCGATGTGGTGCGTAACTGCGTCTGTGTTGCCTGACTGCTCGACTGTTCGACTGGTCGACCAGCTGCCAGCTGTGTGCATCGCTATGACTTCCATTTAATTTTCATTGCAGTTTTCATTTGTGGTAAACTTGAACTTAAAGCGAATATCGTAAGTCTTCCTATTGCGCATATAATAATGCTACAATTATTTAATTAAAAGTAATACGCGTATCTATTACTTATCTTATGCTTTAATTGCATTTGAACTTCAAGCGAATATCGTAAGTCTTCCTAAAGTGCATTTAATAATGTTAAAACTATTAAATTAAAACTAATTACGTTTTAATTTCATTTGTGGCAGATTGAACTTACTCAACTGAATATCGTAGGCCTTTCTATTCCGACTATAGCATTATTACTACTATTCAATTAAAAGCAATTGCTATGACTAGCATTTAAAGTCCATAGTATTTCCATTTGTGGTAAATGTGAAATATAGACGTATATCCTAAATCTACCTATTGCCCATAATATAATGTTATTATTCTTAATCAGGAGGGCGAGCCAACTAGTCTCACAGTTTCAAAGCTATCTTATTGTTAGTCAAACTTGATAGAGGTACGCTTTTTTTCTGCACGCAGTACATATGTCGGAACTGTCTGGATTGGTTGCGTTTATTATATAGCTGCCATGGGAAAGATCGGTTGAAAATCAACCTTTAGTAGTTAGTTAAACTTGGTAGAGGTCCGACTTTTTGCAACTCGCAGTACTTGTGTCGGAGTCGGGCGGCCGTAGGCCATAATTAAGTATACATAAATATAAATAAATAAGTAATTATACATGTTTTGATTTATTTTATTTTGTTTTTGATTTCTTAAACAGAATCTCCATACAAATGTGGGAACAAGCGTCGAATATCGTAAATTGCTTTTTGAATTCCGGACAAAGTAATAACATATGTAACCTGGATTTTTCCACACAACAATGAGTTTAAAACTAATGCGGTAAGTGCTTCCCAATTTGATATAATTTTGCTATAATAACGTAGTCATGATGGATCTACGTAATATATCTTAAGTTTTTTGTATAAGAACTTAATAGGAGAAAAACTCATTATAGGTGCTTACTTTTACAATATTTCTAAAGTGGTCAATGGATTTAACATATGACAGCTATATTGAATCGAATATCGTAGCTTTACCACTTGTAAAAGTCGGCTATGAAATACATATATAATGAAACTAAGGATCGCTGATCCTTTGAAGCGAATAAAATACAACTTAATTTTAATTTTAGACATTTGTGTAGGACTTTCTTTTTGCATGTCCTTCGGGCAGCTTAACTCATTATGCAATTTGATAAAAAAAAATAAGGCAAAAGTCAAAGTTATTTTTATACAGCTTATGTCCTTGTCATTCAATTCCTTTTAACCTTATTTCATGGAAAAGCTATTATATTTTCAATTAGCCAAACCTTCATAGGGCAGTTGTTCCTAATACTTGCATAGCTATTCAGCAACTGGTTGTTCCATCAACCCCCCCCCCCCCCCCCTTCCAGTTCCCTCTTCCCCTAGCAGCTATTTTTTCTACTTCTACCTTCTCTTTGCCAATTTTTGTGGACTTCTAGCTCATGTTCGGACGCCAATTGCAGAGTCCAATTGAATGTTTCCCCATAAGCTATATACATACGTTCATTCCCATATATACACTTATATATATATATATAAATATATACCCTTTCTCTCATATCTTTCCTCCTCCGGCGGTTCTTCTCTTTCCCTCTGTAGATGGCGCTCCCATTGACCCCCTGTTTCAGCTCATATCCATTAACCTATTCTCGGGCGAAAAGTTTTCGTGCACAGGAAATTCATCAGTGCAATGCCGCCAACGTTAAGTGTAGACTGTGTGGCAAAATGTTGTTGTTGTTATTATAGTGGTTGTTGTTGTTGTTTTGGTTGTGTTGCTGTTGTTGCTGTTGCTGTTGTTGTTGCCAGGAAAATTGCATATGGTCCATAGCAAACGCGAACATTGTGCGTTTTCCCAGCATGTCTGTGTGTGTGTTATCCTTCATTAAATCCTCCACCTTAGGACCTTAACAATAATATCGAAAACAGCGACAGCAACAGCAACAGCAACAGCAACAAACCCCCATCCTCCATCTGTTCTACTCCCTCCTCCTCCACCTTCGCCACTTATCCTGCTCCACATTGTGCCTCACACACTGTGCCACACCTACTCCCTTTCTCCCTTCCCTTTGCCGCACACTTGTGCTGCCACGCTGAGCTGAGTTTTCAGTTGTATTTCAGGCTGTTTTTGTCCTTCTGTTTCAGTTTCTGCTGTGCTCGGCGCTTTCTCTATTTCTGCCCCCTTTTATCTTCCTCTCTCTCGCTCCCTCACTCTTATTTTCTCTCTCTCTCTCTCTTTCTCCCTCTGTGTGTGTGTCTCTGCTTTTGCCATTAATGTGCTTGCTTGAGGGCGTTGGGCAAAAAGGGGGTTGCTTGTGTTTCAAATGGGGCTGATTCGGCATCTGATTCAGTTTTCGTGTGCGTTACTCGTTGGCGCATTAAGTACACTCATACTTATATATTTACACATATATATATACATATATATACTTACACACACAGAGACACAGTCAGTCAGTCGGGATTTTTGTGCCTTTTTGGCGAAAATGTCGAAAATGCGCAGAAATCAACACGAAATTTCTGTATGGAAAGGCAAAGGAAAAGCAAAGGCGACATTCATGCACAGTGGTTGCAAATTGTTGTCCCAGTGTGTCCTCTGTCTATATCTCTGCGTGTGTGTATGTTTTTTGTGTGTGTTGGAGCTGTTGATTATGTTAGCTGTGGGAAATGTGTGCAATGGAACCCAAGGGAAACGTGTTAAGAATTGTAATTCAGCGCGACAATTTTGTCTCGTGTTTTTCACAAAAGAGCATACAGTAAAAGCTATGTGAAGCTCTCTGATAGAGCTTTTAAGGATCCACATTAAAAAAAAGTAGACTGGTCAGCTCATTATAATAATAACATACTATTTTGATAATAATTAAATTAATAATTAAATTTTAAACTATTTGCTTGAGCTTTTAATGATCACATGCTAAGAAGAGCTTTATTGTAAAGTAGAGCTTAAAAGCTGCTTAGATAAAAATCATACCTAACATTATTTTGATAGGAAGGAAACCTATAGAAGTAAATTCTGATGAGAAGTTTTTAGAAATGAAGTGCAAAATGTAAAGCTGAATTTAAAGATCAGCTTAAGATTAGATTACTTCATGTTGTGGTAAAACTTGTCGGTAAAAGCTTTTGGGAAGGTTTCAAATCTCAAACTCTGAGCATAGAAAAATTTTAAAGTATAGAAGAGCCTTTAAGTATATTATCAATGTTATTCGGAACAAATGAAAGGGGCTCAAAAAAACTTTCCCAGATCACATGCAGGACAAAGTAAAGCTTTAAATTAAAGTCGCATTGTAAAGCTGAATTTTATTTTTAATATGCCGAAGAAAATAGAACTCAAAACTGGATAAGGTAAATTATAAATATTATTAAACTTATATTTAATGACTTTAAAAGTTCATGTAAAGTTTTAACATTGCTTAAGAGAATATTATTGTACTTAGACCCTGTACTTAAAACGGTTTGCTTTAACAAAATAAGCAAACCCTATAAAGTATATATTCTTGATCAGCATTAACAAACACTTCAATATGACCAGAGAAACCAAAATTGCTATGTATGTTCCTCCAAATACTAGCATAAGTATTGCAAATAACAATTTCGTATTCGTAGTTTTTACTCTGGGAAAATGATAAAAGCAATAGGTCTAAGTTTAAGTAAAGACACAAGACGGTTCGCTATAGTCTGGCATGACTGTAGAACGAAATTTTCGCCACGCAAAGACATAGTTTATGGCAGGAGGAAGAGGAAGCAGGAGACAAGGCAATGGAATCAGCTTAACCATTGGCATTTTCACATGGCAGCTCCCCAAAAGCAGACGAAGGCTGAAAATTAAGTTTGCGGGTGGGTCGAAGGAGAAGAAGAGTGGAAAGGCAAGTAAAGAGGGTGGAGGGGGGGGGGGAAGATGTGGGCATGTGTGGGGAATAGGGGCTTAAAAAGCAACGCACAAAGCGCCAAATGGCGCGCTCCTTGCAGCGTTGCAACAACAACAACAAGAACAACAACAACAGCAAGTACAAGAATTACAACAACAAGGCGTGGCAAGGTAAAAGGCAGCGGCATCGGCAACGTCACGAAAACACGCGGCACATTCACATTTGGGTGAATTTTCTGGGTGGGTTTTGATTTGGAAATGCAGACATTTACACACACACACACATACACACACACACACAAACACACACACTGAGACAGAGGAGAGAATTGGCAGCATGGCATGCAAATGCATGTTGCAACAAGAATGAAGAATGCTCTGTGGAGTGTGCACGACTTTCAGAAACTACAAAAAAAAGGATAAATTTTTTAAGAATTCATCACTTTAAGTAAGTAAGAATAACAAATTCAAAATTAATAAGTAAGCAAGCTCGACAAGATAGGAGACCCTGTACATACGGGAAAGGGCAAAAAGGTGGTAAAAAGCGAAATGTTGAAATTGGTGAAAGTCAACAATTAAATCCATTTTTGAGTGCAACGCGTTTTCTAAAGTTTGTTCTTCAATGTTGCCTACCAGAAATTTCAATAGATGGCGCCACTACGAAGTTGTGTAATAACAATTTTTAATTAAATATCATTTGTAATAACTTATTACTAATAAGAAAATGAACATGAAATTTAAAAGCGCATACCGAAAATATAAAAAATATATACAAATATTTGTATATAAGATACGTTCTTCTGTTTGTAACATTCATAATGACATTGATATAATACCCATTTTTAGTGGGAGCTGAGTATCACAGCAAGAGCAACCACATGCAGCACAATGTTGCTTGAGCATGTGGCAATGTGTATGTGTGTTGCATGTGTGTTGCTTTTCCGCTTCCGCTGACATGGCGGCTGCAACGACAACGACAACGCCAGCGACGAGGACACAGCGGGTTTTCAAAGTTTAAGGGGAGCAATGGGGGTAAAGAAGTGTGGCAAAGGGGTTGCCAAAGGAAGGGGGAGGAGGGGGAGGAGTAAAGGGTTGACGGGGGGTCTGCGGCGGCTGTGAGGCAGGCAACATGAAAGCAGCGTTGCATGCAACCGCACGAGTGCCGCATTTGTGCCTTTGTAGCCTGGCAATGCAGTCGATATATATATGTATATGTATATATGTGTATATGTATGTATAAGGGACGATAGTGGCTAGCAGAGGAAGCAAGGAATGGGGTGAAGGGTGGGGGCAGGGGGCAGGGGGCAGGGGGCAGGCAATGTCGTTGTTGCTGCATCAGATGCACTCGGGCATGAATCGCTTTTACATTTGCCTCGCTTTTGTGACGCGGCGCCACAGCCTGTCTCCAGAGTCGGTAGCCTACCCCTTACCCCTCTCTTCCCTCTCCCCTCTCACCACCACTGTCACCCTGTTACCCCCTTTTCACTTAGAGCCTCTGTCTTCCCTCCCCTCTCTCTTTTCGTCAACCATTACACAGAGTCGCAGGCTGCCATGTTGCCCAAAAAGCTGCCTCTTGTTCAACTTCCTTTACTCCCCTCTCTTTCTTCTTACTCCCTCTCGCTTTCTGCTTCTTCTATGCATGTGTTTGTGTGTGTGCGTGTGTGTGTGTGTGGCAACTATCAACAATCTTGGCCAACGAAGCGTTGCCATATCTTTTGGGCATTTTGTGCCCTTACGGCTTTTGTTGGCGTTCTTCTTTTTAAAAACCAAGTCAATTCCTTGACTTTGTTTTGCTTTTGTGCTTTGTGCTTTATGCTTTGTCTCGGGCATTCGCTTTTACAGCAACACAGAAAGGGAGAGAACAATAAACACAGAAATAGAAAGGCAGAGAGAGAGATACAAAGCTTTGAAATGGCGTCAAAGCAAATACTTAATTAGTTTATGCAGCTTTTTAACTTTCGCTTTTCTCTGACGATCAGGTTGTTTAAAAAGTTTCAAGAACTTCAATTTGAAAAAGCTTTAAAGCTCAAAAATAACTTTATAATATACATTCCAAGTGAGTCCTACAAATAATGACAAGAGCTTTAATCTTTAAACAAAGGCAATCAATAAGAAACGAGAGTGACATTTTAAAATGGCTTTAAATAAAAAAAGTTTATGATCTGATTATGTTCTGGGTATATTTGTTGGTCAGTACATCAAACATTTGGAGTAGATCATCGAGTTCAATAAGGTATGAAGATTACAGGAATAATGCGGAATCGTCATCTGAAGAAACTGTCGCTCAAAGACGACAATTGAAGACCTTTTTTTTTAGAGATAATTAAAATAGAATAAATTGAATATCACTTTTTTTTGGGTGTAACTCATTTCCAAATGAATTATTTTTAGAACTATCTTAATTTGTTTCTCCTTAAGATCAAGTTTCTTAAGAGTAGAGCATGTAGCTGATGTATTGAGAGGAATACCATCAATATCGTATACTCTTTTATTCAAGATCTACATTTTAAACTACATATCTTTAATAGTTTCTTCTTTTAAAAATGCGGGTTTAAAAGTAAGACATCTACGTCTTCTATGAAGAGAGGTATTTCGGCTAGGATTCTCTATATATTTTGGTATTCACGATATTTACTTAATCGGGATCAAACGCTTTTTTAAACTAGTTCTTTTTTGAACTATGTGACTTAGTTTCTCCTTCAGTTATAACGCTCTTAAAAGCAGAGCATGTAGCTCATACCCTATCGAATAGTGCTTCAACTAAATATGAATACTATTTATGATACTCCGAATCAGAGTCTTACTTATTATTTGACAGTAAGTGCAATTTAAAACTTACTTAATTAATTGCTACTTTTAGAACAACCTTGTTGAAAGTAGAACATCTAGCTCATCTATTAAGAAGGGGTTCCCCTAATGGTTCAAGGTTTATGGTTCATGGTTCAAGGTTCATGATACTCACTTATTCAGTCGATCCGTATCGTTGTCGGCCAAATTGAGTAGATAAGCCACGAATTCAACATCGTTCTTAAACTGAAGCCGTGTTCTCATGTGTTCCCATTTCTCGGCATTTTTGGTGCCTATGTAAATATTTTTACTATAATTTTGATGACGATATTTGCGACGTTCGCTGGCAGCGCTGCCACTGCCGCTGCCGCTTCCGGCGCTGGATTGATGCTGATGATGTTGCTGTTGCAGTTGCTGCTGTTGTTGTTGTTGTTGTTGCTGATGTTGCTGCTGCTGCTGCTGTTGCTGATGTGGCTGGTGTGACTGCTGTTGTTGATGATGTGAATTGCTGCTGTGCCTTGATGTCTGTTGATGTTGTTGCTGATCGGCATGATTGCTATTGTTGTTGGTAGAGAAACTAGTGTTGCTATTGCCACCACCACCACCGATGAGAGCAGCAGCAGCAGCAGCACTGTTTACCATATCCAACATGGTTGTTGTTGTTGCATTCTGACTGTTGTTATGATGCTGCTCAAGCTGTACAGCAGCAGCAACATTTGCTGCATTTTGCATTTTGGCTGCTGCTGTTGCAGCTGCTGCTGCTGCTGCCGCTGCTGCTGCGGCTGCAGCATCGCGTATTGCTGCTGCAATGTGAAGACCATTGCCGCTGCTCTCAGCTGCAGCGCTGCCTAGATGTTGATTCGATTGCATGCTAGCAGCATCCTCATCATCATCATCATCATCATCCTCATCGTCATCATCATCGTCATCATCATCATCATCATCGTAGGCTTGATCCTCGGCCTCTGTCTGGCTGTGTGGGCGTTCGTGGGCATGGCGCAGCTCTGCTGGCAGTGCAGCTGGCGTATGCAAGCTGTTGTTGTTGTTATTGTTGGTAGTGTTGTTGTTGTTGTTACTGCTGTTGTTGTTATTATTGTTGTTGTTGTGCATGGCAATTTCATCCTCTTCGTCCTCATCATCGTAATCATCCTCTTCCTCTTCGAGTTGCTCCAGCTCCTCTTCATCTTCCGCCTGTTGTTGTTGTTGTTGTTGCTGTTGCTGTTGCAGTTGCCGATCGCGCTGCTTGCTATTGTTGTTGCTGCTGCTGCCATTGTTATTGTTGTTGTAGTGATGTTGTTGTTGTTGCTGCTGCTGCTGCTGCTGTTGCTTGCCATTCTGTAACGCATTAACAGCTGCTGCTACCACCGCTGTTGCTGCCGCTGCTGCTGCTGCCTGCGCTGCTGCTGCTGCTGGGCCACCGCTGCTGTCGTCGCTGCTTTGACTGCTGCTGCTGCTTCTGCTGCTGCTGTTGCTGTTGTTTCTGTTTCTGTTGCTGTTGTGTCTACTGCTGCTGTGGTTGTTGCTACTGATATTATTATTATTGTTATTATTAAGATTATTAACATTATTGGTGTTGTTGTTGCTGCTGCTCTGTTGCTGCTGTTGCAGCTGCTGCTGGCTGTTGTTGCTGCCGCTGCTGCTGTTGCTGCCGCTGCTAGCGCTTAATGCTGCTGCCGCCGCTGCCGCTGCTGCTGCGGCGGCGCGACTGAGAAAAGGCGCGCGTGGCACTAAAGGTGTATCGGAATTATCCGAGCTATCATTAAAATCGAATGCACTGAAATCGGCTGCATTATTTGTTGCTGCTGCAGCCGCTGCAGCTGCTGCTGCTGCTGCGGCGGCATCACGTATTGCTGCTGCTGCTACGGCGGCTTGTGCTGCTGCTGCCGCCTGCGCTGCTGCTGCTGACTGCGCTGTTGCTGCTGCTGCTGCTGATGTTGCAGTTGTTGTTTTCGACATTTTGCTGCCGCTGTTGTTGTTGTTGTTGTTAATGTTGTTATTGTTGGTGCTACTGGCGTTGCTACTGCTGCAAGTGCTACTGCTGGCGCTGCTGCTGCGGCTACGGCTGCGACTGCTGCTGCCGCCGCCGTTGCCGCTTATTGGCGTCGTTGGACGTTGCTGTTGCTGCTGTTGTCGGCGCTTGCTTCCTGTTGTCGTTGTTGTTGCTGCTGCTGTTGTTGTTACAATAGTTGCTGCTGCTGCTGCTGTTGTTTTTTTAATTGCGCTTTGCCGAACGCTGCTCAGTTTTTGCTATTTGTTGTTGTTGCTGCTGCTGCTGCTGCGTCGCGAATTGCTGCTGCTGCTGCCGCTGCTGCTGCTGACGACGCCTCTCTCAGCTTCTGCTGCTGCTGCTGTCGTTGGCGTTACTGTTGCTGCTGGCGTTGCTGCTCTTGGCGCCTCTCTTTGCCTCTGCTGCTGTTTTTGCTTCTGCTTCTTCTTCATTATTCTACACACACACACACACTCTCGCGTGCGCACACACACACACGCAGACTACACTCGTTGCTGCTGCTGCCGCTGCTGAAGATGCTGCTGCTGCTGTTGTTGTTGTTCTTGTTCTGGTTGTAGTTGCTGCTGCTGCTGTTGTTGCTTATACACTTGCTGTTGTTGTAGTTGCTGCTGTTGTTGTTGTTGTCGCATTGCTTGCATTTGTAGCTTTGGTTGTAGTTGTTGTTGCTGTTGTTATTTCGCTTGTTTTTATTGTTGCTGCAGCAATGGGAGGAGAACAAGTAAGGAGAGAGAGCAAAGAGAATATTGTAAAAACTAACTGCGAAGCTGCGTTTTATCTACACCCGCACACACACACAAACCCACACAGGCACATACACACACACACAGGCAACGCCAGCGTCAGCGACAGAGCGCGAAAGAGCGAAAAAGCTAAAGAAAAAAAGGATAAAGCAATCAAAAAAATACCAACATATAATTGGGCTAAAATGTTTACAAACACGGTATTTAAATTAAAATACCAAAATAGTAATAATTATTGTATGCAATAATTATTATTTTAAATTTGAATAATAATAGTATTTAAAAAAAGAAATAAACAGAAATAAAAAAAATGCTCGTTGGGCCGCTTTACTCGTTGTGGCGCTCGTATTTTTTCGCGCTGTCTGGCAACGCTGTCAACTGAACTTATGGCGTATTTTTTCACTCCCACTCCCTCTCTCTCTCTTTTGTTTGCTTATTTGTGTTGTTGTTGTTGCTGCTGCGCTTTGTTTTAATTTAGCTTTAGCTCTTTTTTTTGGGCAATGCGTTTGTTGGTTTTGTTTTAGCGCCTACGCCCCACACACACGCACACGCACACACACTTGAAAAAAATAACATTTGCAAAAAAAATAAAATAACCTTGCTACACTAATTTTCCATCACAGCAACAACAACAATAAAAAAATGCCTGCTGCCAGCTTTATTATTTGTTGTTGTTGTTTCGAATTTCGAGCATAATTCTTTTTGTGAGAGAGAGTGTGTGAGAGAGAGAGAGACGCCCACCCAGCACTTTATGCATGTGTGTGAGTGTGTGTGTGTGTGTGGGAGTGTGCTCTCACTGAGAGTGTGGGGTGTACAGAGTAGTGTGGGTGGGGGGCGGTGGGGGGCACGAGTGCTGCTAGACGCCTCGCTTTGCTTTCGCCGCCTTCGCCGCCGCCATCGTCGCTGCACTTTTCTTTTTTATTTTATTGCCATTTTTTTCCTTTTTTTTGCTTACTTCGTTTTCTATATCAATTTGTTGGAGATTTGTAATTTGAATTTGTATTTATTTACTCCATTTATGCACTATTCACTTGATTCACTTCACTCGAAAAGAAATTTGTCAAAAAATAAGGAACGAACGAAGGGGGATAAAAAAAACGAGAAAACGGCCGAACTTTCTGTTTTTTTTTTTCTCCTTTATTGGTTTGTTGTAATTTGTTCAACTGTTGTTGTTGTTGTTGATGTGGGAGTTGTTGTTGTTGCTGGTGTTGTTATTGTTGCCATTTGCGTTTGGTTTATTTGTTATATACATTGTGTTTACTGGCTATTATTATATTTTCTTTTTGGCTTTTTGAAATGCTGTTATTTTTTCTTTTCTTTTCTTTGCTTTTTTTCCTATTCTTTTTTGTTGTTTGGTAATCCGCCGTTATTTGAGCCTGTTTCGAGCGTTTTCTCCGCAGCGCTCATATGCCGTTACTCGCTGGTCGCGTCGGAATGAAGGACTTTTTATTTATGTGTATGTCCTCGTCGTAGTCCTCGCTGTCGCGTCTCTGCCGCGTCGCTGTCGCAGCACACGCTGCCATTTCTCTATGTCTGCGCTTTCTCTGCGCGCGCCTCCCTCTCCATCTCTGCATCTGTGTATGTGTGCGACTGTGTGTGTTTCTGTATTGGAGTGCGAAAAAGTTTTGAGCGAGCGACGCCGCCAAAGCGCCACAAAGACACACACACACACACACACACACACAGGCCCAGGCACTCACTCCACTCTACACACTAACACGGGCACACGTGCAGACTCTCTCTCTTTTTCTCTCAGGAGGCAAAAGCTCGGCCCAAGTCGCGGCGTTGCCGTCGCGTCCATAGCGCGAACGAAAGCCCTTATACATACACATACACACATACATACATATATATAGTTCTGTCACTGTGTGTGTGTGTGTGTTTGCAAACGCGAATTGAGATGACGACGACAGCGACAACGACGACAACGATAACTACGAGGACGAGGACATTGTTGATTACACTGACCGAAGAAGTAGGCAACATTTTATTACATATATCAATGAATTGTTATCGACAATTGATTATAACAATAAATTATTTATTAATTTTAAATTTTTACGAAGAAGTGATGCATATACATGTGTATAAGTTAATTTTCTATAAAATTTTCTTTGTTTAGTTATCAATCAGTATTGAAGTGATTTTTTGGCATTTCTTAGTAGCATATTATTGTTGTACGAGAAATATTGTGGAATAATATTTAAAATATAAAATTCTTATGAAATAGAATACAAAATTGACTATTGTTTGTCGATAAAACGAAAACATTAGATAACTGCCCCAAAAGATAGGCAACAGTATTTGCATTTTTCGAAGATTTATTAGCTATAATTAAGTTTATAAATATGTTTACTGATAAGTGAATAAAAGTTAAAATACAAGATCTTCGTAAAGTAGAAAATATAAATTTTATTAATACGTAAATACATTAAATTTTTGGTCAAGTTTTCTTAAGTTCTGTTGGGACAACTTCCCTGAGCTTGCAATATACATACATATAACTATTTTGCCCAGTGTATTTCGTTCTGTTGCCTGACATCGCCACACATCGTCATCTGCGACTTCGCCTTCGCCCACCCACCGTGCTTCTCCTTCTTGTCCCTCATTCTCGCCCTCCCCCTTCATCATCGTCACCGCCACTGCCCTCTGTTCTCTCCTTAGTCTCTGCCAGCATAGCCACGTTATCGTTGTCGTTATTGCCACGACAGTTCGAAAGAGAGAGCGAGTGAGGAGAGCGAAAGAGAGAAGGCGACAGAGTGGGGAGCAGAGAGTGGGACTTGGGGTGGGGGTTTTGGCAAAGTAAGAAGCAAAGCAAATGGCGACACCCTCAAAAAGTCTATGCCGAAAACAAGGCGCAGAAATCGTCGCCGTAGCCATAGACAGCATCGTGACCCCTTCCAACCACCCCTTTTACCCCCTCAACCCCTATGTCCCTGCCACAGTGGTCATAAATCGAATTTCTGTTTATGTAGTGGTAAAGCTGCTGGCCTATCCCCAAACCCCTCTACCGGCCGCTCATGCCCCATCCTCCCCCTCAAGTCCTGTCGTTTCCAAAGACGTTAACGCTGACGTCGCTGCGGCAGCGACGCATCGCGAATGCTTTACGGTTTGTTGTGCTTTGCGATAACCCCCCTCTACACATCCCTCGGTCGGGTCGATGTCATCGGGTGGTTGTTCTGCCGGCAGCGCTGCGACGTCGCTGCCGTCGTTAATTGTGGGCGGTGGGAGTGGGTGGGGCGTCTGTGTGCCGCTCTCTGCTTTTGCGCCTGCTCCTTGCTCGCCAAATTCGCATCTCCGTGCGCTGCTCGTCGCATTTGGCGCCCCTTGCCATTTTTTTAGTTCATCCTTGCCTCGCTGGGGGTTGAAAAATTCCAAATTCCTTCTGTCTCTGCTGGTTGAACGTGTTGGTGTGTGGGAAAATGTTGTGAAAACAAAATGTGCGAGAGTCTGTTTTGTGTGTGCACTCGTTGCATTTGCTACTCGTTACTTTTCCACACTTACTGTTAAGTTTGAAAATACCAAAATTATACCTATAATAATTGCTAAATATAAATATTTTAATTAAATTGAAAATGTTGTATAGAATTATAGAAAATACAACACTCGTAGAAAATGTCACTCGTTATATTTGCACAATAACAGTAAAGTTCAAAAATACCAAAGAATAACTATATTTCTATCGATAAATATGTATAAAGATTTATGCAAGCTTTCCACAAGCACTGTCATTCGCGTCATTCGGTGTCATTCAATTTTGTCCGATTTCGGTCTGTCCACGACAATTTGAATTATCATTCACAAATCAAACGATTTGTCATTTGACCAAAATAAATCAGCTGTCAAATAATGAATATTTAAATTTATATATATAATCGATGAATATATTTGTAGGTATTTTTATTTAAGGTTTAAAAATCTGTGCGCATTTGTGGCAACGCGCTTATCGAAATGCGGACAGTGTTACCAGATTGTTAAATGCATTTTGAATCCTGTTTCCAAGCTTTGAGCAAATTTTGACAGGATGGCAATGCTGTGCTTACTTTCAGGTCAGGCAGGTGCTAAGTATTGAATAGAACAATAAAAAAGTTAATTTATGCCAGAAGAGTTTAATGAATATCTGTTAAATTAGATTATATTAATGGTTAGTATTTAAAGCTTTTAAAGGGCTTTCAGAAAACCATTTTTTGCTGAGTCCGCCTAGATCAATAGTCAAAAAGCTATATATATTTAAGCACTACTTAAAGCGCAGATGGACACCACTAAGGAGCTTTGTGAGCTTTGAAAGCTGCATGAAAAGCTTAGGAAACGTTTTCGCCACCTAGTGCTCGAAATGTGCATTACAAACCATACATTCGAGGGTGGCAATGATTTAAGCTTTAGCGCCTGCGTTAAACTCGTAAGAGAGTCCTTGTTCTCTCTTTTACGCTCTTAAGACCTCACTCTTTTACGCTCTCGTTATCGTTGTCGTTTCCGACTGCTCGTCGTTTCCATCGTTTTGAGGTTAAACAGTTTGCAAATGTCAAAGGCATGACTTCAGTTTCAGTTCAGTTTCAATTTCAGTTTCAGTGCGTTCTCTGCATTTGGAGCACAAATTTCCCTATCCAGAATAAACGGTATTTCTCGAACACGTTCAAGCATTTTATGGAAATTCCAAAAATAAAATCGTAAAGTGCCGTTCATTTTTTTTAACGCGATTAAAATAATGCGTGTTCAATTTAAATTAAAATTTTTTTTGCTCATTTTTTTCTGCCACGGTTTTTGGGCACATTCAATTTTTTTTCTTTTTTTTTGGCGTAACGTGCAAAAATTGAGTCAGCAAATTGAATTTCCACGCTGTGGAAATTCTGTTCATAAACGCGCGCGTGTTCGCCTTGCGAGTGTGTGTGTGTGTGTGTTTGTGTGTGTGTGAATGTGAGTATGTCTGATTGTGTGTGAGTGTCTTTGCGTGTCTTTTGTATTGGCATTATAGAGCGTACTTATTATATAAAGTGCTCGGCTTTTTGGCCAATTGACAGTTGCAAGTTGTCAGTTGTCAGTTGCTTTGATTTCCATTCTAATTGCCTGGCCAGGATGGTTCATTGTTGTGGTTTTAATTACGCACAGGAAATTTAATTAAATAAATGCAGGCCCATAAGTATGCTTCAATATCTTACACACACACTCACGCACACGCACACACACATAAACACACAAGTATGTATATATATATAGTGGAGGAGGTCGACTTCGTAGCAACATGTCTTTGACTCAGATACGAAATACTCGCATTCGTATTCGTATTTGTATTCGTTTTCTTACATATCACTATGGGGCTTTTGATAATTTTATTGAAATCAAAGTCGATACTTTAAGCTCTTCAAATTCACGAACTTTTAATGGCTATGCATAGGAAAAATGTATATCCAACTTTTCAAGAGATATTTGTTCAATGTTCATTACGAATATAGCTGACAAGTACGTTTGGATTCCTAAAATTGAAGACTTCATTAATTTATAAGGGAGACATTATAGCGATAGGATAGATAAATAAATAAATTATTATCTGATGATTCCGAAGTTATGGAAACCATTTAAAAAATAAATCCATATAAACTGCAAATATATTCAATATATTGGGGCAAGAAATTTGTATGACAGCTCCATAGGTTCATATATGCTAGAGTCGTACGATTTTGATAGTTTTGGGCAAATATATCAGGGAGTTTGACTTTAAGCGAAGGGAGCCATTTGATATAGTTGTCGGCAGTTCCATTCCCACTGCTTACAGCCCCAATTAATATTGATAATAAAAGCATAATGCAAAAACTAGACCTACAAATCTTGTTTCGTTCATACGTTATTCATTGACAACAAAAATACGTGAAAATGTTCCATAGTGCACACGCACTCACATGCAAACACCCACTCACGCACACATCTACACAATGGGCGCACTAACATTTTATAAATTTATTATTTTGACTCTCTCTTTCCATCTCTCTTTGCTTCTGCCATCACTTGTGCCGCTCTTTCGCTCTGTTGCCCTTCGAAATGTCAAAATATTGCGGACAATTCGTTTTGTTGACTTGCTCTCTCTCGCTCTCACACTCGAGCCTGGTTGAAAGTGGACGCGTTGCCAGCTTTGACTTTCAGTTTGGTATTAATTCCTATGAGATGGCGTATCCGGGAAATTTGTTTGGTATTATTTCCTATGAAACGGAGTGTCAGGATATTATTTGGCATAATTTCCTAAGAGAAGCTTTTCACTGCAGCTGCGCAATTGTCCCGTTCTCAGCAGACAACCATATGTTTTGAGAGAGCTGGCTTCAAAATGATTTTAATTGCTCTGAAATTTAAAACTCTTTTAATAAACTAATTAAATGAAATAATAAAAATAGATTAGTCAGTGAAAACTTTATTATTAAAATACAAATAAATTTTAATTAAATTAGCTAAAGTTACATTGAAAATACAAATTTTGACAGAGTTTGATTATTATTTGATTGTAAATGTAATATAAAGTTTTGTTAACAGCCCTTGTATTCTTTAAAATTACAATATAAGTGTGCATTCAATTAATAATAATATATTTATAATTTATATATTTTATTTTCATAGTTTCGTTAACTCTAAGTATTTTTTATTGGTCATTCAAATATAACAAAAACTACACATATATAACGAATTGTTAGGGGACTAAAGAGGAGAGGTAATTTTCTACTTACTTAACTAAAGTCCGTTTAAGTAATATGCAGAGGATGATTAACTAATTTAGTCTTCAACTAAATGCACGTTAATGTTTGCCACCCAATTATTCAGTTAAGAATATAATTTTAATGTTAATTCAAATGCTGGCGCCTTTACACAAGCAAAACAACAAAAGCAGTAGAAATTTACAGTTGGCAGCGCTGACTCTCTCTCTCATTCTCTTGCTAGCGCACTCGCGCTCGCCTTTGCTCTCTTTTGCATGCGCTCTCGTGCACTGTTGTGTGTTCTCGTGTCGTTGTCGTCGTCAGCAGCGACAGCGGGAGTAATTGAAATCCAATTGGCAAGTCGCCTGCAGGTTTAGTCCTGATTCGTACGCGTTGCTGTAAGGTCCTAAAACAGCCTGCTAAAAGAGTAAGCAGCAAGCAAAAGAAAATACCAACAATTTTTTTTTCTGTGTTTCCCCATTATGTGTGTGTGTGTGTGTCTGTGCGAATGCTTGCGTGTATGGGTGTGTGTGTGTGTATGTGCATGTATGTATGTGTGTGTGTAACGCGCGCTGGCAACAGCCACAGCAACAACAATAACAACATCAAGCATGGTGTAAACTTACAAAAGAAAAAAAAACAATATAAAATAAAAGAAAAAGCAAAAAGAAATAAAACTTACACACACACAAAACACACACGCACGCACACACACAAACACACGCAAATACATTACACAAAGTAAAGTGAAGTTAAAGTCAAGCAAACGCAAAGACAAAGGACGAAAAAGATAAAGGCAAAAAGGGAAAGACAAGAAACTCTGATTGGAATTGAGGTGAAGTCGCGAAGCAGCAGCAGAGACAGAAAGAGAGGCAGACAGAGTGAGAAGCGGCAAACACAATGGCGATTTATTATTGTTGTAGTTTTTGGTTCTTGTTGTTGTTTATAAAGTGCCAGCATCCAAAGGCGGCGAAATCATGAAATCATGAATGAAGCGAACAAACGTGACAAGCGACAAGCGGCAAAAGTACATTTTCTAGAAATACAACAACACACAAGTTGCGTTCACTACTTTTAACCGTTAACCATTTACCGCTAACCGTTTTACTGTTTAATCGTTCATTTCTTATGCTGTGCGTTTCTTTCTTTTTGTGTTTTTGTGAAAAAAAAAATAGAAGGAAAATATCGAACATCGCCCCCATATCTAAAAGTCTCTGTTTTATTCTTAGTCTCATTCTCAGTCTCTGAGTCTGAGTCAGCGCTTGTCGCTGTCCTTCTGTCCGTTCCCCCACGTCATTCTCCTTTAACCACTATACGCAACGGAGGGTTGTTTTTTTCTTCTTCGTTTTCGTTTTCCTTTTTATTTATATTATTTTGTTTTTTCTTTGCCACGTTGTGCCTTCGACTTCAACCACTTGCCGCTGTCGACGTCATCGCGCCCTCATTCTCTTCTCCGTTACCGCCACCGTCAGCGTCAGCGTCACCGTTATCGCTATCGCCCCCCGTTCCCGGCGTTCACTAGCACCCTGCTCTCCGCATCCCTGGAGGGCAGCCATATAATAACAACAAACCAAAAACTTGGTGTCATTGGCACTCGTTTTCATTTTGTTTAAACTTTAGCTGCTTGTCACTTTAGCACCCTTTCATCCGCCTGTTCTTCTGCCGCCTCTTCTGATTCTTCTGCTTTATGTGCCACAATAAACATCGCGTGTTCGTCGCGCATAAAGTTAGGCGTAAGGAGTTCTGGGAAAACGCATGAAAAATCAATCGGATTTAAGAGTATTGAACAATAACTAATTGTAAACGTAATGAATTTTTACTGATTAACGGAACAATGCTCAAACCAAAACCCAACTTAATGTATAAAACAAAAAACGGTTATTTTTGCTAAACGATTATGCATGACAGCTGACAGTTATGTATTGAATGTTTTGCAGTTTAACACCCACAAAAGTGAAAGAAAAACAAAAGAGAGACTTGCGAAAAATTAATGAAATACTATAGATATAAACAATATGAAAACTATGCTTATAAGATCCGCTAATGTTGCACCCACCACCGTTAACCGTTCACCGCTAAAGCAACCGCTCACCGCTCACCACCACTATTAAGACCACTACTACTAATAATAATACAACTATTACTAATAGTATTACCACCACCACTACCACAACCACCAACTAGATAACTAAGAAACTACCATCCACAACCACCATCAGAAAAAAAGAAATGAAAAAGAAAAGCACTACAATTCAACTCTAGCTTGAGAATCAACTTGAACCAGTTCCAAAAATCCAGAGACATCAACAAATTTTTAACGACGTTTATCAAAATGTTGTCAACGTTTCCATTTGCAATGAAAAGTGAGCGACTCTTAACAGTTATAACTACTTCGTGATAGTACTACTACTACTACTACTATTTCTACTACTACTACTATTACTAGTACTACTGCTACTACTAAATACTACTACTACTACTACTTCTTCTAAGTACTTTCATATGTTCGTTCGTTCTTTTAACTACTAGTCTGTAGAGTGGTTCATCTTTTTTCCCCCAAAACCCAAACGTTTTTTCCCTCCTCAAAAATAAAAAACCCCCCCTACTTGTTGGCCAACTAGTGGCATTTTTTTGTGTCTCGTTCCATGTTCAATGTTTGACTGACAAAATAAAAATATACAAAATTATTACGAATTTACTTAGTTATATTACAAAAAAAAAAACAAAAAAATAAACAAATATAAACAAGCAAAAGTTAAAGATGAAAAACTATTCCGAGTTTCTCCAACAGCCTTGTCTATCAATGTATATATGTATATGTATTTCCAACAATTCTTCAACTTTTATTCACTTCTTTCATAAAAAACTTTCGTCAAACTGTTTGGAAATTGAAAAAGCAAACGAAATATGCAAAGAAAAAAATGTAGAGAGAAAATAAAACAAAATTCAAAATGGCAAACGAAAGAATGAAAAAAAGAAATGGGAAACTCAAACAGTTCTTAGAAGTTCGGACCACAGCTATGATGGTCCTTATACATGTACATAATCCTGTAGACAAAGTTTCATTCAGTTACTTTTTCACAGAGAGGCCCAAAACTTGAACTAATTGGCCTGATAATCAGTATTAAAATAGCAAAATGTAAATATAACCATATCATTTGATAATCCCTATTGCTTGCACCATAGAATCCAGAGATACGACAGATACAAATAGCATGCAATTTCATATCGTACTCCTCATTATGTTTATTCATATTTATTTATTTTTCACTCTTGCGAATGCTTTTTAATCATCCCAAACTGCAAAAAGAAAACAAAATTGATACAAAAATCAATCGAAAGAACAATTTAAAAATTAGACATATTTTGAAAACCCTAATTGTTCTAATCGTATGTTCTCGTATTCGTATTCGTATTCGTATTCGTATTCCGTTTCCGTAGTTTCCACGTTTGATGCGTTCGTTCGTTCATTCGCTCGTTCGTTCGTTCGTTCGCTCGTTCGTTCGTTATGTTTACCAGTTCAATTTTATTGTATACAAAAAGAGACAATTCTAACTAAAGCGCCAACCAGAGACGTATTACTATAAATAAAAAAGAAAACAAATCAAGAACAACAAATATTAATAAAATAAACATTTCAACATAATTCTTAAAGTGTTTCTAATCTTAAATTCTTCAAATTCTCTCTAAAAATAATCATAACACAAAACACACAAAACAAAACAAAAACAAATCAACCAAATCCAATTTAAAAATCATCATCCATACATAAAAAAACATCGCAGCCAAAAGTGAAATTTTGTTTAAACACAAAGCGAATGAGCTTGTGCCAGAAGGTAAGTGATAATCTATCCATAATTCTATGACAACTCCATTTATAATTTAGAAATTGATATATTATTGATTTCTAATTTGAATGTTATTTTAAATGAAATTGATTCCTATGTATGCTTAATTAAACACTTAAACATACATACACACTTATACATATAGAGGAATCGTTGAATCATAAAACGTTTAAGAATGCGAATCGCAAATTTCCCATAGAGCTTTTTCACAAAACGTTTACGAATGCACCTTAAAGGAGAAAGTGATAACCTTTTTCTACTACAATCAATTTATTACAAAAACTTTCTATTGCCTTAGGTCTTGTACAATTTAGAACAACAGCAAATTTTCCTCTATTGAAATCATTTCCATGTCTACCATAATTGATCGATTACCAATCCCAAGTTGAAAACCCAGTGAATAATACAAAAAGTTTATTAGAAAGGATTTTTTTTCTTCTGTTTTGGTTTTTCCCAAGTATTTCTAGTCAATTATCTAGTTAAATGAATGCCTTGGTACTTCATACTCGTTCTCCAATTATCTCTTCTCCCTTTACCTTGTCAGTTCTCCATTTCTCTCTGCCCATGATTCATGATTCAGCTGTCTGTAAAGGATGTTTTTTGTGCTTTGTTGTTGGCGACAATTTCTACGGCAGACGGCGGTTTGCTCTAAAAATATTGGTTATTAGCATAACAGATGTTAGAGCGAGAAAGAGAGTGTGAATGAGAGTGACAGAGAGGGGAATAGAGAAAATTGCTGACAAAGCAGTCAGCGCTTATTGTTGCCTACTTTTTGGGGTCAGGGACTTGTTTTGTCAGCTCTGCTATAGGAAAATTGCTATGGGGCGAGACAAAGACAGACAAAGAAAAAACAGAAAGAGACAGAGTGAGAGAGACTGAGAGAGAGTGCCTATACATCTATTTATTGCTACCCACAACATTTAAAATTTTTTTTTTTTTTTTTTTTGGATTGTGCCCCTGCAACGTCGCCGGCTGGGCTGCATCTTTTGTATTGTGAATCATCGGCAAATGCATTGGCTGCCATGGATGCTGACAAAGCACAGAGAGATAAGTGCTACATCCCCCTTCTTATCCACATTTGTGGCAGCTGCTTTGTCGTCATGTTTAACCTCCATGCTGTCGTCATCGTCATCGTCATCGTCATCGACGGCTGTGGCTGTGGCAGTGGCAGCATTTGGCTTTGGCTTTGGCTTTTGTTGCAACGGCTAATTTAGCGTTAATCGAAATGTATTTACATCCGCTTTGCTTTCTGCCACCCTCTTTCCTTTACTTTCCATCTCTCTCTCTCTCTCCCACCACTCCTCTTAGCTTTTTATCAACCACAACGATTGCAGTTGGCTGCTGCATTAGCATTTGCTGTTCATGTGGCTTGTTGCTAATTAGTTTTCAATCCCAAAAATGTTAACAGCCATACAGAGAGAGAGGGAAGAGGCAATTTTCCCGCAAATGCCACAACTGCTTTGACGTCCTAATCACTGGCTTTATGTGCCTTGACAGCCGATCAATTAACAGCAAAAGCTATAGCATTCAAAAGGGATTCAAGCTCAACACATATGTATTTCCATTGAGCAGCTCCTTATGCAGCAGTTGGTTGCCTCAATGAATTTTTATTTGAATTTTCTAGAGCATTTGGTATACCCTGTAGTATTTTGTTTTAAATAAAATTGAAATTTGAAATTTTGAAGCTATTTTAATAATTGTTTTGAATTTTTACTGTTAAGAATGGCTAAAAAATATGTAAATTTTATTTATTACTTTGAGACTGTTTATTATTATTGTTTATAGATATAATAAATCTAAATAATAATTACAAAAATAACAACGACCTTTGTAATGTTTAAAAATAAATGTTTAGCAGACTATAGGCCCAATGTATAATTATGTCAATATGACATCTCCATCTTCAGTAGCGTTTTTGCTACTTGCTAATGCTCCAAGCAATCTCTGCTTAATGATGGTCTTGTAACGCTAGAACCGTTTGGGAATTCTAGCGAATTTAAAACTGACAAAATAGCAGTGATGAATTATAAAAATAGCCCTTTGTATGTTTGTTGTTTTTGCTGTTACTGGCTAAACCGTCGGTGTACGTAATATTTTATAATTAAATAAAATTAATGCATTTTTAAGAAGCAAATAAATAACTATTGACCGTGACGTTTCCACTTATTTCTCGAGACAGTTTTGTTCCATTGTCGTAGAAATTATTAATCAGAGAAATTTTTGTAAAAACAATATTCTCGCTTTGCTAGTTATTTAAATAAATTAACGTGTTCTTACTTAATGCTATTTAAGAGTACTTTTTTCTATCTGCAGCAATCTGCAAGGGTATTAAACGTTCGGCTAACCGCAGATCATCTTTCTTTCTTTTTTGTTACGGTCAGTTATCAATAGTAGTACATTCATCAATTTGCTTAGGCCCATCAATGTGCATCAATTGACCGCAACTGTTTGACACACACAACAACAACAACAAGATGACAACAACAACAATGGATAGATTTAGTGATTTGTCATTTTGTTAGCATAAATATGAAAGATTCTTGCAACATGCTTCAATGCCAAACAACAATGCAAAGACGAGACGAGACGTGTTGATGTTAGGCTCCATTTACGGCTGCTGCAGTTGTGGAAAGGAAGAAGAAAGGGAATGTCAAAGAGAGACGGGAGAAGTTAAAAGGGAAATCAGAATATATATGTACATATATTCGTAGCACAATGTCCTCTGGTGTGTGTGTGTGTGTGTTTTGTTTGGACTGTGTGCGTGAGAAAACCGGATATTTGCCATATTGTTCGACGTATTTGTGAGCTGCGAAACACGTTACGTATACGCCTCGTGTGTACACATTTCCATACCATGTGTGTGTGTGTGTGAGTATGTGTGTGTGTGTACTTAACTAATATACGACGTACGTCGCTTTGACACGTTGCAATTGTTGTTTGGCGTCATTGTTGTTGTCGTTGTCGTCGTTGTTGGTTGTTCCTGTTGTCGCCTCAACATTTGCATTGTGATTTTTCCTCACTTTTTTTATCATTTGCTTTCCGTTTTCTGTTTTCTGTTTTTTATTTTGTGGTGGAAATGAAAATGTTGAAGGGATTCGTAGTGACAAGCACAAACATGAGCAATTATTTTAATCGCATAGTTGATTTTATTGCACTTTAGTCGAATTAAAACTTGATCATTGCACACTGAACATTTTGAATTGCCATCAATAAAGTGACAATAGAGGTGGGCATAATGCAAACACACACACACTCTCACACACAATGTAGTGTGCATAGAGCTGTTAAGCCAACAGTATTGTGTGTGAATGTGGAAGCTGATAGAGTTTCATTTGAGTTAAATGGAAAATTGTAGATAATTTAAAATAATGTGACAATAGAGCTGCATAACGAGAACATTTTAATGAAATGCAACTTAAGCTGGATAAAAAAATTATACATACAGTATTAAACATATTGTATACACGAACAAGAGAAATTAATTATACGAGAGAAAAGTGAACTCTAAAAGAGAGACCAATTTATGCGAGAATAAAGGTTAAAAGTTAATTTATAATACCAAATAAAATGTGTTAACAATTGTTGAATGATATCAAACAGAGCTAAATATCTAAATATGAGGGATATTTATTGTACTTCATTTGAAATTAATTCAAAAGGTTGTTAAACATGTAAATAATTGCAAAAATCCTAAGATTTAAGCCAAGAGAGATTAAGAGAAATGAGAAATGGAGCTTTAAAGTAGAAGATAATAATTAGAGAAATTTCAACCAGCGACCTAAATTGCAAATTAATTTAGATGGGATGTTATTCAATGAATGTGACAAAAGAGGTAATTACAGTACAGTTAATGTGACACGTTAACTGGCCAATACAGGAATGAGAGTCCTATTTGAGGTAGGTCATAAATACCTCATAAGGATGTTAAGGTGGCCCCATTTTTAGGTTGGCATTCTCGTAATTTCAAGCAATGCAATCGTATTAAAATGCTTATTTTACACAAAACGTCGGCCGTTTAAGCCGCATGTGTCGCACACCTGCAGCAGTGTGTGTGTGTGTGTGCGTGTGTGTGTGTGTGTGAGTGTGTGACAGGTAAGTGAATTTATGTTGCACACGCTATGCGAAACATGCCACTGCATTTGGCCATAAAAACCAACCACCAACAACAACAACAGGACACACGATGAGAAAAAATGAAAATAAGGTAGCAGAGGAAGGGGAACAGGAGATGAGTTTGAGTATGGACAAGAGAGAGAGGAAGGAGAGGAGGGGAAAAAGGAAGGGCCAGCCCCAAGGCTCAGGCTATACGAGCATTCACAGGATGGCAGCAATGTCGCCTCGCTGGTCACAAAAAAACCGGGCAGAATAGGTTAAACATGGCAAGCCAAAGATTTGATACCCTAAAAGATTTGTAAATATAATATAAACCCAAAAATATTTTGCATAAGCTATTAAAGCATGCTACCTATTAACATTTTCTTAGATTGATTATGCGATTCTTGAATAAAAATACTATAACATGTAACATTAAGCATATAATATATATATAGTTTACAGTTGCACAAAACTATAATACCCTCTGCAAAGGGTATAAAGAACGTTTTCGCAGTGAGGCGAAAACGAAATATTATTTATTTGCTAGCGGGGATTTCCCTCGTCCCTCTTCCCTATATGATATGCCCACTTGTAATACCTGTACTTGTATGTATGTAAACTACACCGTTTCCCTTTCCTCTTCAGGTCTTTTCCACATTTTTTGGTTGCAACAATTTTTGGGCCATTTGGTTGCCCATTATGCTGCCCGTGCAACGCATATAAATCGCTTCAATTGTAAAAGTGAAAGAGAGGAGAGAGAGAGAGATAGAGTGGACCCTCTTCTCCTCTTACACTCGCTCCGTTTCCTTTGCTCCCCTGAAGCCAGAGAAAAAGGTAGATTTTTATGGGAGAGAGACGCCATTGTGCGACTTTTTGCAGCTTCCGAAATTAGACAGAAATTGGGGTTTGGCGTAGTTTCGGAAATTATCAGAGTCTCCACATATCATTTGCACATGATTGCCACCGTTTGTGGCACGGTCAGGAAGTGAAGTGGCAACAGCGGATAAATGAAATTAATATGCGCGTTAAAATCGCTGTATAGCCAAACACACATATACACACAAATATACGTTACGTATACGTATACGTATACGTAATCTGCAAAATAAGCAAAGAGAAAATGAGAGAAGTAGAGAGAGAGAGAGAAACGAGCCCGAAGGGGAGATAATATTGAGGCAATTCGATTACCATTGGCAATTTATTACACTGAAGACAGCAACATTTTTAATAACACCAACGGCAAACATATCAATCAACAATTCAGTGTGCGTTAAACACAAATGAAAGACGGCTAAATACCCTGTTTAAAACATAAATATGTCATAAGTACTCCATAGTCAATTTTCTAGATTTGACAATTAGTTTTCCGAAATAAATCCCAACTATGTAATATAATTATATTAATTACAATTCCTTGCGAATACCTTAAATTCTAATATACCCAATTGCACTAATTAAATACCTACAGAGTATATAAATATTTTCAATAGAAATAATTAATTTGGAGCATGAAAAGAATGTGGCACAGAGGTGAAGATAATTTACATACATACACAAATTATGAGAGAAATTACGAGACTGAAAAATAAATGAGAAATTTAAAAATGTGAAAATTGCGAGTGTAAGTGACAGACAAAAGGAAATATTTACAGTAAAGAAAATGCATTGATTGGAAAATATTCAAAGAAAAATGAAAATGAAAATTGAAAATGGCAAATAAATGAAGGTAAATATTTATAGAAATATTTATGCGTCGCATAATCAAAATAACAATAGCAATAATAATGAAATTGCATAAGGCAATAAAACGAAACCGAAGCTAAACTTCAAGTCCACAATAGAAATCAATTTGTTTGAATTTTTGAATAATTTTTAAGAAATATTTGTTGCCTTGATACTGGCAACAATTTTCATGCTACGCCTGGGGGCATGCAACAGAGAATGGAGAATGTACTGAACCTGACAACACACACACACACATAAATATATGTATGTATGTATGTATACACAGATGATTGACTTTGGGTTTTGGCTTCGGACGCGTCAATTGACTGGCAGGCTGAAAAGGACTTTGTGTCCTGCCTGGCAGCTGCTTACTTTGGTTTTTAGGTTTTGGTTTCAGTTTTTTGCCCAAACGTACAAATTACTCTCCATTTAATGACCGACTAAAGGAAGGTTGAATTAAGCCGAGTTACTGTTTTTGTTGCTTATATCCGGTACATAAAAGATACAAGAGTATTATAGCTCAGTGACAGTGCATGTAACAGATCCAACCTTATACGAGTTAAGCATTGATATTTCAAATTGGCAACCACAATAGCTATCCACAAAATATAGTTTAGCTTTAAGAAAAACAATAGTTTAATAATAGTTTAATTTTTCATTTTTAACGAATCTCAAGAATTTGCAATTTGAAAGAGATTTATTATTTGATTTTGTACAGGTAGCGGGTATTCAAGTGTTGAGTCCACTCGACTATTGTATGTATTTCTTACTTGTTGTCTATGCACTCAAGGATATCAAATTTTTAACCACGCGTCACACTTGGCAGCACAAAGTGAACAGCAGCAGTGGCACCACCAAACTGTGGTGGTTAGTGCCGTAACACCACACACACACATACACTAACACACACACACACAAAAGAGAATCACATACATTGTCAGTCAGTCAGTCAGTCTTTGAGGTGGGCTGAGCTTTTGTCGCTGACTCACTCGAAGCAGCTTGAAAATGAAACCGGATTTTCTGTTGTCCTGGCAGGTGGCATTAAGTAGTAAGGACTAAGCAGTCTGTTCTGGCTAAATGCCACCTGCAAAGTGAAGAAATAGGGAAGCAAAGAGACAGACAGAGAGAGAGAGAGAGATACTGAGAGAAAGAGAGAGTCAAACAGCGAGTGCGACACGCGCTCAAAGTACAAAGTTACCAATTGATTTCCGCATAGCGTGCATGTTGGCTGGTAGGTAGGTCGGAAGTTTGTTCTCTAACTTGGCCAAAAAACGTAGCAGGATGATGTTGAATGTTGATGATGATGTGGCTGATTGCACAACTAGCGGAAATTGCTATCAGAAATCAGTTACTTGTGACGTCATAAACATGCTACCAAAAAATGCTTTTGATAACACAACTCAACATGAGAAAATTCCATTCAGTTGACTTGAGATGTCATCTCTCTTCACTCTCTCTCTCTCTCTCTCGCTCTGTCTTTTAACTTTTTGACTTGATATGTAACCATGGCAATCTCCTTTGTTAAAGTTCAGTTAAAGTTGAGACAAGTCCATGTTGCAAGAGATTTAAATTAAGCTAAATTTAAATTAAGCATTGCTCAAAAAACCACCAAGAGATATAGTTCTTTTGAAGATCTCTGTGAAAGGTTTTAATTACATCTGAAGTTTACTCATAGCAACTGCGGTTATTTGTTGAAAAATAGTTCGTATGCAATCTCTTGATGTGACTTGTAAAATTGCCAGATTTCAAACTTTCATAACTTGACCAAAACTTAACCGCTTTTGATGAGGAGTGTCATTTTGATCATGGTTTGATCTATAAATTGATTCCACAATCAAAAATAGTTCATTTGGAAATATGCAGAATAGATAGAATGGAATCCTTTAGATTCTTTTGCGGTCGTTTGCAACAGAATATGCAAAGCATTTGGCAAATTTTTAATATATGCCTGACTTGTTTGTTCTTTGATGTCTAGGGTATCTTACAGTTAAGCACTCTAGCTTTATTGTTTGTTATATTTTTATTGTTGTTTTATCCGTTTGTTCAGCAATTTGAGCTTCCTTTGCTGAATGAGACTTTGCTCGCTTTTCCTTTATTTTTCCTCTGTTTTTTTTTTGAGCTACCAATTTTGCATATGACAACACACATTTTATTTTTCGGCTCTGCACGCTTTATGTGTTCCTTCGTTGTTGTTGTTGTTGTTGTCAGTTGTTTTCGTTGTTGCTGTTGTTTTTGGCATTGTCCTGCCAAGTTGTCGGCTGCTGTGGCTTGTGTTTTGTTTGCTTTTGAGTTGTTGCCGCTGAAAGTTGAACCCTTTTTTCTATTTTTTTTTGCTGCTTTTTTGTTTGCTTAATGTTTAGTTCTCACTTTCACGCAATGTTTTCATTAGAATATTCGCCCTTTGCCACCTTGATAAAGCTGAGAAGAAAGCAACAACGAAAAATGTCAACAAAAGCGACAACAAAAATAGGGAAAAAGTCAAGAAGAAAGAAAGGCAACAATAACGACAACAAAAGGAAGAAAAGCAGACACACAACACACAAAACATACACATACACACACACACATACACTCTCACATACTCTGAAATTACTTAAAACAAAATGTGAAATGGGGAAAACGGGGAATAAAGGGAGGCTTGACTTTGGGTCGTTTATGTTTTCATTTCTTTGCCCGGCTGGTCACAATTTTAACCCTATGGAGACCTTTCTTCAGTCGCACACTGCCACGCCTACTTTCGCCTCTTCATATACCCTTTGCAGAGGGTATTATAAGTTTGTGCAAAAATCAACAGCATTAGTAAACAAAACTCTGATGTCTCTTCAAATATTTCAACTGATTTTACTGATCATAAAGAAGAACAAATTTAAGTTATAATTGAATCGAAAATCTGCGTTCAAACAAAACTATTTTTTTTTGGAATTATCTTATAGAAATGATCGGCCCTATACTAAATGCTTAAATAGAAATAACATTTGTTGTTTCTTGATATATGATAACCAAACTCTCAAGTTATATATCTTTAATTAAAATCGAACTTATTTGATTTAAATTTTGCTTAAACTAATTTAAGAAGAACCGTTTGAATTATTATTTTGAAAGTAGTTACTTAAAGTTGCTTTCTATTTAAAGTGCTAAAAATCTAGAGGGAATCAATTTTTCGGCTTGCCGAAAGTAAACTTATATGTATCTTTTTTTTGTTTTTTTTTTTGTTTATTTTACTTTGGCACATTTTAGAAACAATAAAGGAAAACTTTGAGCGCTTTATGTGGCCGTCTGTTCCATGGGGTTTTTTGTATCCTGCTCACTTCTCTTGTTGTTCTTCTGCATCTACATCTTCATCTCTGTTGTCCTGCTCCTTTGGTGAATATCCGCTGTGAGCTATCTTCATTTCAGCAGCAGCTTTTGACGCCAACGTCGACGTCGCAGTTGGCGTTAATGCCGCCTGCAAAAAGTTGGTCATAAAAAAAAGGCGAATTACGTGAAGCGGCCCCAAAAAACAAAAGGCAATGTGGCCTTTTGCCTAAACCAGGACCTCCTCTTTCTCTCTCTCTCTCTTTCTTGCTTTCCTCTGTGTATTTCCCTGTCAGCCCTTGGCTTAACCATTTTCATCAGAATTATGAAAAGTCGGTGCTAGGTTCTCTTGCTTTACGTCTCCCTATGGCACTTTGCTTGATTTGTCCCAGGCAACATTTTGTACTCTCATATTTATTCACTTTATTTTTTGCAATTTTCGCTTATCGATTTTCTTTGGCAACATCAACTATACTGTGCATGTGTGTGAGTGTGTGTGCTTAATAAACAAGCTTTGTCTTTTTTTTAGTATCCATTAGATTAATCGATTGCATTTTGATTATACTTTGATTGAAATGTTATTCCTATCGATCGTTCACCCGCTCAATTTACTCGCTGTTGTTGCAACGAGTGTCAAAGTACTTGTTTGAAATAAAAAGGTTCAATTTATTTATTGACAAGTTTGACATAAACAGTTGATATAAAACTTTTAATCGGGTGACATTTGAATGTCTAAGAGATTTGGGTTTTTGGATAAAAGAAGCATTTCTAAATATATATGTATAAATAATACTGCCACTTTATTGTTAATAATAATCGTCTCTATGTATTTGATTCCTCTTCGATTCTACGTAAATAACTCTATTTCCTTCAAGTTGGTCGAACTTGTGGTAAAGTCTGTAAAATTGTTCTTAGAATTTCGTCTAAAATTGGTAATCCTTGAAATTCCAATTACGATTACAGAATCCAATTCCAAGTCCAATTTCCGACAGTAACAACACTTTAATTACGTATTTCGAAATTGTTCACCTACATGATGGAACTGTTTTGTATTGTTGCGGGTGAAAATTTTCCATTAGTTGGCCGACTCAATAAAGTAACCGCCAAAATGATGAAGCTATGCATCAAAAATTGCCTGTTGCCTGTTGCCTGTTGTTTGTTGGCTGAGGCTGCCTCTTGTGGCAGTCATTTGCCAGTTTGAGACTTTGACATTGCGGTTTTTAAATTGCTTATTTGCCATCCTTGTCATTGTCATTCACAACGTTGTACTCAAACCTTATACCTCAAAAGCTCCATATCATACTCCTCCTCATCGTAGTACATCGTCAACGTCCCTTGGGCAAAAGCGTAACCACAACCCCGAGTTTAATAACCAAGGCAACGCAAGGCAAAATGTTAAGCACACTTTCTACTAGACTAGTCCTTTTTGGTCCTGTCCTCTGCTCAGTCTGCTCCTCTGCTTTCATTTCCCCGCCGCCAACGTCACCTACTATTTCCGTTTCTACACCCTTGTTCCTTTACTTCGTTATCATCTGCACGGCACATTGATGAGCTGCATGTGACAAATCAAATGCTTCAAAATAGACAGCTAACCGCATACTTCTTCGGTTTCGCCTTCTGCCTCTTCTTCTGCTTCTGCTTCTTCTTCTGGTTGCAACCACAAAGTGTTTTTCCCAAGAAACTCATTAGAAAGCTGCTTGCTTGCGCTAGATGGCGCTAGTGTATGGCAAAACTTTGTTACAAATACATATTCGATAGTAAAAATACTTATATCTAAATCAAATGCAGAGATCAAAAGAAATTCAATAGATTTTATATATCAAAAAATGCAGTAAGCTACAGTGGAGCAAGCTCGACAGTAGGAGACCCAGTACTTTTTGAGAGCAAAGCGTTCACTATAGATTGTTCTTCAATGTTCCTTACCATGCAATAGATGGCGCCACTACGAAATATGTTAATTAACACAGAGGTCGCTAGCGTCTCTTCTTCTTCCTTTTGCCCGTAACATTGTTAGTTGAATAACTTTCGCGTTTATCATCCGATTGGAATGAAATTTTCTAAATAGGTTTGGATTATAGTGTATATTATTTGTACCAAAAATCCAGGGGCTAGCATTCAAGGGGCTCTTGTAATTCGACTTCAAAATTTTGAATTTCAGTTTCCAGGGGCGGAGGGGGGCGTGGCAAAAATCTAAAACAAACTTGATCAATGGGAGATATAGATGAACCTACATGCCAAATTTGGTGTCTCTAGCTCTTATAGTCTCTGAGATCTAGGCGACACAAAAAGGGACAGACAGACAGACGGACAGACGGACAGACAGACGGACATGGCTATATCGACTCAGCTCGTCGCCCTGATCAAGAATATATATACTTTATGGGGTCTGCCACGCCTCCTTCTGCCTGTTACGCACATTTGCACAAACGTAATAGACCCATTTGTACTTTTTCAAAGTACTGGGTCTAAAAAAGAACATAGATATATCTAGATATGGATAGAAATAACAGTAAAAACTTTGAAAACTGTTATGAGTATCGAAACTTGCGATAAATAAAAATAATTACAGCTCTTTGGCCTTACTACGAATTTTTTAAAATCTGATTTATGTATTTATTTATTTACTTTACAGTTTATCCCTTTTACTGATCACATTGTATGTTAAACGGTTTTCTTTAGTATAGAAATATATTTTAAAAATATTATGTATATTATGTCATTTGAGCTGCACTTTAATCCGGCCAATAATAAATCAAGCAGCACAACAGACTTTCACCCCCTTTAAACAAGCCCTCATCTTCTTCTCGCCTTCTCTTCCTCTCCTCTTCTCTGCTTCTCTCTGCCTGCCCGTTAAACCCTCTCAAACATAATCTCCCCTCATACCATCCTCTGTACGCTGCAATGCGCTTTATATGATTGATATGCCAAAATAGATGGAAATGCAGATACATGTAGCTACAGTTACACTTGCAACTGTGCTGCTACATATATAAAAGAGTATGTCAGTGCTGTCACTTTAAAAGCAACCAGAATAACTTGTTTTTTTTTGTGAAAGTATAGTATACAAAAGCTAAAAGAAATCTGGTAAAAGAGCTGATGTTTTTTTTGTCATATTTATTAAAATTTGTTCATACATTTTTATAAATTTTCAATATTTTCTCAAATTTGATCATTAAATTAAAAGTCAAGTCAATTGGTATGATATTTTTGCTCCATTTGTATTAATAGAATATAGTTAAAATTCCAGTGCTGTCACTAAAATAGTTTATATGAATTTCAGAATTTCTCAAATATGTTGCCATAAAAAAATGTTAGAGAAAAATCAGAATTCTTGCTGCTCACAGGTTTCCATTTTTCCTGCCACGCTATTCAACTTTAAGATAAAGCCAGATGTGAGGGAAATAATAGCTGATTTGGCAACGCTGGTACCCAGTAAAACTTGGGAGCTTGCCAGAAGGCCTGAATGACGCCTGAAAATTCAGGAAAGAAGTACTTACCAAACCTGAACTCTCTAATTCGCTTTTATACAGGGGTGAAACACAGAAGTAAGCATACTTTGTAAAGAGAAATGGGAATGGGTGCTGTTAACGCTCTGTAATGGCTTAACAGAGCCCATTTCCCATACCAATGCCCATTTCCAGTTTCAGTTGTCCAGATGTATGAAAATAGAAGGCGAGAAGTCATGTCATGAAGCGTTCGCTACCGTTATCCTACATCCAGAAAGCATTCATTTGTAAGGTTTTTGGATGCTTACTTCGCAACGTCTGAAAAGTGATGCTTTTCATATATAAATTGCAGATCGATTTCACATTAAACAATTTATTTATTTAATAAACTAGATTTGTTCACAGATAAGATCAAATAATGAAATATTTTTGAGAGCGTTGTTGTCGTTGTTCTTGTTGTTTTGATTTCTTTCTTCTTCTTGTTTGCATCTGTTGTAATGGCGTCTGCTTAGTTTTGACATAATCTGTGTACAGATATTTGTTGACGAACGTCCCTTGAGAAAAAAATAAATTTAGTTATTACAAATATTATTTTACAACAATGTCTATATTAATTACCTTTTTCAATTATTGCAACAATTTGATAAAATGGCAAACTCATCAAATCCAAGCGATCACATTATCCAGGACATAAAAAAGAAATTAAAAAATTTAAATGTAAATTTATTATTTTATTATATTATATCGTTTGCACCGCAAATGATCACAACATATAAATGCAATACTTACATGATGAATACATAACAATTTCACAATTTACACACTTTAATTTTAAAGTTTTCCGTACACTTGCTTGCAGCTCTGCTTCTTGCTGTTTACTAATTGCTAGAAAATGCAAACCATCAGCACAAAGAATAACAGAGACAAAACGAAATTAGATGTACTGTTTGTCCCTATAGTACTTTGCACGTTCGATCGTGGTGGTTAACAGACTTTTCGTCTTTTTAACAGAGCTTCGACGCTCGCGACGTTTTAAAAGACCTGGCATTTAGCCGACCAAAGACCTGAAATTTCAGGCATTATTTTTCAGGCCTCTGCGTGTACATTTATCACTTAGTTAAAGGCATATACTGAAAAAAAGCCTGAATTTTCATACGTCAAGCAGGTCTGAATTTGGAATATACTTACCTCAGGTTTTACTGGGTATGCGCCTATGTGAGTGTGTGTGTGTGTGTGTGTGTGTGTGTGTGTGTATCTGTGTCAGTGGACTGTTAGCTGGCATGCCCCTTTAGGGCGAAAGATCTCAAATTTAATTGCATTGGCCTGGCATATTTTTGGCATATTTCAAATGTGTAGCCTGAAAAATTGATAAGTGGGCGGTGAAGGCATTATTGACTGATGCATCTATCCAAAAACCACCCAAAAAACCATCCATCGAATCCCACACATTTCATTTCGCTGACCGAACTCTTTAATTGCTCAAGTGGCGCCACGCAATCAAAAGAAAAATGGATAAAGATTGCATATCAAAATTGTAAAATATCATGCCGGAAATTGTGGATGGTGGAATGTGTGTACTGTGGACTGTGGACAGTGGACAGTGGAGCATGGTTGTTGAATGTTGAATGAAGTGGCGCACTCAACAGTCCAATATTCGCTGTCTCTGTCTCTCCTTACTGCTCACTACTCCCTTCTCCCTTATACCTTCAATCCGTTTTGTTCTCTTGGGAAACTCTTGGATTGCTCGCGGCATCCACGCCAAATGCACAAATGCCAACAATTTGAACAAGTCCACTTCTACTTATCCATCCTCAAATTTATCCAGTTTTTCTCTCTCTCTCTCTCTCTCTATCTCTCTCTCTCTGTCTCTCTCTTCCTCTTCTTCTGCTGGCAATTGGGTCAACTTTTGGCTTTCAATATGACTTTTGGTTAATTTGTAGTTAAGTTGCGAACGGAAATGAAAATGAAAAATTGTAAATTAAAAATCGTCTCGTTCCATTTTCAAAAGAAAATATTACTATTAAAATTTGTATTTTAGCTACTATTTACTTATTCCTTTTTTTTTATTTTTGGAAATGTTTATAAGCTTAAAGTAAACTTAAAGAAATAGGGTATTATTATGTGTATCCAATTCAACGTATTTTCCAATTGTCGTATATAATTTCTAAAACACAGTAATAAAATTTATAGAACTTGTTTATTTTTATACAGAAATTCAAGTTTCTTTCACCTTTTAGAATATGTTTATAATTTTATTTGAAGCCAATTAATAAAATATGAAGAAAATTCTTAAATTTTCCATCGTAAGGTTTGAGTTCAATAATATTATAAATTCTAGTTTCAAATTAGTTTTGAAAATTATTTTCAAGTTGATTGACAAAAATTGATGAAAGAAAAACAAATGCAATTTATAATTGCTATGTTAAATTTTATATAAATCTATATTTACGTTTTCTCTCCAGAAATCTTAAGACTGACAATAAATAGTGTAAATTAAATGTAAATAGAATAAACGAAGAGTAAATAGAATAAATTAATAGTATAAATTATTTACAATTTAAATACGAGTAGCGTTCACATCTTTATTTAAAATTGTGCAACGTGTCGTGTATAATAATTTTCATTTTGGTTGCACCATTTTGTTGATTTAATCGATTTTTGCATTCGATAAATATTCGGTTTACATTTGTTGTCGTTGTCGTTGTTGTTGTTGTTAAGTTCAATAGAGAGATTTGGCGGAGAGTACAAACAGTTTCTCAATATGGTAAATAATGCCACAAATGCACTCTCGAAATGTGGTAATTTAGATAATGTTGGCAGCGTTGCATAGTGATATTTTGGTGTGTGTGTGTGTGTGTGGTGCCCAACAGGCGTATACGTAATTGCGCTCGCTATTTACTGTGGCCACACTCCCTCTCTCAGTGTGTGTGTGTGTGTGTACAAGTATCTCATTGCATTCTGTTTAATGTTTGGCTTTCTATGAAACAACATTTGCCTAATTTTGTGGCGCCTCCATTGTTGTTGCCTCGCATCATCACCGTCAAACTTGAACTTGAAGTGATATATTCGCTCTCATTTTTGTTGTGGTTGTTGTTGTTGTTGTTCTTGGCACGACATTGTCAAGTTAATGAGATGTTTATTATGTATATTGTTGCATATATATACATATATATATATAAAAATATATACACACATATAGAATGTCTTCCTCTTTGTGCCTTCTTCTTAGTCAGTTTGCATGTAAATTTCACCAAAAATAGCTGACAGTTGAGACAGGTGTTTGCCTGCCATGGGATGGGATGAGGGGAGTGGTGATGGGGCGTGGAAGAGGGGGAGTTGCCTTGGGTCTGTCATAAATTACAATTACCTGTTTGTTCTTTATGTTAAGCGGTGTCAGAGCTCTGCGCCCAAAGGCAACCAAATTGAAAACTCAATTTTCAAACAGACAAATTGAAATGTGAACGATGTTCCCGTAAACTTTCAACTTAAAAAGCGAAATTACGGACTTTTCTTTTTGGAATAATAATCAAGTTTTCTTAACAAAAAGAAAAATGCCGAGCGGACAATTTTTTAAATAACTTTTTTAACTAAAACCAGCATAGAAATGACTTAAATTAAAAAAAATATTGATTTTTTTTTAATTCATAATTCAAATAAAATCTTATATCAACTTATAAAATCGAAAATCAAGTGAACTTAATGTATAAGGCTCTGGAATTTGTTGTCAGTCAGTCTAAGATGACAGATAACGATAACGATGACGATAAATGATCGCATTAGCTTAAGCTGTAAATTTAACATTCTTTACCTTTCAAGCAGCTGCAACAATTTGTTGCAAGTCCTGCTTCTCATATTACTACCTGCTGAGAGCATTAAAAGAAAACTCAAAGCTGTTCAATTTAAATAGTTGCATTTGTGTCACGCGGCGCGTGTCGATTTAATTTAATTTTATATTTAATTCAAGGTGTCGCCAGAGAATAAGAGAAAATAAAAGAAAGAGAGGGTGAGAGAGAGAGAGTGAGAGAGGATACTGCCCCAGTGGACTGAGAGTCCTGACCTAAGTCACATGGCCATGGACGAGTCGAGAGACGTTAGCCTCGGCGAAAAGGACACAAATTTATTTAACCTGCGGCCCACATAGCGCATATTTGAATTTATTTGCGTTACTCTGATGTTGTGGGCGTTCATGGTGCTGGTGGGGGCGTGGCAGTTTGCTAAAGTAATGCCAAAAAGTACGCAAGTAAAGCAACAAAAAAAAGAAAAAAAAAACCAAAATAAAAAAGAAAAAGACAAATTGTGACGACATCTAAGGACGAAGGACGCTGAAACTTTTCCTCAAGTTGTGTGTGTTGCAAGTTGTGTTTCGCAAAAATCCACGCCACGCCCCTTTAACCGCCCAACCAGGCAGCAGGCAGCACTATTAAACTCCTCTTCTCCTTTCCCTCCCCCTGCTCTACTTTTCCCTTGCTATTCGTAATATACCTCATGCCTTTGGCGTTGAAATGAGCCGCGCACAGTTTGACACATGGAGCGCCACCTGGCGGCCATCGTCATGAATTTGAATTTTGTATGCCAACGAAACTTTCAGGGGAACGAGTAGCGGGTGAACCGGTGGAGGAGGCGAGGGGAGGGATAGGAAGTGGAAATGAAACTCTGGTTACCATAAACTTTGCCTCGAGGCAAAATGGCAACAACGACAACGACAACGACAACGACAACGTCGCCATGGCGTATACGTAATGTCATTTGTGTGTGTTGCATACTTTTGCGCGTTATTTAAATGCATTATACCCTGGACTCAAAGTTATGTTGACTTGCTTTCAAACTCTAGCTTTTCTGTTTCACCTTATTTTACTGTGGAACTTGAGAACATAAAATACTCGTCATAAAGTATAAATCGAAATATCTAAAATAAAATAACAACAAATACAAAGTCAAGCTGAAAAAGTTGACTGTGAGATATCCTATGAGATTTTACTGTAGATGGTTACTTTTGTTTCTATACCCTCGGCAACTTTGGCTTAACAATGTTCTCAGAATGAAGAACAATCAAATTGATTGCTTGTATTATTATTTACGACAATAGTTATAACTCTACACGATAAGTAATGCCATACCAACTAAATTAACATATGCATCAGGTTTTCTACTCTCTCGAGTATATAATAATCTTTAATTTATACACTTTCCACCTTTGAAGATACTTATTTAACTAAGCAGCCTTAAGTTTTATCCACATTCAGAGATAAACTGTAGCATACTTTCATGTTTAATTCGAACCAAAAACTGCTTTGCAAACCGAATTTTAAGATTGGAACCGAACTTTTTTTCAAAATCCTATGACTTTTAAGTTTGAGAAAAATAGATGATGACATTAATTCAATGTTGCTTAATTAAAGCAATGGACTTAATGCTATACTATATGTATTCTGTTTGAAAATGTGTTCATTAGAATTCAACTATTTGCCAGCTACTCATTTTTGAGCTTTCTAAGCTCCTCCTTTTCTTTCTGTTTCTCTGTCTATTTCTCCTCCTCATCGTCATCGTCATCGTCATCTTTCTTTTTTCTGGGCCAAATCTGCGCTCAGTTGTCGCCTCATTAATGAGTTATTGTTGTTGTTGTCGCTTGTTGTTTTTGTTCTTGGCAGCTATGGCAGCTTCTTTGGTTAACTCGCTTTCAGCTTAGTCGCGTCTAGGACCCTCAACTTGCCCCCTCCTCAACTCTCTTCTCTTGGTCTATTCATGTTGTGCAACGCCTGATTACACGAGTTACACTCAAGTGGCCCCAACCTGCCTGCAGCTGCCCCCTCTTGGGTTCTTGCCTCCTCGCATCCTTGCCTCCTTGCCTCGTGCTGATGCATAAATCACAGGCAAGCTGCAATAAGCCACTGCCGACTGCCGACAGAAGGCAGCAGGAGCAGGAGCAGAAGCAGAAGCAGAGTCGGTAGACGGAGCCTGCATAAATAGGCAACTACTGACATGGTTAATGAACGCTCTTGGCTCTCCCTTCTCTCTATCTCTCTCTCTCTCTCTCTCTCTACTCCACTTGACACTCCTCCTCTACCAGGTTGCAGCATTTTGGGGCATGCTATGAAATGGAAACTCAATGAGCTGCAGCTCAAATCAAGTACGTTTTGATTGAGTCAAGTTTCAGATCCTAGAGTCGATTGTCAGGTTTGCAATTTTGACTAATGCCAAATACGATTATTGGGCTAGTTGTTTTGTGATAATCAACTAACAATATTATCGTTAATCGATTCGACTTGGACTTGATTAGCAATTAAACGCTTTAGTGTTGGAATACAGCTTAAGTTATCGTTTACTGATTTGATTTGGAAAGTCAGAAGTAGCTCAACGAGCTTATGATGTAATAAAAAACAATTCCTCTCATTTTGTTAATAGTATTGTACTGTTATCGTTTATCGCATTAATTGATACAAAGGAAACGATAACGGCAATCGCTCTGAATATGACTGTGATAAAACTTTTTATAAGTTGAGCGATAAATTGATGGACAACTGTGACAGTCATAGGTAAATTTATAAATTTCTTCAAGAATTATAATTAAAAAATTTAGTAAAATTATTATCTACCGCTAGTTTAATTCAAATCCAAAAACTATCGGTAACAACCGATAGCCGATAACTTGTAAACAGTCTCTGGCGTTTCTCGTGTTTGTTTCCGGGTCAATTATTCATCTTTCTGACAAATAAACGCTTCATATATTTTGTGCAAAAAGTTTTACAACTCACTATTAACATGTGTGTGTATATGTGAGTGAGTGTGTGTGTGTGTGTGTGTATGTGTGTGTATGTGCATATATGTATGTTCCAAAAGTTTGGCATTTACTTGAGCTACCGGAATGCGCAAATAGTTGCCAAACCGCGGCAAAGCAATGCAGCAGGCATAGTTGGCAACGCGAACACATACACATACTTACACACACACACTCTCTCATATATTCACAGTGGAAAGTCATGCATTATTTACTATATGTAATTATACAGCGCAGTGCAAAATGCATTTAAAGTGTTAGAAATGAAGTTGGCTAAGAAAATTAAAGGTGAAGAAATTCTCAACTTTTTAAATACATAGTGCAGTATAATTCTTTGAGCAATTAAAAGAGGAATCAACAATAAGGAAAATGTAGATAAAAGAAAGAAATAAATCTGTATACAATTTCTTTTACTAATTAAAATTTCATCATTTTAGACTTACTTCAAGGATTTCAATATGATAGATGTGGGTTTCTATTTAAAAATAAAAAAATATATAAAATATATGATTATGATTGCGAAGATCCAAAAATATTGCCATTCGATAAAAAAGAAAGCGCTTCTATAAATGTGATCACAATACAAATTGTAAAGCAAAAACCTCTTTTTCCATCGATTTTAAATACTTCAACTTTTAGACTTACATATAAACAGAGGAAAGTTGTGTTAAATGAGATGGACTAAATTATATTCTTTATCAACTACCAAATATTGGTATACATATATAATATGTTATAATTTAAGAATTTAAATTTAAGAAATTAATTTAAAGGAACTCTTATTTGTTGAATTATATTAATATAGGTATTAAGAAAACAATGTAGAATATATAAAAAAGATAGTATAGTATTTATGATCACTTAGTGGATTTGAAAAGCATGCTTTAAGATCAGATTTCTATATTATATATACCTGAAAATCTAAGTTTAGTTACATAATCAAGTCGAGTTAAAGAAAGAGAATGAAAAACACAACACAACACACAAATTGAAAAGAACACTTGCCTGGCAACAACAACACCAAACTGTGAGTCAACAGTGTTAAAATTGTTGTTGTTATTGTTGGTGCTCTCATTGTTGTTGTTGTTGTTGTCGTTGATGTTGTTGTTGTCATTATTGTTGTTGTCAACAAGCATTGACATTAATTAAAGCCCAACGTTGCATGCAACTGCCATCTGTTGGTGCGCAGCGTGTGCATTGACAAAGCCGCAACCGCGCTTCTATTTAATACCCTGTAATCCAGCAAGAAGCACAGAAGTCTATACTCACGCAAAACAAAATAAAAACAGCAACAATGCGATTAATTGTAACTAAATTATAGAACGATCAATTAAGAGAAGTTGTAGAGGGATTATTCTTGAGTTTAGTTAAGTTATTTTTCTCCAGGGTAGCTGCATAGTCTGTCAGTTATATGAGGTTGCTATGTAGCTAGTTGTTTGCCCTGTGGTGGCTTCAGTTAACCATTACGCTTTAATTACTGTGCTAAAATCCACGCTTGTCTGCAGCAACACACACACACACACACACACTGAAATGCTTTTTATGGTGTACATTGGTGTGTAAGTGTGTGTCTGTGTGTGTGTCTTCATGCTTGTTGCGCTCAAAAGCATGCTTTAAAAATTGCCTCCTCCAACATTACCGCATTCACAGCGACAGCATCCAAAGTGGCTGACATAAAAGTCGCTGAAAGGCCAAAAACGTAGAAAACGAAGAGAAAAGAGTGAAAAAACGAAGATAGAGAGAGAAAGAGGGAGAGAGAGAGAAATGTAATAATACTGGCAGAGCTTCTCTGATTAACAACAGTGCCAATATACCAGCCGTGGATTTCAGTTGATGTGAATCTGTGGAGCCTATATGAATGAGACTACATTACTAGACAATAGCACAGATTAATTTCCTGATTAACAGCTATACCTATGTACCTGTTTCACTCTAATCCATTAGGTATTGTCAGGTATGTCAGCTGATATATTATAAGCAGAAGCAGAGTCTTCTATAAACTTTCAATTGAAATATGACAAAATATAATCGTTACTCAATCACAATCTTAAGTAAGATTTCCCTAATTAACTTTATTAAACATTTCTATCAGCTTACAAATTCAAGAAAACATTAGAAAAATAGAAAAAATAATATATTGTGTGTAAATGTAGTTACAATAGACAAGTTGTCATTCATTTTTATTTAAAACAATTTAATTATAAATAAATTATTAAACGATCATAATTGATAATTATTGGGCAGAAAAAGAAATGCACTTGTTCTCTGTATAGATCTGATATCTGAAATATATGGGAATAAACATAATTTCTCTTTAAATACAATAACTACTTTCTTTTATTAAAAAATTACATAAATCTTCCCTCTATGAAGAACTTTGACTAGTTCTCTAAGAACAACTTTACATATCTAAATATCTTAAAATTCTTTTCTGTCGTTTGTTATTTATTTAAACAAAGGAAAAGTAAGTGCATAAAACACAGTGCTAATTTTCCAAATTCATTTTTTATATTAATTATTATTTTTTCTTTTTACTCTGCGACTGTAATTGCAACAGCTGGATATACAAAGAGAAAGAGAAAGGGAGAAAGAGAGAGAGAGAAATAAGCAACATAGAGATGTGTGTCTCTTGATTATCATAATTAAGCAATTTACTTTCAAGTATTGTGGCACGGCCTGGCCTCGACAGTGCCTGCCATTTGTTGCATTGTTGCAAGTTGTTGTTGCAACTGCAGTTGCCGTTTCCTGTTCTTTGTTGCAGCAGTTCTTAAATGTAAATTACGCGCTTTGTTGACTTTGCCCCACAGCTGCAAAAATGTTCGACGTAATGGGGGGGGGGGGGGGGGAGAAAACCGGAAGATGTGGGTGCAAGTTGCTTCTGTTGTTGTTGTTGTTGCAGCTGTTATTCTGCTTGTAATTGTAGCAACGAGAGAGGTATAGAAAGGGAAAGAGAGAGAGAGAGATACAAATAGATCCTTAAGCGTTGTTGTTAACCTTATGTTATAAACAAGCCTATTCTTACCCAAATAACTATCCTTTCTCTCCTCTCTCTCTCTCTCTCTCTCTTTCTTGCTGTCCTTGTCTGTCTGTTCAGCTGTCGGACGTCCGTCCGTTGGGACATTGTTTGACGTCGTCTCTGCCTCTCCACTGATTTTTCTATATAACATTCATTGTGTATGTCCGACCTTGGTTCGTTTTTCGATTGATTTTCAAAGCTTGTCGAGAGTTTGTAGTTGTTGTTGTTGTTGTTATAGTCATTACAGCTATTGTTGTTGCTGTTGTTGCCACACGTGGCATATGCGGCACTTGAAAGCCATTCAAAAGTTCATATGCCACTCTATATATATACATATGCATATACTTCCATTTGATTACATTATATTTACATACAAATATTACACATACGTCATGTCAGCCAGTCTATTCTTTAACTTGAGTACTCAATCTTTATAGCAGCTATTTCCTAAATATGGTATACGATTTGTTCTTTAGATTTTCATCTTAAAACTTACACTATATAGATATACACGTATTTGTTATTAATTTAAAAGTCCTCGATTATCGAACTCAAACGAAAAACAAATACTATATGTATATTTGTTGTCCTCTACAATTAGATAGATCACAGTGATAAAAGTATTTACGATATGAATAAAATAAAATAGCTATAGAACTACAAAAGTCTCACTTAGTTGCTGCTTCCTCTACTGTACATTAGTTATTGACAATAATATAATAAATATTCTAGTATACATAAGATTATGAATTTTCGATAATAGTGATATTGGTCTCATTTCTGTTCGTTTAATAACTCTCGAAAGGTGTCAGCAAACCCTCGATAAACACTCGATAAACACTCGATATACCCTCGCTCTACACGCTGATAAAAGCGGTTTTAATAATCTGCTTTTGTTATCAAACTTTGGTTCAACTTTTGTGTAAAGTTGCAATTATCGGCAATTGATACAGATACAGATACAGATACAGATACAGATTTGTGACACGTTTGTTTTTGACCTTCAATGTTGTCCAGTTTAACTTGCATTTATTTACCGTTATCATTAACAAGCTCTCTTCTCTTCTCTTATTGTCTCTTCGTCCCTTTCCCTTAACTAACCATTCTGTTTGGCCGTTGGCGACAAAGCTATTGCCATGTTTCCGGCACGTTTGGCTTTGGCCATTTGCCGGCTGCTCTTTGCTTTTAATTTGTTTTAATGAACTTTCATGCGATTTTATTGAGTACGGAAAGGGACGTACGATAGCAGAGGGAGAGAGAGAGAGAGAGAGGATGAGGAAGAGGGAACTTTGCCACGGTTGCAATATGCTTGCTCACTTGTATAATTACAGGCGCCATTGCATTGGATCTTCCCCGTCAACTCTTGCTGCTCCCTCCGAGACTTGGGCTCAAGTGCGTGGCTTTCATTAATTTTAATGAGTTTTAAAAGTTGTTGCCATTTTTTGCCGCTCCCTTTCCACCAGCCACATACAGCTGGTAGAAGTAGTAGTAGTAGTGTAGTGTAGTGTGGCAAGAAGCCAGCAACGCTTGCAGACGCTTTTTATTTAATTTTATTTCACTTATTTACTATTTTTTTCTTTTATTTTGTTGCCTTCTTTTGCTTTTTCTGCATTGCGATCTCTTTTCTCCTCTTGATGTTGTGCACAACAACAACGACAGAGTTTTATCTACAGCAGAGAGAGAGGGAGAGAGGGAGAGGGAGCGACACACTGAGCGACATTTGTTTCCATTTGAGCTGGAGGCAACATTGCGTATACGCAACCTAGCCCAATCTTCCCTTTCATCCTCTTTCAGTGTAGTTAACTCTCAACTTGCACACAACTCTGTTAAAGTTGCAATGCTCCAAACTTAAGCTCCCCTTTTCCCTCTCTTCTATTTCCCCCTTATCAAAGCCCTTCTCCTGAGACAGCTGTCATTTCTCATGTATTTTCTATATATATTTCTTATTTTCTTTCTGCTTTTGGCCACTAAATAAAATGAGGAAAATATAGAAAATGTTGCTTTTCATATCAAGCAATCGCTAAAAGTAAACAACGAAGGGAAATAATAAAATAAACAGTTGCGAGATAAAAAACACAATCAATAGTTTTCACTTATCTATGAGAGCGTATTTTTATTTGGGTTATTGAGCTGAAAATGTTGCAATTATTTGTGATATTTCAATCGCTGCAATTCGCTGACATGTCGACTGCGCGTGGGGAGTCTGAAAAGTTCATGATTTTAAAAGAGATGTCAACAGAATTGGCTTTCCTTTAGACTATAGTTTATTTATTGTTATATACTGTGAAAATTTTCCCATAAACTGTGAGTAAATGATGCTTGAATGAATGCTTTGAATGCTTCTTTCTTCTATTATTAAATAGACTTTCCTTTAAAATTTTAATTACAATTAGATTAAATAAATTTACTGTAATTGCAGTTCAACAAAGCTAGAACAAATTGTCATAAAGAAATTGTAAATAGATTATTGATATAAAGGAAGAGGTATACAATTATTGAATAGAAATTGTTCTGGCCTTTAAAAACTAGAAAACTGGTTAGTTAAATGTATACAGTATTGCTTTAACCTCACTTTATTTGCCACTTATAGTGATCTTGTGATTTTTCTGACTACCCTCGCTTTATTTGCAAGTGAATGTAATGCAAGTGTTCTTTTGGGACTGTGTTTTTGCATTGACTATTGTCTACTTTGCACAACAATTACAATTCGCAAGCTGTTACAGCAGGCACTCAACACGCATATCTCTCTCTATCTCCCTTGCTCCTTCTTTCTCTATCTCAGACACACTCAAAGTTGCTGTCTCTTTCTAACTAACTGTGTGATGTGTAAGTAAATCACTTTGCGGACATTCTTGCTATGCTTTTAGGGCAACTTTGTTTGTTTGCTTGTCATTTGGCCGGGGCACAAGTCTTAGCCAAGGCCCAAATGAGATTATCCTCACGCCCATTGTGAGCTTCTCACCCCCACCCCCACCACCCTCCTCGGGGGTATAGAGTACCAGTAGGAGCAGAGGTGGGAAGCAAGAGGAGGTTTTTGGGAGTGGGATGAACATTAACATTAAAATCAAAGCAAAGCCAAACATTTGCCAAGCTGTCGTGTTACTTAGTGCGAAAATATAGAAGAGAGAGGAGGATGGAGAACGAAGAGGGGAAGGGAGCGATGAGAAAACGAGAGAGGCAGGGAGGGAAAATCGGAAGAACAGCCCACATGACTGTTCAACTTGTTAGAACGAGTCCTTTTTAGACCCTGTACTGTAAAACGTAGAAAGGGTTCTTAAGGGTCTCATTTCAAACTAAAGATAGTTGTTTGACAGACCCAATAAACTATATATAATCTTGATCAACATCCAAAACCGATCAAAGATACAAAAGAGACACTAAACTTTATTTTTAGGGTCCTTATATTTTGAGCAGTTGAAGATTGGTTTTTAATAAAAAGAGAGCCTTGAGCTTTGAAACACTTGATGTATACTCTTGTACCAATTTGTCCTACAAATTTCATTATGATCGGTTAAGAGAACAAGGTATTTGTTTTAGTACAGGGTCTCTTACAGTTCAGTTCTTTTGTCTGTAGCCTTTTCTACTAGCTATGAATTTGCATTCGTCAACATGAACATTAGTCCGGATATCTTTCTTATTCTCTCTTTCTCCCTTACACTCTCTGTTTCTCTCTCTCTCTCTCTGTCGTAGTGTACGTGTGTTTGTTGTTGTCTTGTTTATTTGTGGACGCCATCGGGCACCTCTGTTTCTTCCTTTCATCCTGTCGCTCGTCCTGGGCCTTTGTCCAACTGCTTATGGCGTTTTCGCAATTTGATTTATGTGTTTCATAACATTCATTAAGATATAATCATAACGCATAGAAAGCGCACAAATGGCACGTCCAAGTATCTCTCTCTCTCTCTCTCCCTCTCTCCCTATCTCTGTCACTTTTATTCAGTGTGTGTGTGTGTGTGTCTGACAGATTGTGCATCAGTATGTGTACGTATTTCTATCTCATATTTCAACAGTGTCCTTTCTAGTTTTTGGTTTCTACTCACATACGTTGCGTCCTCAATTTAAACATAATAGTTTCACTAAAATATCATATATCTAAATATACATGTCTCTCATACCCAACATAACTATACCCTAAATTGGCATAGCTCACTTGTTGGGTAGCCACAATGATTAACAACAGTTACGAGTCAATTTGTTGAAAGTTTAAATAATAATTATTGAACATCATTTGTATATAGACTAAAAAATAAAGGAGGAATTTATGAGGATAATGTTTGTTATTACTATTTGTCTTCTCTTCATCGTGTTCATTATAAGTCTTAAATTGGGAACGTTAAAATATAATAAATATTTTTCTATCAAGTTTTTTAGACCTTTAAAGCTTTTATATGTTTATAGAATGAATTTTAACCAACCTTTGCTGTTCACACAGATTTTCAACATATGTTTTCCTTGGGAAATTGAATAGTTTTTCTTTTCAATTATAGAGTATCTGTTAGTCGCTTAAATGCATCAAATAGTCGCTGATGACAGCACTCAAAAGTTAGTTTATTTCCCATTTTTTTTTTAGTTCAGTTTTGAGTATATTCTTTTTAATTTCCTGTTTCGCCCATTTAAACTCGCTCTCTTCTCTTTACCCTCTCTTTCTGTTTCTGTTTCTCTTGCTCCACATTCAGTTTTTCATGCAAAATAATTAAAAATGTTTTTAATGCAATAACTGAGTCAGAGCTTGTGTGTGTGTGTGTGTTTATGTGTTTTTATTGCAATTTACAGTTATCTAGAATTTTCACCTGTTGTCCATTTATTTATTTCAATTTTTTTCCGTTTTGTTTTCGGTTTTCCTTTTATCTATTATCTTTCATTTGCAATTTCATTTCAATGGAATGTTGTCGTTAGTAACTATGTACTCTATTTACCATCATTGTCCTTTCTCCTTGTTTGTCTCCCTCACATTCCTTTCCCTCTCTCTTCGCCAGTCTATATCTCATGTTGAATCTCATTCCATTTCTACTTTGAATGCTCGTAAGTATTATGCATTTAGTTTTTTATATTAACGTAATTTAATTGCAAACGTCTCTTGAAATAGTATCATAACAAATGTATATTTATCTTGTTTACTTGAAATTAAATATTGTTTTTCCCATTTTCTCTTTTCAGGTAAGTCACAATCCTTTCAACCCGCTCGACCTTTGACTTATTTTCTTTGGGGTAAGCTCATTGCATAATGCTAAGATATGATAATAAGATCAAATAGCAGAAAAAAATATATAAATGAACGTAATGCTAAGAGCAAAATTGTTGACTGATAAGCTTAAGTTATACCCTTACTGCATTGAGTGGGCAAAAGGGGTCGTATAAGCTGTACAATGTACATACATACATATATAGAGAAATGGAGACAGCACCTAAGCTCATTAGTTTGAATTGATAACTTTGGATTGGCAATCAATTGAATGTTTATTTCAAATGAAGATGATGATTTATTGCACTTCAGTTAAAAGCACTCAATGATGGAAAATGTGTGAACTTATTGCAAAAGTAAACTTGGGAAAAGTTCCAGATGACAGTATAATAAAGTATCAAATATTGCACACATTTACAACTCTACATTTGTAATATAAGAGTGTTGTAGCGTAAACAGTTTTGTAGATAAGTTTTTCTTTGTAGACTCCCGTATTATATGGAGCTTTGCATTTCTTGCCAACTTTTTGGGTTATAACTTTCGTTAAATTTTCTAAAACACACTTTTCTACACTCCTTAACCTCAATTATATATTTTATCATCTACTTTAAAAGAACTAAGGACTTTAAAGTCGGTAGACATTGTTTGCCGCCTCTTAAGATCTCAGAAGAACTCTTCTAAAGACAATTTTTTGTATAGAATTAGTTTTTAAATGGTGAACGATTTGATTCATAGTTATCAATCATTCTTAGTACTTAATGGTATTAAAGTTGCATAAATATAACGTTAGTTATGAATGCATCAAGTTGTTATTCAACACAAGCTCCTAAAAGTATGCAGTAATTTGTATACAGTTTGAGATTATCATCATTAAATTGTATTAGAATATATTTAATATTCATAATTAATATATAATTCTGTATTCAATATATTGAATCGAGTAACAGGTATCTGAACTCGGCAACTCGAAGATACACCGCACAAAAAAACGTGAATAAAAACAGGATTTTCTTTAAAAAAGAATTCCTTCCTTATTAAGCATTTACGCATTGCTTTAGACGAAATTATCCCAAATTTGATATTTTTTCTAGAAAACTAATAATATTTTGACTTAAATAAGATCAAGGACACAGGTTTTTTCTTGTTTTTTTTAATTGATACTCATTTTATTGACCCATTTTTCTGTGAGTGTAGAATTCTTACTTGCCTTGAGGTATTTTCTTTGGCCTTATGGACTCGTCTGCAACAGCTGCAATCTCTTTTCGCGCTTCCTTATCTGCTGTTGCTTCCCCTGAGGCAACTTCCTTTTTTCTCCTCTCACTCTACCACTCTCTCCTCTTCTCAATCTACTTTCTGTGGCTGCCAAATGCACATCGTCACATTGGCCATATGGTTTAGTCGTGTTCCCATTTCTATTCCCATTCCCATTGTGGCAATGTCAGTCCCTATGCCAATTCTCGTACTGCCATAAGTAACTAACAAACTTTCCAGTGGCAGTTGCATGTGAGAGAAAGTAACAGGAGCTGCTGTGGCAGCCACAACACTCGCTGTGTGGCAACAATTGCCTTGCAACCCGTTTCTCTGTTTTTTTTTCCTCTTTTTTTTGGAGCTGTCAGTTTTCGGCTTGGCCCATGACTTTGTTGCTTTGTTGCCAACGCGTGCCTGGCCATATTTATGTGCCACATTCCCCTCGCATCGTACTTGCCATACTGCTTGCTACTTGCCTCATACTCGTCCTTGCAACATACTCGTAGTTCGTCCTGTCCCTGCTAAAGTTGAACCAATATTATTTCTGTTTTACTCCAGCTCTCTCGCTATTTCCCTTAACCCCTCTATCTTTTTCCCTCTCTCTTTTTCCCATTTACTTTCTCTCTCTCTCTCTCTGCTTTTCCCTGTAGTGCACTTTGTCTTTTAGCTTCATTTTCGTTTTGCACTTTGTGCTTGTTTTATTTTTCGGTCAGTGGCAATTGGCCCCGAACCGTTGGACGCCGTCCGGAAGTGCAGCTTGCAACAGACACATACACACATACACACACACACGCATACAAACATACACACATATTCGCCTCGCATTTCGTATAATTTTCCGGCTGTTTTCACGTTGCAGGAAACTCGTGAATTCCGCGTCCTTTGTGGCAAGCATGGGAGCATAAAAATGAATGTCGTATTTATTTTTTGTCAATTTATTCTGCACTGCCTGTACCGCTCTAGCTCTCTCGCTTACACTTGCAGACTTTCTCTCTCTCTCTCTCTCTCTCTCTCTCCCAGTCTCTCTCTCTCTTATTCTTTGCTGGTCTTGTTTTGTGTGCCAATTTCTGCTCCAATTACGTGCACATTGAAGGTGGCTCGTGACTTGAAAGCTTATTAAACATAATTCAAGCCCCGTTTTTCCCTCTCGACTTTCACCCGTTGCCCTGTCCATCCCTCCCTCTCTTGTTCAGCCTGCAAACACAACCCCTTGACCCTTTGGTCCTCCCCTTTAAAAGTTCTTCTATAAAAGTTAGACCAACGAGTTTGCAATGCGTTAATTAAGTGGACAACAAGCAAGAGGAGATGAGAGAAAGCGAGTGAAAGAGAGAGAGAGCGACGGGTAAAGTCTCTGTAAATTTCTCTAGAGAAAACAGAGTGTGTGTGTGTGTGTTTGTGCTAAATGTTCACTTAAAGTTCTCGAGACAGAAAACGAGACAGTCGTAAAAAGTGATTTTCAATGCAATTGCACAAATTGCAAAGGCAACTACAAATATGCATTTCTATGTGTGTGTGTGTGTGTGTATCAGTGTGTATCAGTGTGAGTCTCTGTGTGCTTAAATGTGGCAAGCACTGTCATTGCGGTTATGGTGTGACAACCACAAGGCAACGACGATGGCAAATGTGGGAAACATGACAACCGCTTAAACTGAACACTTGCAGTGCAAATTAAAGTATATCCATATATATTTGTCACGCCCACTTTTCGTACACTGCCCCACCCCCCTCCTTGACTTGTATTATTATGGCGTAATTTTTAGCAAACTGAACTATGAAGGCGGGTAAGAAACAAAAGGCTCAGTGTACAACTTAACTAATTGCTCTATAATAACGACACAGTAAAGTTGCCATTCTAAGAAAAGAAATCAAGTATAGAAAATATAGGAATACAATTATAGATGTGCAAGGAAATGTGTTTAAAAACGAAAGAAAATATATAATAGAAAATTAATAATAATATTATTGCACATGTTCAAAAGATGTAGTAAAGTCAAGTTTATATGATATTAAAAAAAGTTTTCTGTTTATAAGCAAGAAGAAAATTATAAAAGAACAGTAACTTCCCTAGTTACCATTATTATTAGGAACTTCTCTAATCGCCATGACTAGTAACGTACCTAATCCTTTAGTGGCTATAAGACCGATCGGTCAAAGATAAGTGGAATTGTACAGAGCAGTTCTATTTAAAGAATTTCTCACATAATCAAAAGAAATTGTAGCTTTCTCGCGAAATAACCTTAGGGAATTTCGAATAAGGTTTTTGATAATGCATTGGAACAATCGATTTGCGATTTTTAGTGTTATTATATTGGGTATTTTAAAGTCATCGTCAGTTATCCTTGTACCTTTTTGAGGCATAATTTTTGCTGTCACACACACACACACACACACGCAAACACACACAGTTTGGCAACGCGTTGTAGTTGTTATTGTTTGTTGATATTTGTTGTTGTTTCATTAGATCATTTGAAATTCTATGCCAAGCAGTCGCACTTTTTGCTTATTTGCATAAGGTACAAGAGTAGGGAAGTGAGGGATAGGAAGAGGAGAGAGAGAGAGAGAGAGAGGGGTACTTGCCACAACACATGCATTGCATGCATACTTAAGCAGCTGTCATGTATGTGTCAATGGGAGTCGCTCTCTCTCTCTCTCTCTCTCTCTGTCTCTGTGTGTGTGTATGCACTATGGTAGAAAAAGCCGATTTTACATAAACTTAAAAAAATATCTAAAGTTATTTCCATATAAAATTATATTTTTGTTGTGAATTTAACTCTAAATATACGACTTGAGACCTGAAACTTTTTATCAACGCAGCAAGCTTTCAAACTTTTTTACTCTTTTGATTATTTTCCAATTAAAATGCAACTGAAACATGGTTTATTTTAAGAAGGGAAGCAAACCTGGAAAAAAGATTATAGCATTTGGTTTTACATTCTTTTTATCCGGGACTTCAGCATAGTCTAAATTTATCGAATATCTTCTGAATACGTACCAAAAAAATTCAACCTAAAATCTGTAATTCTTTAATGGAAATTAGTAGTAGACATTTTTAGAGTGTACCGAGATTACGAAAATACAAATTTTTTAAGAAATTCCAAGAAGACAATTGACAATTTTGCCAAAATATTTAACAATTTTCCCACCGTGCTACATGTGTATGGGTGTGTATGTGTGTGTTTGTATTCCTGCTGCTGTTGCCATATTTCAGCGCCGTTTGCTGTTTGCAACAATTTTGTGGCAACGTTTGTTGCCACTGCCACTGCATTTATATCGCCGCATTTGGCTGTTGCAAGTGCAAATTATAATGCCCCCATTTTCTCATTTCCCTGCCAAACACACACACACACTACATACAACAGCAAAATGGCCGACATTTGGTTTCTTTGCCAACGCTGGCCCAAAAAAGTATGCAACACTTTGGGGCCCATAAAAGTAGGCAACAAATTGCTGCCACTTTTGGCCGCAAATGCAACTTGAAGTGCGGCCAGTTAAAGTCTCTCTGTATGTGTGTGTGTGTTAAAGCACAGTCTAAATGCCACGCCCCCGCTGAGAACCACAGCCTGTCTGCCCTCTTCCCCTTCCTCTCCCATCCCTCCCTCTCACTATCTCCTCGAACTTGCAACCCTTTGGGACTGTAAACTTTTGCTGCTTTATGATGCGGCCCGTGCGGCACGTTTAAACAATTGCAAAGTTTTATGAGTTTTTTGGATGTTTTGAGGCAACAACCGGAATGTTGCCGCTTGCCACCAACAACAGTTGTTGCACGTTGAGGTCCTGCTTCAGCTGCGAAACAAACACGTTTATAACTCAAGTCCATGCATTTCTAATGCACTTTGTGGCCAAGGGAAAATGTGCAGAGTGGTGAGTTGCCACAATGCATTAATGATGCACCGTGCTTTGTGGCACATTGGCTAATTGAAAGGCCGCTTAACGCGACAAAGTGTGGAAGTCAACATGAGGAACAAAAGTATAGGGGGCAATTGAGGGTTAAAGTAGGGCACCAGCACCATATTGGGTGATTTACTTAAATTACTAAAGATAACAATTGGTTCAACAAACATTCGAGCTGCTATAAATGTGTTTCTTTTTATTGATGTTATTTTTATTACAATAAATAAATACATCTAAAAATGTTTTCTGTGCCACTTTATTCAATTAAAACTGAATTCAATTAAGGTGAAAAATACCTTCAATTTTGTAAAATATCTCAACAAGAACTTGAACATTTAAAAGCAACTAAAGTGGATTTTAAAAAACCTCAATAATTGCTTATGCCTGTATAGGTGTATAGAGTATATAGAGTGGTAAAGTGGTCAAGTGGTCAAGTGGTAGCTGTGGGTGGGGGATGTGGCACTTTCCCCAAATTGTTGTGTATGCCAGCATTTTATTTCATTTATTGCTCATTATTGTTATTAATGCTTAATTTCATAAATTATAAATCATTACAATTGCAATTAAATGCTTGACTCATTTGCCGCAATTTGTGGCAATTGTTATTTGTTAGTTGACATTAATTAGCTACATTATCCCCCCCTCCCCCCGTAATGAAATTCGCGGCCACAAAACGAGGCAAAAAATATAGCGCAAGCTAACTTTGGCGCGCCAAAGTTTGGATACCCTTGCAGTGCCCTGTGTAAGCCGACAGATTTTTTTCAAAATTTGTTAAATGTTGATTTTTAACCGATCGTTCCTATGGCAGCTATATGATATAGTAGTCCGATTTACACCAAATTTTGTCAGCCTATTTAAAACTTATTTAAACACACAATGTGTATATTTGGTTGCGATCTCTTGAGAAACAAAAAAGTTTTTCATACTAAATGTTTATTTCCAACCGATCGTTCCTATGACAGCTATATGATATAGTTATCCGATTTACACCAAATTTGGTCAGCCTGTTTAAAACTTAATCAAACACACAATGTGTATATTTGGCTGCGATATCTTGAGAAACAAAAAAGTTTTTCATACTAAATGTTTATTTCCAACCGATCGTTCCTATGGCATATGTACTGCGTGCAGCAAAAAGACAGACCTGTACCAAGTTTCATCAAGGACAGACGGACAGACGGACAGACGGACATGGCTATATCGACTCAGCTCGTCGCCCTGATCAAGAATATATATACTTTATGGGGTCTGTGAGGCTTCCTTCAATGCGTTACACATTTCGTGACAAAAATGTAATACCCTCTGCAAGGGTATAAAAAGAGAGACTAAAAGAGAGAGAATCAAACGAAATATGTGAGTTTGAGTTGTATATATTCAGTTTCAAGTGTAGCAAAGACAATGACCATTCAGTTGCAACAAGAGAGAGTGGAGAGAAAAGACAGAGAGAGAGAGAGAGAGAGAAAGAGAGAGAGAGAATGAGACAGTGTGCTACTTACATTCACAACTGTTGCCCCTTATCGCACAACGGGAGCAAAATATTAATTTTTATGACAGGCAAATCGTAAAAACTAACTAACGACGGTCAGGCAGGCACATAAACTGACTACATTGCCCTCTCTCTCTCTCTCCCACTCTCTCCCTCTTTCTCACTCTATGTAACTCCCTTACTCTTAATGTATTCTCTGTAGTTTTGTTAATGTAAGTGGGTATAATAATTTGGGTTGCTCATGCTCTTTTTATTAGATTTTTACATACAGTGTTAGGCACTATTCGGAACTCTTAGTATTCTGAGACCTTAGTTTTCGGAGCATTTTACTATATACTCAGTTGATTGTGAAAATATATCTTCTACAGAGTTTGTTCACAAACTCGGAGCCTTTAGTTATCAAAGTGCCTGCCATTTGGAGTACTTTGGGTTCTGTGGTCTCTTTATAATTAAAATATTCGAAATAGTCTGTAATCTGTTTAAACAAACAGTTACTTTCTTATATGATCCATAAAGATGCTTATTTATATTTATTAATTTATATTTAGCATTTGGAGTATTCCACACAAAATGTTAAGGGTATTCAGTTTTTTGAAATATGTGCGATATAGATAAAATAGAGTACGATTCTATTAAGCTTTTTAACATGAAATTTCATTTGATACTATCAGCGATCAATTTATATTAATTTATTATTTATTTAAATTGTTTATTTCAAGTTTATTTTCTTACTTTAATTAAATTTTAAGCTAAACTTAGTCAAATGCTTTTAGTTGCCGCTTACAAAATAAATGAAACTATGTTGAATTATGTCACTAGTTGTCGCAAGACATTGTTGAACTCAATTACAGGGTATATGTATAGTCACACTTCTGTTGCCTTTCATGTTATTGACAGCATTATGCCATGCAATGAAAGACAAATAAAAACTTTTGCGTTTTGCTGCTCGTTTTGTGTTTGGCATCTGTCAAAATGGCAGTCCCCCAACGAATAAGTGGCAAGAAGGGTGCAGAAGGGGTGCAAAAAAAGTGAGGCATGAAGATGAAGAGGGGGAGGGATAGAGAGGAAAAAGGGGAACGCTGTAGATTGTCACGCAAATGCTTGAGCAGCAAATGGCGATATTGTCGTTGTGAATAAACGAGTTTTGCATTAAAATTTACAACGTCGAAACTGTGGCAGCAACAACAACAACAACAACAACGATGACAAAACCAACAACAACAGCTACAACAATAGCAACAACACTAAGAGTTACAACAAGAGAAACAGAAACAGAAACAATAAAAAACGCACACAAAATGGAGACATTTACATTAATGCGACAGTGTGAGTGTGATTGTGTGTGTGTGTATTAGTGTGCGTGAGTTGAATGTACCCTGAGAATTTGCCTGGCAATGACAGTTTACCAAGAGTTGCCCCACCTGCCCCCCCCCCACTTTGTCCCCTTATTGCCACACTTACCTCTTGTCAGCATTTTGGCCAATTGAGCGTTGATTTCGCAGCGTTGAGAACAGAAAATGATTTTTTCCCTATTTTGCTGCATACTTTTTGGCGCTGCGGCAGTCCAATTATGCTGCTGCTGCTGCTACAAATGGGCGTGGCAAGCTTGCCCCTCTTGAGCCGTTAAGTATGCATGGCCAAAATCGCAAACTGGCCAAATCAACACATTTGATGCAGCATTTGCAGACAGACAAAAGCCACAAGATATGCAGCAAAAGCATAACTCTATCTCTACCCTAACACTCTCTCCTCCTCCCTCACTTCCTCTTTCTGTGCGTGCCTCAACAGCCACAACTGCTTGGTACACAGTTAACAGAGGTAAAGATTGTCATGGTCAAGAATCAGATATTCATATTTGCCATCATAATTAGAGCTATTCGGAATTTGGTATCGAAATTCCAGCCTCTATAATTTAGATATTTCTATTTAGTTCATAAAAATTGCCAATAACTTGAGAATTGTTTTAGATAGCAGCTCTATTTATGCTGTCTCCATAAATTGCTTCATATTTTACAAATTTTATTAAGATCTGTGAACTTAAGACCATGAAAGAAGTACGATTTTTTTAGAGGGAACTTTAATGCGGAATGTCATTTTGATTTTTAAAAATTAACTCATCTAAAAAATTCTGGGTCCCACTTTGAATGAAAAATTGTTTTTTTTTCAAAATGATGAATGTTGAGTTCTAACTTTTAATCAACTCTTGGGACACTGTTTAGTATAAAATAACCTATTCCATGGCTTTTTAAACACAGTGTGACCAGATGCTATGGGATTTTAGTGCAAAAATAAAGCCATAGAAAATCGATAGAATCTTTTTATATCCGCCAAAAGGATTTTATGAAGATTTCAATATACAACTGATTTGAAACCTTGAAGAACCGTAAGTTGCAGTAATATTTGTGGCATCACACACACACACACACACACACACTCAGCGAGACGGCCAACATCTCCCGATCACTGCAGGATAACGACGCAGACGCGCCTTCAATACGAGCATTACGTTTCGAAGCCAGACAAAGTTCGATTGAGCGATGGCAAACGCGATGGGATAGCTCTCCAAAAGGCCGCTGGACGCATAGGCTAATTCCTAACCTGGCAACTTGGCTAAACCGAAAGCACGGCGAGGTCAATTTTTACATAACACAGATTTTATCTGGGCATGGTTGTTTCCGGAGCTACCTTAAGCGGTTTGGCCACGACACCACAGACGAGTGCCCATCATGCGGAGATGGTATAATCGAGGATGTGCAGCATGTCGTCTTCCACTGTAGGAGGTTCCTCACACACAGGCAGCTGCTAGAGGACGCGATGGGTGGCACCGTCACAGAATCCAACCTGGTGGACAATATGTTGGAATCGGCCCAAAAATGGGAGGCTGTATGCACCTTTGCAGCCACAGTTATGACCGAGTTGAGACAGGAGGAGCGCACCAGAAGAGGAGGCCACTAAAAAACTATAGATGACACTATCGTGCCTGCGAAGCATTGCCTTGCGGCCGTACCGGAGGCACCCAGTGCCATCTATAGTCATAGTTAGTTAAGTTATTGCTTAGTCTTTAAATTGTTACAAAACTGAATAAAAAAAAACACACACACACACACACACACACACACACACACACACACACACACACATAGACTCCCTGATTTCTTTTTATTTCAAGGAATTGTTGAACACAAAGAAATGAACTTGTTGGCCGCACTTTAAACTTTCAGTCATATATTTTGCATTTACGTTGTGCACTTCTTTTCTCATTCTCTTTTTTGTGCTCTCTGTTTCTTTCACTTACCCTATCTATCTTTCTCTCACACACTCCTTATCTATCTCTGTCTGTCTGCATATACATATATTTTATGGCATTTTGAGTCTGCGGCAATTGTCGGCATTGAGGCAACTCTGCATGTTCGGAGCCATAAATCATTTATTTGAAAATTGCTATTGTATTGCGGTTTAATAGCTTGTGATCATCATCATCTCACACACACACACACACACACTCGCACACACTCTCACACACATACACAAAATTTGTTGATTCGTCATATGGTCTCATGGCATTTTCATAGGCATTCCAGGAGAAGTTGCAACTTTCAGTCGTCGTCGTCGTCCTGCATCGTAACATTTAATATCCCAAATCGCAATGCATGGGCCTAAAGTTGGTCAGCAGACGGTGGCCGCATGCCACATGCCTCCTGCCACATGCCGCATACGCCCCAATACGCCCATTAATTATACTGCCGCACTGCGAGTGAGGCTCCTCACCTAACTTTCATTCGCTCGGCACAGAACAACAACAAATAAAAATGCTTCAATCAAGTCTGCTCGACTACGAAACTACCCTGCGGTTAGCCGGGCATACAACAGATATATGCTAATTAAAATACCATTTCCTTTACTCTTGCCTTCAACTTTACACAATTCTTAAAATTTAATTGAAGTATTTTTTGATAAAAAATAAATTCTTTTTCTTATTAAAAAAAGTGCTTTTTCCCAATTGTTAGATTGTTGAGATTGTTGAGATTGTTAAAACATATTTTTTATGATAAAAATAATAGTCTTAAGACTTTATAGCAGTGTTCGCCACAAGTTGCAGTTGGTTCAAAAAGATTTCAATCGATCTGCTTTAAAGGAATGGTTTTATTTATCTCAAAAAACTAAGAGAAGAGTTAACTAAAAGTAGAACCAATTTCTTGACTTTAAAGTTGTGTTTTTTGGACTTTTTTCTAAGACTTAAGTTGTTTAAAACCAAACATTTGTTTTGGAAAACTTCTTATTTTCAAAGCCGTTCTATTATGTAGATATATTTAGATGCAGATATCTACATCTACATGTTAAATAACACTTCAAATAACATGTTAAATAACATTTCTAGTAACATTTTGTATACACATGTTTAGTAACTGTGCACAGAACTATAATACCCTTTCTTCCGCATTTACAGTGGGTATTAGGGCCTACAACTAGCCTTCCTCCACTGCCAGTGCTCAGTGCATTACTTCTCACTCCGCCTCGCATTCTTCCTCTTCTTGCCTCATCCATGTCCATGTGCTGTGTCCATGCCAGGAACATATGTTGCACGTTCGTTTTGCAGGCGTCTTTGTCGCCTGTCGCTATTTTTTGTGCGCTGTGATTTCCACACATATGTGTTTGTGTGTGTGTTTTGGTGTGTGAGAGTGTGTGCCAAATGACCTCGTTACCAGACAGCACACACATACACACACACATACACTAATACAGACAGAGGCGAAACAAAATTATGTTATTGGTCAATGTATTTATGAATGCGCCATGTTGACCCCTCTTGCTTCTGCCTCTTCTACGCCCATGTCAGGTGCTTTTTGGCTATGAAAATTGCACGAAAATTCGAAATTTATTGCTGTGCAGCACAACTGATAGAGACAACGCCAGAGAAAGAGAGAGGGGAGAGGGACAGGGAGGGAAAGACAATTACGAGGCAACGCTAATGACATTGCGTTGTGGTTTTTCTCCTCATCCCGTTGCGTCGGAAAAACGCATATTTCGAATTTTTCGGTGGGCTTTTGATAGTATGACATGATCTCATTGTCCCTTTAAGTGTCTTAATAAATTTGTCAAATTTATACCATTAAGATTCTAATGGGCTTTAAACTAATCACAATGATTATGTCACTTAATCCACGAATTTACACTCAACAAATTGTAAATATATATGGAACTGATTCTGAATTTGTTCTCTACTGTTTAAACAAATATGTTAATATTTTCCAAATTAGAGTAAATTTTCGGCAAGGTTATTCACATTTAAGGAACATGTTTTAGAATTAAGTTTGCAATTTTGTTTTATGCCATATAATTAAAAAACTAAAGCAGAAGAACTTAATATCTTTGTACATAGACACTTAAGTTAGTTTGTTAGTAAGTAAGGACAGCTTTCTGAAAAGTCTAAGATATTAAATGATTAAAATAACAATTCGATTGGATATGAATTTAGTTTTAACTAAGGTTTGCAAGTTTGTAAGTAGATTGGAAATAGATTGCAACTAATTTGAATTTAAATTGTAACTGAAATGTATATAAAGTATGATTTACTCTGGTAAATCAGTTTGGTATTCGGCACAACGCAAAAAGTTATTTTTAACTATACAACTATCAGATTTTAACTTCTTTGAGCAATGTGCCGAAAGCCAAACTTATCTTAAAGACCCTTATTATTGTATATCCTGACCACGTCGAGTGGTTTTTTGTGTATGTGCTTTCTTTAAACAATCAATGCGAGTGATTTGAAAATAATTTAAAAATATTATTCAAGACTTTAGTCGCAATTCCTTAAGCATGCTTAATGTGACCTCGCTGCTTTTATTGGTGTTCATGGCATATTACAGCAATTAGTAGGCGGCTATCAGGGAATTGGCAGTTGTCAGTTGTCAGATGGCAGTTGCCAGCCAACAGCTAACAGCTACCAGCTAACAGCTACCAGCTACCAGTTGCCGGTTGCATCATTCAAATGCGCATCAGTGCAAATGCGCATTAGGAGAACACACGAGGCAGCCAAGTGACAACTGACAATTGACATTTGACAGCTGACGAGTAAGGAGATTCAAGGACCAGTCACTGGTGGACAAACCAGATAGAGACAGCGAGAGAGAGAGAGGGAGGGAGAAGGGGGAAGTAAGAGAGAGCTGCCTGCTATCAGTTGGTATGCCACACACACACACACGCACGCACACACACTCTAGGACTCTTAAGGCGCTTATTGAGCCAACAAGAGGAAACCCGAAAATTTGCAAAGCGAAACTGTGGGCAAAGCTTATCAAAATGTAACACAATTTCATTAGTATGCATTGGGGTGTGCATGTGTGCAAGTGTGTGTGTGTGATGGTGTAGTCTTTTGCATAATGCGCTGCTTGCATAACACACCCACACACACACACACAGACAGACTGACAGAGTTGTGGAAAAGGCAGCGGGTGGGGAATAGACAAATCTGTGGGTCGTAATATTTGAGCGCGATTTGAGCATCAATCACATTTGTTGCCGCTGCATAACTTGCTGCGTCTCTCTCTCTCTCTCTCTCTGTATGCATGTGTGGCAAATTCATTTTACAGAATAGTGGATAGGGGGAGGTGGGAGAGGTGGGCGTGGTTGGAGCTGCGTGCCACACGCGTGCGGTTAAAAGGTTTTTCAATGCAATAAGCACGAAAAACATCAACGAAAAACACACAAACCGTTAGCACGCGTCTCTGCCAGAGTGTTGCCAAAAATTTCTCTGGCTAAAATAGCTCATTTTATGATAGCGAGTAGCTAAGAAAAGAAAGCTTTAATATATGGAAATCTGTTATATATATTAATTAATTATTCGAAAATGATGCAAAACAAACCACTTCCTTCATTTCATATCTAACAATTCATTTCCCAATTAACGAAATAAACTTATCCTTGATAAAATAATATCTGGTAATTATTTCTTTAATTAAATTATTTAAATACCTCATGTAATGTTATCTCTAAATAAATATCTTCAAAGAATCTATTAATTTTCCTGGCAATATAGCTAAAAGTGCTTCCTTAAAATGTAAAGCTTTTCCAATTATAAAATTGCCAAAACTAGCTATTTAATAGCTAAAATAACAACACTGTCGCTGCCACAGTGTATGTACTTATTGTTTAATCAAATAAAACAAAAGCAATCCACTTGACTGGCGTTTGTTTGCATTACATTTGCATGGCTTGATTGACTGAATGATTGACTACAATAACTGATTGACTGCTGAACAAATATGGTGTCAAAACAGCTGCCATCACATTTATCATCTATGGTATATACGAGTACATACATAAAAGACCAAATAGTTGGTTTATTCTCAAAATGTTCAACTGCAAGAATACAAGAAAATCAATTTCCAAAGTCTGTTAGTTTGTTTGTGAAACTCATTTGCATAGCTAGATTTAATTTCAACGTAATGTTTTTTATTATTGCAACAATTAATTAATATAGAAATGTAATACTTAAATACCCTGTACTTTATAGAGTCTATCTTTTATTTTCCTCGGTGAGCAATAGTAAAAATCCAAAGCTTTAAAACCAATTGCCAATTGTCTGCAGAAAACTTGAATATTTAATACATTTTATAGGCTTAGTAAATACCCTGTGATTAACAACAGCACTCCACTATACAAATTGATCAAGAAACTGTTGTATATCATTTATAGAGCAGACAAAACCAATTTCTCCCATTTTCTATTGATTAAACTCTCAAGTCTCTCCTACCTTTTTTTCGCAGTAGCTCAAATCAAGGGTATACTCATGCTTTTAATAAGCTTTCCACAAAATGCTGTTGAAACAATTTTTGCACATTTTTTTCTGATCTGATCTAAATTCGATATGCAGGCGATGAACATGCTCATATCAATAAAGGTGTAAGGTATTAGGCTGATTTGATGCTTGTGTCTGTATGTGAGTCAGCAACTTGTGGCGCCCCCAAAGTGCTTGCCACGTAGCCACATTTGATGAGCCTGACCTTTTGGGTTAAATATTTGCGCAATCAAAATGCTAATGAGGCAACGGTTTTTGCGGCTCTCTCGACACTCTGTGAAAATGAGAGAGAATGAAATTGATTTGACCTATGTATGTATAGTACATCTGCGTAGTTATATATGCTCTTTTGTGGTGAGTACTCGTAGGCGATTCACTTATTCATGAATCAAATGAATGCATTCAGACAGCAACCTGGCATGGATATTTTTAGACCATGTACTTAAAAGGTACGAAGGGTCTATTCAGTTTGTGTCTGACCACATATTGTTAAGAATTCCAGACATTAAATTAGTACAAACAGTCTCAAAATTTGGGTGATGATGTATACAGGGTCTGTTATAGTCAGGTTGCCTCTTCTAGTATAACCTTTCGTGCTAGTAGTAAAAAGACGCAGTAACAGAACTTGGCCAAAGTCAATGACAATAAGGCTGACCACAAATGGCAAACAATACTTAGATGGAGGAGGGGCAGATAGAAGAGGAGAAGGAGGATAAATCCCTCAGTAAGAGGGAGGAGTAGGAAAAGGCAATGGAAAATGCGGATGAGCTGCATCGAAGCGTTAAACGTTGCCCTGCCATTTACATGTTGTTGATTTTAAGTAACTTCCTTCCTTTTGCTGGCCCTGGTTGACTTTCCTTCCGGCCATGTTTCAACTATCCCCTCCCTCTCACTCTCTCTTTCTATCTTTCTATCCCCCTCCTGCTGTTTGTCTGTCTCTCTATTACTTTGACTATAGTTATGTTGTTGTCGCTTTTGTTTACAAAGCTTTTGTTAAGCATTTTCATTATTTAAATGCAATTTTCCCATTCCTTTTTCCCTTCGCACTGTTTGTGGCTTCTCTTCTCTTCGTTTCTTTTTCAGCTTTTGCATTTGTCATATGAGCAACTATTTAACTTTGCATGTCTATCTTTTGTCTCATTTTTGGTCTATGGGCTTAGTTTCTATCCTGATATTCGATATGTCCCAGCCTAATCCAAGTGCCTTCATGGCACACAATGTGCAGAGCCTGAAGCCAAGCAAAATCCTGTCGGCGATCTAAGTCAACGTATTAATTTCATCGGTCCGTCCCTCGATGCCACGCCCATTGTCCCGCCCCAGCCAAAACAATTGTCACTTGAAGTTTATCCTGTCTGCATTTCTTGCAATTGCTTTCTCTAATTGAAAATGTATGTAATCTATGTAATTCTTATGATTAGATCTACATATTAAATGAACTACAACATTGAAATTAATTCTGATTAATGCGAATCAAGTAGAGATAAAAGAGAGAGGGAGAGACTAGAAAAGAGTGAATGTAGCAATGTAGACTTAATTTAACTTTTAAGAATTCCCAGACAGTTTTTGCTGACACTTTACATTCTCCTATTTTCCCAACTTGCTGGCAAAGTCTGCTTTAGTTACAAGCCACTTATCCCTAAAAGCCTGCAGTAATATTTTTAAAGAAACTAAAAACTTGTTATGTTATCGGCAGGCTTTTCTTGACTATAAGTTTATTGCCAAAATAAGATAAGATTTATCTTTATGTCTTTACATATATTTCAGTTTTATCTCATAAGTATATTCAGAAAAACTGGCAACGCCTTTAGTTTTTACAGTTCACAGCAAGGTGGCAACGCTGTGGTAATGAGGTTAGAATTGAACAACGCTAAGTTAAATACTGATAGCTGCTTGGAAACACATCTGAACCACTTGATTGTATCCCTAATATATCTTTCAAGTACTATTTTTTATCAAGCTCTCAATGCAAGTCGTGCACAAAGTTAATTTCAGTCGGAACCCTTGGAACTTTTGTATATCTTATGAATAATACAAAGTGCTGCCAATGGAATGCTGTCAATTAATTCTGGACAATTCACACATTCTGAAGTTGCAAGCAGGAGGAATAAAGTATGTCTGTATATCTCTGTGTGTGTATGTGTGTGTGAATTGTACATTGATTGACTGTCAAACGGGCAACAGACACAGTCAACATTGCGCATTCTTTTTCCCTTTTTCCCTTTTTTCCATTTGCCATTTTCCCTTTACGCTATTTTCCTTATTTTCATTTATTTTTTTGTATTCTTCTATTTTCTTTTTTTTGTGTGTTGCTTTTTCCTGTTTGCTTTACTGATTATCACTGCATATTTTTGCGAACTGGAAGCCGTTGTTGTTGTTGTTGTCGTTGTTGTTGTTGCTCCTCTGGCAAGTGTTGTTCATGTTGTTGTCCATGTTGTGGTTGCCACTCCCCCCCACGCCCCCTGCCACCCACTTATCCTGTGACTCTTGTGTGTGTGTTGAAAACCTTTGCATGAAATGCAAAAATATTATTTCAATCTGCAAGCGAACTTCTCACTCTGTGTGTGTGTGTTGCATTTGTATCGTTGTAGTTGTTGTTTCGTTTTTGTTGCTGTTATTTTTTCAATTTTTGTTATTTTGTTATTGTTGTTATTGTCGGGAGCTGTTGCTGTTGTTAATGCCATTTTATTGTGTAATGGCTCAGAAGTTTGTTTATTTCAGCAGACTCTTTTCCACTCTCTCTCCCTCTCTCTCTCTCTCTCTCTCTTTATCTCTCTCCCTTATGCTATGTCTGTCTTTTATCGACTTGTTCAAGTGCCAACAGAACTGCAATCTACACACACACACACACTCACTCGCAGAAGAACATTTAAATATTTATTAATTTACGCCTTGTTTATTTTGAGCTCCACTCGAGCGAGGCAATTTCGGTCATTGATTTACTGCCCAACAACAACAACAACAACAGCAACAACAAAAGCTATTGTTTATTAAAAAAAAATGCCATTAAAATGTTTTGTATGTCATCAAAATTGCATTGTAAGCAATACGGAAATTGCTGGTTAGACTTGTAAACATTTCTGTTTAACATTCATTATGCAATTTTCGATAATCACTTTTTCCCTTTTCTTTCCCCCCTTGAGCACTTTGAAGTTTTAATTGAAATTCATCAGTTAATTTTTTATTGCCTGAAATAATTTAAATGTATACTAAATGGTTAATCCATTAAAGTTAAGCTGAAAGTGAACTTAAGTTGATAAATCAAATTAGCTTAATATGCAAATTAGTTGAAATTGATGGATGAGAGAGCAAATTCATTAGTTGACTTTAAATTCAACTACATAAATATATCATTATGCATCAATATTATAGTACTTGGGAAAAGAAGGAGATGAACAGACTGCAAAGTCGAGTGGTTAAAAAGTATAATATGCAAAATTATTCTTATAGAAAAGAGAAAGAAGAAATAGCATGACTTTAAAAATAATTGAATTGCTTCTTCTTTCTTTCCTAGTGTTAAAGAGATGTTCCTAATCACAATAGATTGAAATGTTGTTGAATGTGACAGCTAATTGACTTCTATATTAACTTTTGACTGTTTAATATTTGATGGGAATTTTTAGTATTTTATAATCACTTAGACAGACTTAAGTAGATTGTACTAGAAACGAGTTATAAACAGAATTCAGAACTTAAGTTATAATTCCTGTAAAATATTTCAATAAGAAAATGGAAAGCGACATAAAAATTGTTGAGTTTTCTGCAAAACGCATAAGTTTGATTCTGAAAATGCACATCTCTTGACTCAAAAACAATTCAAAGGAAGAATTCCTGAAGCTAAAGAAAATCAACTTCTGAGAAACACATAAATTCACTAGAAAACGAAGGAGGCCAATAAGTTTACAATGCTAATGAAAAAATATTGTCGCATCTGCAGAATTTATGAAAAAATCTCAATAGGGTAGCAAGAGGTAGAAAAGTGCATGCTGAGAGAGAGTGCATCGTTTGTTAGGAATGGTCTTATGAAATGTTTCCCAGGCAACGCAATAAATACAAGGAATACATACATATATAATGCTGTCCCCTTCTCCTAAAGAGAGGCTTTCAACTAGTGCGTAGCATATTCATAGAATTAATACTAAGCCTTTTTACGAATGAACTGCAATTCAATCTGTTCAATGAGTTATATCTACGGTAAAAACATTGAATATTTTAACCTTGACATTCGCAACAAGAATTAGCGAGTAGTTCTGGATAGCGAGTAACGAATGAATGTTATGTACAAATTATTGAAAATATACACCCAAGCGTCAACAGACCTCAAACTTGCACAACTTCGGCACAACTATGTCGATTTTTATGCGAAATGTCATTTTGTTCTATTAAATTTGAATATTTTTTGGAGTATGTTGATGATAACGAGTTGAAAGTAGCGACTAACGAGTAACGGGTAACTGTTATTACGGTTTATGTATGCGCTAAGTGCGACCTCGGAAAGTTTGCCTTGCGATATATTAAAAAAAAACGTCCTCTCGCAAAAAGCTGAGCAAGTGGCTTAAAGTAATTTAATTATGACAAATTGGATTAATGTGCCACAAAGGAGGGAGCGAGAACCAAAGTAAGCGAGAACGAGAACGAGATAGAGAGAAAGTGGGAGAGAGTGCAGAAGCTTTACTAAACGCCTGCTTTTATGCTATGCTTTTATACTTTATGAAATGCATACAAACGTATTAACACACATAAAAGTATGTATAAATTTACTAGTGCACTTAAATGCACATGATAATAATGCCAGATGCGTGTGTGCGTGCGTGAGTGTGTGTGACCTTTACTCGGGTGTCACTTACAGGGTGTGTGTGTGAGTGAGTGTGCGTGTGAGTGAGTGTGTGTGCTTTTTTCTCCTTCTCGCTGCTGTTACTGGCATTAAAACAATTTTTAATGCATTTTAATAGCCAGAAGAAGAAACCGCTGGAGGCATCAACCCACAACCCACATACTGACAGGGTTGCCATCCTTCTCGTTGTAGTCTTTTAATTTATGGCATTTTAAATGCAATTTACTGCCTCTGTAGACGAACTCGCTGCTGAGAGAACTAGCAGAGAAAGAGAGAAGCAGACCTTGCAGCCTTGTAATGTTTTGCCTGTTAAACCAAAAAACAAAAGAATAATATACTATTTTGACGCTATTTCCTATGGCCAAAAACTTCAGTAATCAGAAGCAGAGTTGTCAAGTTAAAAATTTAGAGAATGCGAGTACTTGACGAGAGGATATTCTGGGAAGAATTTGGAGACTGGTTCATGAGGCTGTCAAAAAGTAGCTAAGAAATAAAGATAAACTCTGATAGGACTATTCTATAATACAATAATGAAAGTAAATTAGTAGCATTACTCTAAGAAATTTGTTGACAGATTATATACCCTTTAGCCATATTTAATGTGCACAGGGTATAGCAATATTGTGGTTTTAGTTGCAGGCAAATGAATTGGCCCAAAAGTGGAGCCTGTTGTCACAGCTGTTCCATTGTTTTGGCCATGTACTCAACATCTTTGACAGCTTCCTTTTGTGTTTGTTTACCAACCACTTCAACTTACGCATTGCCGTTGTTGTTGTTGATGTTGTGTTTGTTGTTGTTGTTGTTGTTGTGTGTCTTTTGGCCAAGTCCAGCGTGTTTCAAAGTTTGTTTGTTTATTTGACTTTGGTTACTAGCGTTGCTTAGCCTAGGCTGCTTTCTCAGTCTCCCTCTCCCTCTCTGTCTCTCGTTCCCTGTTGTCTCTCTTACTCTACTTTCCTTTTGGACATCGCCTTTGCTTGGCTTACTTTAATTGTTAATTTGGCTTATGGCTTCTTCATTGTCGCCTCCTTTTTTGACCACAAATCATATTGTGTTATTCCCACAGCAAGTTGATGAATAAAGTAAAGGGAAAGGTCGTGGGGTCACCTCAATGGATGCAGTCCTTTTGTGGCTTCCATTAAATGTAATGAAATCAAATTGCGAAAATTATTATTTAATTATTATTGACACTGGTTCCCTCTGTTCTGGCCTTTCCGCTTCCGCCTTGCAAATTCGATTCCCAGTCGACATCTAGCCAATATTCTGTTGCGGTTGTCCAAATTGCCCTCAGGTAATTAGAATATTTTCAAATGCACCTCGTGTCTGTGTGTGAGTGTGTATGTGTGTGTGTATGTCTGTGTGTGTGTATTGAATATTTGTAATTCTAGCGGATTTGCAGTTGTGCTGCAGCTTAAAGCATTGTGGTTGAGTTAATGAGTCCATTTGGTGGACTTTAACGGTTATTACTATACTGCAGTATAACAGTTTACAAAAAAGTGTTAGTTTTGCATTGTATACAGTTTGCAGTTAATTCTTTACGTATAACACTTTGTATAACAGTATACCAGTATACAAGTTAATAAAACACTTTAATTTTGTGTGAACTACTTTAGATTATAACCAGTTTATAAATAGTTTGACAGTTTATCACCACAACAATATAACAGTCTTGTATGCATAACCTAAAGTCAATTGCAATATTGGTTAAATTAAGTTGGTTAGGCCACTACAACCCTTTTTTTATGTCGTGTATAACGCTTATCATATAACAGTTGGTGATATTGAATAAACCCGAGCTGTAAACGGAAGCACTTGACATAGCCACAGGATGCCATGGATTAGCTCAACGCTCAACGAGTTGTCTTCCTGCCCCTCTATCTTTTATGTTTTCCCTTTTCGCACCCCATTCCGCTTTTAACCTCTATACAAGTTGCCTCCTTTTAGCCCCATTGCCATGCAAATTACTTTAGCTTATAAAATGTCCTTTTTTGCAGGACGCCTGCGGCTGCTTGGCAAGGCCTCAGCATGGCGTCATATAAATGGAAATAACTAGAGAGGCAGAGAGAGAATACTCTGGAAAATAGGAGGGCAATGGAGGAGGTGGAGGAGGTAGAGAGAAAGGAGAAAATCCACTAGGCAGCTGGCTGGCAACTTGGTAATAACTCAATGGCTAAATCAATTGACGCGCTCAGTTCTCTGTTGTTCGCGCGGCGCCATGCCACGCCCACAACGCCCACAACAAGGCCCAAAAGTTGGCCTGGTAACTGGGAACTTGCAACTGCGGTTGTTCTTGTTGCTGCTGCTGTTGTTGTTGTTGCTGTTGTTGTTGATGGTGTGGCATCAACATCATCGTCATCGCACTCGGCAGCATCGCAACAAAAAGTCAAATTGAATTACTTTTGCAACAGGCAACATGCAACATGCAGCAACGACGTCAACGTCCACGTCAACGTCTCATTGTTGTTGCCATTATACTTGTAGTGTTTCCCTGCAACAAGCAGCAACGTGGCAACAACAACAACAACAACTTGCCACCATCTTCTCTTCCACCTTCATTTCCATCTCCTCCAGCTGCTTTGGTCAGTCAGCCAAGTGAAAAGCTATTGAAATGCACATAGTGACGAAAGCACTGGAAGGAAAATAGAAGAGACAAGAGGGAACAAGCGGAGAAGAGAAAACAGGAGAAAGAGGAAGGCAAAGTAGGTACTAGATTGGAGGAACAGGGAAGGAAAGTAGAAGAAAAGAAAAAGAATCTACAGGATTCGATAACATAGGAAGAATACGCAGAAGAGAGGCGCAGAAGAAAGTTGCCAAATTAGAGCCAGATTCTTTCAGCATGGAAGAAAGATAATAAGAGAACGACAGAAGTAGAGACCAGAGAAAAGACAAGAGAATAGAAGGAAGCAAGAAGAAAGAAAAGGAGTGACAGGAGAAGATGATTAAGAGAAGAAAGAAGAGCTAGAGAAGCATAAGGTTCGGAGAAGAGAGATCAGGGGCTAGAAAAGTGCTAGAGAGAAAGAAATAGGTGAAGAAAAGAAAGACAAAGTGAATAACGCTTTGGGAGGGCGAAAAGATCAGATTTCAGATAGACAAGAGAACGAGTAGAATAATTGATAGAAGAATTCTCTAGAAAAAAGTAAAAGAAGATGCTGATTAAGAAGAATAGAAAGAATAGAGAGAGAGAACCAGAGAGAGAAAGAAAGTAAAAGAGAGAGAGACAGAGACTGTGCCTACGTTCCCAACATGATGGCAGTGCATCCCTTTGGTCGACTTTATCACATTATTTCAGCATTTCTGCACATATTTTTTTCAAATGCTTTGTAAGCAAAAGTGTGCAAACTTCCGCTTGAAATGCAGCTTTAAGCAGCCGAGAGAAAAGAAGAAGAATAAGAGAAAGAACTGAAAAAGTAGAAGAGGAAGAGGAACAGTGATGCCACCTGTGCCACAAACTTTTTAAACGCCAACACACAATGCAACCTACAAGCGGAGGAAAGAAGGAAGGAAGGGGATGCTGTTAAAAAATTTCGTTGCATAAGTTCAGGCGTTGTTCTCTCTTCTCTCCCTTCCCTTCAATCTCATCTCTCTTTTCATTCCCTCTCTTCACACTCTCTCTCTCTCTTCTGCCTTTTATTCAGGCTTTGTCCGTGGCGTCACAATGAAACATAATTCAAGCAAAGCTCTCGGCACAGACTACAACAAGTAACAGCTGCCAGTTGGCCACCTTCTGATGGAGACAACTTGTTGGCCTTATTTCCCACCAGATTCTTCTCTATTTCTCTCTCTCTTTCTCTCTGTCTCTCTCTTTTGTATGAAGCTGACAATAAGCATTATCTGAGTTTTTTTGTAATTGTCATTGGGCTTTTAGCCAGCTCAGCGGATGGCTGATTGAATGCAAACTGTTTAATCAATGGAATAGAAATTGTGGAATTTACTTGGCCAACTCGAGGACAATGCCCCAATGTAAACAATAACTTGTGCCTCATGCCGCATGTCTCCTTAAACTTTTTTTAACTGCACTGCCAACACTTTTCATATAGTTATCAAAAATAGACAGAACATAGCTTAAATCAATTAACTAACATAGATTGTCAACTCTTTACTATAAATTTGATGAAAATTCAATTAAAGGTTGCTTTAATTAAGAAACTTGTGAGATTGTGAGATAAAGCTAAACAATAAGTTGAATATTGTTTAAGACATTTAAAGACTTTGTATTCATAAATTTCAAAGAGTCCTGAAAATTCAATCATGATTTATAATAGAATAATAAATTCGAAAGTAAGTTAGCCATCAATTTTGCAATAAGGCCAAGGTACAGGATCTTCTAGCTTCTCAAAAAACCTTCAACTAAATAGCAACAGTAAATAAACTTTGTATATTAAAAGTAAGTTCAATAAGTTTTTAATTAAATCGTTGACATATTTAAATGAATAATTTAACAGACATATTTACAAGTCGCAATTATTAAGTATACGCAGCGTCTTCGCTGTATTCTTAGAATTTAGGAGTCTTTATAAATTTCGAATCTGTCTAATTAAGTTTTAATTAACTTGCTGATACAAATATTTGAAAGCTTTACAAGTCTACAATATTAAGTATACGCAATTAGAATTTGCTTAAAATGAATTACGAATGAACAAATTTAGTAACACAAATTAAAAAATTAGCTTAAGTTAGTATCAATTAAATTGCCAGCATATTTAAAGCATTTAACTGTAACTTGCCTTTATTTATTGTATTAAGTATACGCAGTGTATTACACATACATACATATGTACGTGCTGTCAGCATTTTGGTGCCAGAACTTGAGTAAAATGAATTAGAAATGAACAAATTCAGTGGACTTCATCTTCTGGCTGCAACTTGTGGCAGGAATGCAATCTAAACTCACACTCAGCTCACATTTGTTGCAAAACTTTTCGTAACGGGGCAGAGTGAAGGGAGGTGGCGAGAGAGGGAGGGAGGGAAAAAGAGTGGCAAGCTAAGATGGGAATCAAAAAAAAAAAAAAAAATATAGCGCAAGCTAACTTTGGCGCGCCAAAGTTTGGATACCCTTGCAGTGCCCTGTGTAAGCCGTCAGATTTTTTACAAAATTTGTTGAATTTGAACCGATCGATCCTATGGCAGCTATATGATATAGTAGTCCGATTTACACCAAATTTGGTCAGCCTGTTTAAAACTTAGTCAAACACAGAATGTGTATATTTGGTTGAGATATTTTGAGAAACAAAAAAGTTTTTCATACTAAATATTGTTTTCGATCCGATCGTTCCTATGGCAGCTATATGATATAGTAGTCCGATTTACACCAAATTTGGTCAGCCTGTTTAAAACTTAATCAAACACACAATGTGTATATTTGGTTGAGATATTTTAAGAAACAAAAAAGTTTTCCATACTAAATGTTGTTTTCGAACCGATCGTTCCTATGGCAGCTATATGATATAGTAGTCCGATTCACACCAAATTTGGTCAGCCTGTTTAAAACTTAATCAAACACACAATGTGTATATTTGGTTAAGATATCTTGAGAAACAAAAAGTTTTTCATACTAAATGTTTATTTCCAACCGATCGTTCCTATGGCAGCTATATGATATAGTTATCAAAAAGCAAAAAGACGGATCTGTACCAAGTTTCATCAAGATAGCTTCAAAACTGAGAGACTAGTTTGCATAGAAACAGATGGACAGACGGACAGACAGACGGACAGACGGACATGGCTATATCGACTCAGCTCGTCGCCCTGATCAAGAATATATATACTTTATGGGGTCTGTGAGGCTTCCTTCAATGCGTTACACATTTCGTGACAAAATTATAATACCCTCTGCAAGGGTATAAAAATAAGAAGAAAATTGGGTCAGCATATGGGCGAAGCGTTAACTGGGTCGACTGCAGCGCAACAGCCTCTAAATAAATAATAAATATTGTTGCCAGCAAACATCAGCAGCAGCAGCAGCAGTAGCAACAACAACAACAACAACTGTTGCAACAACAACTTACCCCAATAAGAGGCAAGTGCAACACGCGCTAAGCGGCTGCATTAAAAGCCCACTCGACGGGAGGGCGAGGAAAACTCGCCTGGGTGGCTTTAAGAGGGAAAAGTGGAAAAGTGGAAAAACAAAGGGGGTTAGACCCAAAAAACAAAGCTGCCACATGCCACTGCAACAACAGGAAACAACATACAACGTCAAATCGAAATGCATAAAGTTTGGCATTTCACACAGGCAAAATAAACCAAGAGAAAGAAAGAGAGAGAGAGAGAAAGAGAGAAGGGGAAGAGAGAGGAGAGAGAGCTCTAAAGTTGCGACTTGCAACAAATGATGAAATGCTAAAAAGCATGAAAGCGCAACAAAACAACAGCAACAACAACAATACACAACAAGTAAACACACTCTAGCCAAAAAGGGGACGACTACGAGATACCCAGTTCACTTAATTTCATATTCGCAGACAGATTCATACTATATCTATAAAACCTTGTAATTTTATTGGAGAAAGTTCAGTTCTTTGGCTCGATTTCAGTTTCAATTTAGTACTACAAATAGTTTTATTTTCTCAATGGTTATACCCTACTATTTGCAACTATTTTGACATACAGGGTATAGCAACAAACATACAACAACAAAACTGCGCCCCAGAGGCTGCAACGGTTTGGGGCACATTGAAGTGGGCGCTTGATTACAGCAAAATGCACTCGAAAAGTGGCAAAAACAAGAGGCACAAGCGAAAACAATCGAACAGCGAACAAGCAGCTGCACACACACACACACACACAAACACACCCACACACACAGCTGTATATACATATAGATGTGTGTGTGTGTAGATTGAGGCAAAGCCAAAGGCAACGCCAAAAGTTCTCAAATTACATTTAAGTGAAGTCAAAGTTAAATAAAACTCATTGCACAAATCACGTCCTAGGGGTGAACTAAAAACTCTGAATGAACTAGTTCCAGTATCAGTTTTAGAGAAACAAAAACTAGTTCCAATTACCATTGCTTGTCAAAAGAAGTCGAGAATTGAATCATTTGAAAAGTGATGGGGAAAAGAGATAAAGTTTAAAATAATAAAAGAAAGTTAATAAACAGGAATGAAGAGATGAAGAAAATTAAATTAAAAGATCATGAAAAGAAAGGCGAGGAAGACAACAGAGGAAGAGAATGAAGAATTTCAGACTTATTTACATATTAAATGAATAACAGGTAGACGTTAGTTGGTTTCTTGGTTATGAGCAATGCCTTAAGGTATTTATACTACTTGAATTTCAGATTAGTTTACAAATTAAATGAACATTACGTATACGTAAGGGGTAATCACTTTTTGGCGGACTGTTTGATCGATTTTTGAACAATTCGAGGCTCCGCAGTTGGCTTCTTGAGCGTCGGCAATGGAGCCGGAAAGATAATGGCCTTGGCCCGACCTCGAAGCACAAGGACCTCATAATGATAATTGTCAAAGAGCAGAGTAAATGTTTCAAGATTGCGTTGCTTCTCAACGATGGGCATCAATGAGACGCCGGCACAATTGATGTAGACAGCAGGCACATTGAGAAGTAGGGCAATTTCATAGGCAGCCGACATTTTGGGGCACCAAATGGCGGCACTAACAAATGGTAGATTCTCCTTGGCCGCAAGTTCGCCAAGTTCCTGGCTGTGACGAAATGTGTGTAGGGTTACCACAGTGCTGGGATGATTACTGCTAAAGTAACTCTGTCGAAAGTCACAGACAACAATCGGTGATCCATCGACCATTGTATAGTTATAGCCAATATCATCTGGCTCCATCATAGATATTGTTTCGGCACCAAAGCAATCAAGACGACGCAATGCCTTCCTATATAATTCATGCTTCTTCACCTGTCGATGCATCACAGTCATTTCCTCACGCACCTTCTCAATGAACAGTTCCCTTAAAGTTTCATGCACAAAGACAACAGCTATTAATCCTGTCCCAATGGGTTCATGAAGCGTTTCAAGTAGTGGTCCAATTGCAGCATTTATATCCCCATCCTCACATAAAATAATCATACTCGGATCTATCCAACGTTTATCGCTCTCATCAGCCGGATACGGCGGTTGTCGCCAAGTGTACGGCACTCTAGCCATTGTTTCCTTATCAAATATAATGATTACTCTTCAAAAATATAATGATAACTTTGTAATGATGTTTAAAGTGTTTTTAAGACTAAATCAAAAGTTCAAAATGATGGCTACAGTATGGGTTCCTTGGTTAGTAGTTACTTAAACCTAAGTAAAGATGGATAGATTTGAGAGTTATAGAAGTTATAGTTATTAATAGAACCTACATAGACTATAAGCACTACTTAATTTTTAGAGAACAAATCCATTTTCTTTTTATTTTTCTGAAAAATGACATGAGAATTGAATTCATAACAATAAAACTTAGAAATAGGGTCAACACAATTAGACCAGCTCTAGATGTATGAGTACAGAAGCAAAATTAAGACAAGAATGAGGATAAAGCGTAAAGGTCCTCGGAGACGTTCCCATATGGTTACCCTTTTCAGACTTGTATCCTTTTTTTCTAATAAATGTATGATAATCTCCTCCTAAATACATACCTTGATAGATATTTCGATCCGATATTACTTCAGCACGAATTAGTAATCTGGACAAAGATTTGGTTTTACTTTCTTTAATGTATATTTTGTTGTTCTCAATATGGAGAATATAGTATGTTGAGACTGAGAAAATTTGATATGCTTCAGAGAATTTTTAAATATTGACATTTATCAGCCGACTACAACTATTTATAAAATATAACAACAATTTAATAGGATATACTTAATAATGGTTTTTAGTGTCTAAAGGAAAAATTGCTTAAGTACAACCGAAAGTCACTTTCTTTTCGATCAGTTACTTTATTCAGTGACTGAAATAAATTAATAAGAAATTATTCGAGAAACACTGATTAAATTGCAGCTACTTGAAGATTTATATCAAAAAGAGGGAATATGGAATTCAAATAGAATTCAAAATAAGAATGGAAGGAAAACTATTCCATTTTCTACTCTGCACAACTTCAACAGACTTTCGAAAGATATTTGCAACAGTTTGTTGCAAGTAACTTTGTCAAAAAGTGTTGGACGTCGAGTTGTGAGGTTTGCTCTGCGTTAATATCAATTGCATTTATATGCTTCTAAATACGAGTCGAAATGATGCGCTTCTACTTTTCTCTCTCTCTCTCTCTCCCTCTCTCTCTCTCTTTTTCTATCTTTCTCTACTGGCTTTCATCTATCACTGCCACTCGTCGGATGACGATGACGATGGTAACGCTGGCGACGCTGGCGACACTTGTGTTTTAGCCTCATTTGCCACATGGTTACGCTCAGCTGCAGCTTGAAACTTGTAATTCCTCTCAGTCCCTACCCCTTCTCAACCACGCCAATTCACCTCTCCTTCACTTTTTGTACCCTGCGCTTGTTGCAATGGGTATAATAGTTTTATGTAAATGTATGTAACAGGCCTAAGAAGCATTTAACACCCTTTAAGGTATATTTACATATATTTTGTATCTGTATAAAAAGTTTATTTATCTGGCGAATTTATTTGAACTCTCGATTGAAGCTGTATCCGGAATTGTTTGATCTGTATGGTAAGCACAATCTAGTAAAATTGTGTGTAATTGAGAGGGCACTGAAGTACGTTTGTTACTGTAAATATATGTGAGGGTATCTCATAGTCATGCACTCTCGACTACAGTGCTCTTGTACTGGTTCCCTATTCTTTGCTACAATTCTAACTCTATCTGCTAGTGGTCTTGTGGTTGACTGACTCATCCCGGCTGCTGACTGGTTGACTGGTGACTAGTTGTCTGGTTGTCTGTTTGGCTGGATACATCCAACGCACTAGCACTCCTATTTCTATTCCTATTCCCATTCCCATTCCTATTCCTGTTCCCGACATATACTTCTCCTGGATTTCCTCCATCTACTCTGGCTTGCCTGACCGAGTGCTATTCCCATTTTGCAGTTGGCTATCCCAGTGTCGCGTTGTCGCGTTGTCGAGTTGTCGGTTTCCTGCACTAATGATGCATTCTCACTTGCCCAACAACGACAACAAGGACAACAACGATAACACTCGCATGTTTTGTTGCGCTCTAGTTGACTTGAGCTCATGGGAGCTGGCAGCAGTCTGACTGACTGACTGTCGGACAGTCTGGCAACCATCCATATGCCACATATTCTAGCTAACCCCAAAACTCAACAGCTGAACCAAATGTAACGCAAATTGCCAACTGTATCCATCTCAAATTCGACTCTTTCAAATATCAAATTTAACATTTAAACTTCATCCATAAACCAAAAGATCCAAATAGCAAGCTTAGATTCTAGGCTAGAAATATATTATCACTATATTCTGAATATTTCTTAGTGATTAAAGTAAAAATACTAAAGTGTAAAGTATTTTTGCCATAGTAAAAAAAGATTAGAAGGAAACAGTAGTTATATATTCACTTCACAGGGTATTGTATTTAACCTATTAAAAGTAAACAGAGTTGCAGTGAAAGTAAGAGGATTTTTAATGCAATCTATAAGTGTAAATAGATATTTCTTAACGACAAAAAAGGAATTAAATATACACTGTGTAAATACTCAAGCTAAAAGAGAAAATTCGAAATTTAATTAAAATCTCCAGTAAATTTAGTTCAGACAAATAATTTCGGGACACTAGGGTACAATTTATAGGGTATAAATATGTGAATATATGTATAAAGATGAATATCTGTCTGTCAACTGTCTATTTCTTTCTATAGAAACTAAGCTCTCAATTTTAAAGACATCTACATATGTTAAACAAGAGCGAACTAACAGAATATAAAATTCGTGTACGAAAAATAAAATGAAAAGATAAAATAAATATTATATAGAAACTGTAATAGGAACAAACAGAGCAAGGGTATTCAATCTTTCACATAGAAATGCTGGAGATTCTATCTCTTTGTTAGATTGTTCGTTGACTGTCCTCAAAGGACTTCACTGCAAGTCGTGTCAATGAGTTTATTTTAAGTCTGTTCACTTTTAGCACAACATATCCAAACACACACACACACACTTTCTGTGAGTTGATCCCCTTTTGGCTTCAATTATAAAACAATGAACAATTTATTTTGGTTTTTTATTTAACCATTACTCGTACAGTTAAAGGGTATATTGTGACAGGAATATAAAGTAAATATATATTTTTGATCGGCATCAACAGACGATTCGATCCTAGAGCTTAGACAGTATCCAAGAATCCGACGCAAATCAAATATATTTTAAATTTGAGCTACAACCGTTAGGCCTAAGAAATTGACTAAAAATGTTTTTAAATTGTAGGTAAAAACTACAGCAGACGCCAATTTTGTATTAATATAATCTTTTTTTTTGAGGGTTGAAAGTTTTCGATTATTATTTGTAATAAACCTACATAATCGCATTAAAATCGGTATATATAAGCAAAGTTATGGCTGTTTTAAGTTATAAGTATGCCATCAAATTTATACGGTTGAAGCTTAAAATGCATAGATACAATTAATATGCAATTAAACTGAGTAACGGGTATCTTTAGGTCGGATTATAACGTTTTTACTTCTTCTGTTTTTCTTTTTTTTTTGCCTTTTTTTCACATCTCTTTTTTGTGTTAGGCTTTGACTGTTGCTGTCTTTGACTGTAGCTTTGTCTGTGTCTCTTTTTTTTTGTGGTGCTTGGCGGTAAATTGAATGGGACATGAACCGCCATAAGCTTCACATTATTCCTTATCCTGTTTTGTAGACTGTTGCCTGTTGCCTGTTTGTTGTTGTCCGTTTGCCTTTGTCGTTTGTTCGCCGGAAGCGGATGTTTGATAAATTCTTTGTGTCATTTTTCATTTTGCGCGCATTGCCATGATAACTGTTGTCTGTTGATAACTGGCAACTGGTAAAACCAAAAGTTCCAATCTAAACCCCTCTCTCTCTCTCTCTCTTTCTCTTTCTGTATCGTTTTGTGAGAAATTTGAATTTAGTTATGTTGGAATGCGTCATCATCATTATCATGATTAACATAATGAACATTATTTGCCTTGGGGCTTCGAAATAATCAAGTTGTTAATTTATGGACAGCCGGATAAGCTACTCTCCCTCTCTCTCTTTATCTCTCTCTATCCCTATCTTTCTCTGTTGCAGCTGTAAGTCGCTGTTGCATGGCAATTGTTGCCCCACAAAATGTGTCGCCTTGGCCAAAAAGTCAGAGCCAGAAAGCCATAAGGTCAATTTGCCAAAAATTTGCCAAGGTTTGGCCAATGGCTTTGGCTTTTTTGGCTCGTAAATCTTTTAGCAAATCTCTGGCAATGTCAGGCCGATAGAATGGGAAAGAAAAGTAGGAGTAGTCCCTAGTACTATTGGCTCAAAAGAAGAAGAGAGGCTAAAAAAAAAGGGAACGCAATTGATGGCCAGACAAAATAAAAATAAAAAAGCACTAAGTAAAGAACCAACCAATGTTAGTATTAAATATTCATTTGAAGAAATTTGTAAAAACTTGAAAAATTGCCAAAGGGACAGAGAGAGAGAGAGAGAGGGAGAGAGAGAGAGAATAAGTATCAGAGAAAAAAGAAAGATGGGAGTACAGACATTCGATTTGCGATTTGCAATTTGCCGTGAGGTAAGTTTACTTATGACCACAGCGATTGTTACTTGCTGACAGCTTGAAGTAATTGCTGCAATCGATATGCCACACCAAACAGATGTTCATGTTGCACATGCCTCAAACAAAAAATGAGGAAGAAAAATAATAAAACTTGTGTGTGCCCAGCAACTTGTTGTTTGCTCGGCATCTATCCAAGTTTGTTCAGGCATCGGCATAAGCATCGGCATCGGCATCAGAAGAAGCCTTAATTTATGCAACGATTTTGTTTCGAAAATGAAACGTGTTTATCAGCACAGGCAACCTAAACAGCTGCCACACAGACATGCCCCCCATTTGCCCCTCTTTCCCCACTTACATCTCCTACTCAACTTAACTTAAATTTCCGAGTAATTCCAAATAAACCCCCATGTGACCATCCAAACAACATTGAAGTTTTCTATACCCTATATAAGTACTCAAGAAGGTGCTGTGAAACTTTGCTGAAAGCATATTAATGATTGATCAATCAATGCTGAGTCGAGTGGGAACACAATTGTTGATAACCAACTACAACTACAATTTGGTAAAGCCATAAATTTTGATAAATATTTCAATCTTTATAGTTACAACACTTGATTTATGAATATAAAGCATATTGCAGTTAAAAAGTAAGATGAAAATGTATACCTCTAAGATCAGAAGATTTTCTTTATTTTCTTAAAAACTTAATATATTCTTTGTTTAATCTAAATAATAAGAATTGTCTTTTGAATATATGTATACTCTCTATATTCTAGAAGCTAGACATCCAGTAAGCATTGATTAATATGAAAATTATTGTATTAAAATAAATATATTTCTGAAGAGAAAGAAAAACATATGGTTGGCAGATTTTCTGTTTTAAGTTAGAGTTGTCTAGAGCAAATGAGAAGTTAGTTTGCACTTAATACAGGATATCTCTAAGTACAGCAGACTCTTTTGCATTACGTCTGATATACTTTTATTTTGGGCTTATCATCATTTTTTTCACTCGAACAATTTGCACGTTAATTGCCCTCTGTGCAAATGAAATTCAGTCCAAGATGAAAGGGAGTTGAAGGGGCGTGGCAAATACACATACATACCCATACATATATATGTAAAAGATAAAACATTGAATTCGTTTTTAAAATGTTTTGCATATTTTGGCAGCATCATCATCAGACTGAACATCAAATTGAGACAAAAAACAGCTGCTCACAACAAAAAAAAAGCAGGATAAATAAAGAAGCAGGGAAAAACTTCATTAAACAATGTAACAATAACAGTTATTTTTACTCACCACACGCACACACTCACACAAACTCACACACACAAACAAACTCACACACACAAGTTAAGCATAAGATTTATTTACATTTTACACCTGTGACGCTTCAATTTTTCTTGTACTCATCAAAATTGCTGCGTTGGCAGCTTTGTCTCAACTCCCCATCTCTCTCTATCTCCCTTTCTATCTCTCTCTCGTTCTCTCGTTCATCTCGCTATATTAGAAGTGTGTTTGTTGGATGTGCATGCAAACAAGCTGAAAATTCATTAAACTCGAGCAATAAATTCTTTTAATTGTTTTCTTTTGGCGTTCTTTCCTCCTCCCCCTCTCTTACTCTCTCTCTCTCTCACTCTCTGTTTCTGTAAACAAATGCTGCCAGAGGGCTGCCAACTTGTGCCAAACAAAGTCAAGCTTTAACTAACTGTTAACCAAGCCATGACAAAAGCTAATTGCAATTAGTTTGTTACATTTTTTTTTCTCGAGCAAATTGCAAAAGGGATTTAAACAAATTTCAATTTTGTGCTTTTAAAAAGAAATCAACTTGGAATCTTGAACAATTTGCACTCAACTTGAGTTTGTTTGGGTTAAGTTACTTGAAGTTGACATATTTAGATAGATAGCCAATACCCTGTACATTTTTGTTTAACTTTAACTCTTATTCCTTCCTAACAAGAATTTTCTTAAATAAATTCGATAATACTATATTTCTAAATATAGAACTATTTAAGTACTTAGAATAATTTATTTATTATTAATTCTTATTTTTGTAAAACATATTTATTTATCAACTTATTTTTATAATATGCGAGCATGAGAGCAATTCTAATTTGGAATAGCTTTCTAAGTATTCTATACTTTATCATATCTACATATAGTTTATCCTGTATAGTACAGGGTATCTTATACATCAGTACTAATCATTTCTTTCATTTGGACTGGCAACAGTTCAATGTTTTACGTGATATGTGTTGGCATCTCTTTGACGTGGTCATGGAATGCAGAGATATGTATGTTACCTTTGCCATTCCCACTTCAATTACCATTTCCAGCATGTCTCCCATTTCCCCCATTTCCATTTCCATTTGCTTCCTTGCTTCTGCCATTAATTGTTTTTCAGCAGTAGGATAGCAGCTGCTGCTTAAACTGTATATAATTAGTGGAACGAACCTGTGGCAGGTTGGAGCTCCAAAACTTTGACAGTTGCATCATTAATAGAAAAATGTTTGGTCAAGGTATGGGGTATCCAGTTTTGGCTAATGAACTCAACAGCCAAACTGTCAAGCTAATGTTTTCACATCTCTCTCCCTCTCTCATTCTCCGATTCTTCCACTTTACTCACTCTTTCTCCATCTCTTTTCCAGGTGTCTACGCCATCGATTTGTTTCATGTTGTAATTCGAGTACTTTCGGTAAGTAGAAAAAGGAAATACCCTATCAATAAATCCCCTATATATTAAATTATCCTCCCAAACATTGACATGACTTTTAAATTTATCTTCCGATCGTTTGACAATTTTCCAACTATTAAAATGAAATTTAAAAGTGTGTGCTTGAAAAAAATCAGAGCTGTATTTATTGAAAATTTACAAGCAATTGAAAAAAATCACACTCGCTTTTGCATTGCATTAAAGGGTTTCTAAAATAAGTTTGCCAAACAAGGGAATAACTAAAACTCTGAAAGATAGGAAACGACTGAAGCAAAAGTTGCAGTCAACAGGAATAGAAATAATAAAAAAGGATTAGAAAATGAAGACGAAAAATTGCTAAGAACACAAATGGGAAATGCAAGCAAAAGGCAAATAAAGGAAGGGAGCTAAATATGATCATTGTGGATACGGAATTTGGATTTGAATTTGAATTTGAATTTGGATTCAAATTTACATTTTCTCTGTTTGCAATTTGTGTGTGTGTGTGCAGCAACAAAATGTTGCAAAGCCGAAAGTGCAAAGGTTGAATGAGTAAAATGCCAAGAATGAGGATGAGAGTATGGGAATAAGGATGAATAAGGTTTTCCATAGAGTTTTTGTATTGTTCTTGGGCTTATGTTCGGCTCAGATAACAACACCAGCATACGTACATATTTGGTATAGGGACTGCAGTGGGAGGATAGACTTTTTACTGTAACTTTATGCTTAGATATCGGGGTCACTTTGTTTGACCCAACAAAGAAACCAAAGAGTAGAGAGTCCTCTTTGTAATACGAATGAAAACTAGATTACAGTTTAGCCAAAACGTTATTATGAAACAAAATTCAAAGACTTTCGATAGTTTTCTAATGTTTGCTTTGTATTTAAGTATAAGAAGAATCCCTATTGATTGAAAAGAATAGATATGTTGGAGAAACAATTATTTAGATTTAATACGGCATGTTAAGACCAACTATAGTAGAGTTCAATTCTGAGGTGAAAACAAAGATGTACAGTATTTGAAGATATCTTTAATTGCAGATATCATGTTGAATAAAAAGCTAAATAGAATTGGAACAAAGTGAGATTTCACAAACGTACCTACGAGTGTAAAAAGGTCATCCTATTTTTAAATTAAATTGAATGAAGAGTAAAATTAAGAGAGGAAGAACCAAGCGAAAATGTATAGAGGTCTAAAGTCACATCTGTGTCTATTTGTATCTTAGAGAAAACATTGTTTAATTATGACAGATATGACCTACTTTCTATAAAGGATAAATGAAGAATAGAGAATGGAGAAAAGTGAGATTGAAAAGCCAACATTTTAATTACATTTACTGTACATCAATGTCAGGTGTGACCTTTGCACAAATTAAGAGTGTTTCAAGCTGCCAAGAGAATTAACTGGACGTCTTAATCAGATAGAGCCCCGAGTCGTTACTGTAATGGTAACTGTAACGGTAACGATAACGGGCTGCTTGTCTATATAGCATTAAGCCATGGTCCATAAGAGATGAGAGAGAAATGTCCCGATACATCTTGGCCATGGACACTTCGAGCCAAGGTAGAGCAATGGGGGAAGAGAATATAGAGGCTTAAACCAAAGCATAACAAGACTGAGACAAGGGGTAAAGGTATAAAAGGGTAAAGTGTGGAGAAAAGGAGCTCAATACTGAGCTATGGACATATGTTGCTCGTCTTATGCGTTTGTCCTGACTGTAAGCTGAAAGTGCAATGTGAAACTTTCCTCTCGGACTTTCTATACAGAAAACTATACAGCAGGAATAGAGCAACAATGTGGAAAACCTTCATTCACGGCCGATCAAAATAATTCGGTATGAGGTTATTTAATTTGCTACAGCCGGGTAAGCTGTTGATTCTGCAGCATTGCAGAAACTACCACAGCTCGATTCTGCGAATAATTCACGTTCATAACTTCCTTGGCAGTAGGAAATTCACGGAACAATTTCTTTACTACTACAGAATCAGTAGATGACACTGCAGTAGGGAATTCGCAAATGAACTGTATAGATTTCCTGCAACTCAGTCCCATTGGGTTACATCTTTCAACCAGGCAGCACCTGGTGCTGCTTAAAGTTCACAGCCAGTATTATATCTTACCCGCTTTATGTTGCCTGTCCCATTGACCGTGCCGCACTTCCGGGCCGTCCTTGCAACAAGGTTTGACATTCTGCAGCTGCTCAACAAGACCCGGACACGGACACAGACACTGAGACTCGTAGACGGACACAAGCGACTGTGCCACAGTCAGAGGCAAGAGGCAAGAGCCCATAGCCCATAGCCCAGAGCTTGATATATGAAACCAGAAAGACGTGGATTCCAACCATACCATGGTCCACTTGATTTCTGTGTCAGGCGTGTGCACTTCCTTCGTTTCGCCGGCTTTTCCGCTGTCGCCATTCATTTCAGGAAATGCATTTCGTCAGCGTTGAATGAAAACGAAATTGCCAATTTTACTATGGATGAGGATGAGGTTGCAACGATTGCAAAGACTGCAACGGCTGCAACGATTGCGACAGGTGTGCCACATGCAACCTCACTGATTTTGTAAGCTCTCAATATGTCCTTGGCATGGGACTGATGTGCGGGCTCGAAATCGGAGCAGAAACAGGAGCACGAAAGTGTTCTGGACTCCAGCTGGGTCCTCTTATGTAGCCTTACAATATCAAAACATGACACTTATTTGATTTCAAGTAGAGAGTAAAAATTGTTGTAGTTAAACAGTTCGATGAAGTTACTTTACTGGATGCTATTGCTCTATTCGATACTAAATGGATAAGTTGTAGATCCAGATTCATATCTGGACCAGGGGTGCTCAGCCGTTGCCCCTACGAGTCGAACTCAATCGGCCTTAGTATCAATTTATATTTTTATCTGAATTTATACATATTAGTCCTAATATAGATTATCGGTATGTATTAAATTACTTCAACTCGAATAAAGTCTTTAAATACATTTAGCCTTATATTTAACAGTAAACATAGAAAGTATTTTTTATCAATTTAAAACCTTTGTATCTGTGACAAAGCTTTCTCGCCCGGGTGCAAGTTTTAACAAACACTGATCTAGATACTCTCCTCAATGTGAATGTGAATAAGCACAGCTAAAAGTGTGAGTAAAATGCTTGCAACTTTATAGCTGTTAGCCATGACAATGCAATCAACTCTGAAGCACACATACACACTCACAGGCAAAAGCTAAATGCTATAAAGCCGCAGGTCCAGTTATGAGAGAGAGAATTTCAAGAAGCAGGCAACTACGTGAATCAACTTGCTCAAGGAAATGAAAGCCAAACAAAAATGCCAACGAAATGAAAACAGTTTACTTTATCAGATATGCTGTAGGCGACATGGAAAAGGGGGTGTGATAGACCCCTCGTTACCCTGCCTCCCAATCTCCCCCCGCAATTCGCCAAACAAAAGCCTTGCAAAATTATGTCAATGGCGTCGTTTTGTTGGCGCCATTATCGCCAGAGCTATTTTCACGTCTCAAGCAGAGACAGAAAGAGAGTGAAAGAGAGAGAGAGAGAGAGAGGGAGTAGAGGGAGTAAGAAGACAATTCCCCCTCTAAAACACACACACACACACACACACAGAAAGTTGATGCGTTCGTTGCCTATCAAAACCAAAATTGAATACAAAAATCTCATCAAAAATCGATTAGAGAACGACGCTGCTAAAGGTGGAGAAAGTAAAGGAAAGGAAAGGCAAGGAAAAGAAGAAGAAGCACTCGATTTTCGAGGAGGAAGCCTGAAGCCCAAGCTGTCGTAAGTAGTTTATATGGCAGCACGCCGCAAAACGCGACGCCTCAACTCGTGTTAATAAACGAGTTTTCCTCCGTTTCCATCTCGTTGTGCCACCTGTCGCCATCGTCATCGTTATCGTCATCGTCCCCATCGTCATCGTTATCGGGCAGCCAATTTCAGCTGAAAGCATCAAGTGAATGGCATAAATAATGACGCCAAATGCAATTTGGGAAATTAAAATCAAAGTAGTGTAAACTTTATGCCGCACCTTAAAGTGACACTACCCCCCCCTCCCCCTGACTTTTCCCCTTACCATCTTCTGACTGTACCACCTGTTTGCCTTGGCTCATTGTTGGTAGTATTATCAGTGACAGAATCATATTTGTGGCTTGGCTTTGGTAAACTTTGTCCTGCCCCTGACAATAATGATGATGACGATAATGATGATGATGATGGTCCTGGCACAGTCTGGGAATTGAAATGAAAGCAAAGTATTCATTTGTAAAATTAATATAAACTACAGACTTAGTTTTCCACTTGTGCGAGTAGTTTTTGGTTAAGCTCTCCAAGTTCACCTGAGTACATTCATATTAGGATTGTGTTTGTGGTAACAATGTGAAGGCCACAAAATGTTTCTTGGGTTTTCATACTTAGACGGAGGCAGAGATTGCAATATTCTAACCAATTCAATTCTAACCAAAGATGTACAAAAAATTCAAGGAAAACTTAAAACAACTGAGAAAGTAAAATTATATTTGTATCAAATAAAACTAAAATTTACTGACTGACTGACTGATCATCGTGGTGCACAAACGGTAAGAGCTATGAGGCTAAAACTTTAACAAGCTGCTTATTGTCTTAATTAGATTAGATTCTCATAAAAACGTAGTCGACCCTAATAATACAATCACCCTATCCTTACAATTGATAAAAACCTCAACCAGGTAGTCCCAAACACACTTGGCAAGAAAAACTCTCGAAACTTAAACCATCCATTAAAGGGATATGCAGCTAGATCGATTCGACTTAAACTCAATAAAAACTTGAACCACGCATTCCCATCACAAAATTGCTCTACACTTTGAGGGTGCTACAATAGGTAGCAAAACACTCGAGAAGTTAAGCTACCCATTAAAGGGATAATATGAAGGTATATCGACTCGGCTTTGAGCTCAATGAACACTCGAATGTATGAATGGTAGTTATGAGACTTTAGCTGCATTCACAACCATTGAATGTTTATTTCCCAATCCTCCTACATACGAGAGTTGTCACCCTCTTCTAAGTGTTAGCTGCGTTTTCCTCCTCTCTGTTTACCCCTAACCCTTATTTCTGAATTGGGATGTAGAGTAGATGTCATCTTCAGTTTGAGTTTTGATGCTTTTGGGAAGCAATTTAAATGTTCGACCCGCTCAGTCAAAAAGTGCATTTATTTCATGTTATTCCATTTGGGGGGCAGCAACCCTTCGCCACCCTCCAACCCTTAAAATTGTCCGCCCCCCTTCTCTATCCCTGGCAGGTTTATGCTCTATGGTATTTACCAATTTACACAGAGGGCAAAAACAAAATGTGTTTTGTCAGTGACATGAAAATCAACTGAAGCGACGCGAGCGATTTACACGACGAGGACGATTGCCAGGAAGTTTTGAGGGAGGAGAGGGTGGAACCAAGGGGCGAATATGTGGGTGGAAAAGATTGAGGGAGGAGGGGAGAAAAACTGAAATATAACGCTGTTTGGTGGCTTCAAGTTGGGCGTTTCTATAAACTGTTTGACACATGGCACACACTCACCCACACACACACACCTATATTACACGTCTCCTGTCTATACCGACGCCCACTTTGCGAGGCGTGGCATTTGCTTGGAGACCTGGGAACAGGACAACTCAATTAAGCATGCACAATGCACACGAAATTTCGTTTGCTATCTCTTCCCTTTCTCTTCCATAACATTCTCTCTCTCCATTCTCACACCAATGTTTCCTCCTCTCTCTCTCTCTATCATTCTCTATCTCCCATCTGTCGCTCTTTCCCTCGCTTTCTCTTAGGCTGTCGCTTGGGGAATTTCAATGCACGTTGCAGTCGAGCGTCAAATAAAAATATCAACAAAACTACTAGAAAAATTATACAATATACTATATGAAAAAAGATATGTATAAAGAGTACATGCATACCATGTACAAACAAAAATAGAGTGAAAAGCAAATTTTTATATTTCAGTCACATAAATTTCCATTGATTTTATTTGTTGCTACGTGTCATTTGGCTGAGTTTGCAAAAGTTTCCCATTTCTTCCATCCTCCACTTTTGATTTCGGAAATTTACCAACATTACTTAGATGATTGTAGTGTCAGCTTTTAGTGTAGGAAGGCACTAAAAATAGTTGACTTTTAAGTGGCATATATCTCTGATATAGTTATGCTCTGTTTATATAAAATACATTTTGTGAAATCATTTCATGAATCGCTGTCAAGAGTGTCACACAAAAGTTGACTTTCAATTCTGTATCATTTCATGAAATGTTGACGCTCAGCCAACTTAACTTATTCCTGCAATAAGTTAGCAACACTCAACTTGCAACTAACAATCAACTTTCCAGATCTTCAGGAATTTAATTACAAATCCATCAAAATTAACAAAGTTAAGTTAAGTTAACAGGATTAGATTGCAATGTTGAATACTTAATATAACTATACCCCAAGTGCATAGTTTCCTATGCTATTTATATGTCAATCTGCTTCAAAGATCCATGATATCCATACTATATATGTAGTATGTATATGGATATTAATACTAAGCAATTTTGACCTCTTCGTGTTGGAATTTCGCCAAACGTCGTCATATTGCACGATAATTTTATCTCAGCTATTTTGTGTAATAATTTCAGCTCCGTAGCTCTTCAGAATTCGCCTCCACATTGATGAGTGAATAAGTCAGTCAGGACAATAATTTTTATATATGTAGATTAAACTTTCCAGCTGTTAATTTAAGCTGCAATTTTGAAGTGATTGTTCTTTTTTGCGTGGCTCTATTTATTTATATTATTTGATCTCCCCCTAGCACTTGCTCTCTCTGTCTTTCATTCCTACTTTCTGCATTTATCTCTGTTTATTTATTTATTTAATAAAATGTTGAAAAACATTTGCCTGAAAATTGGACTCACAACATATAATTCCTTGGTTTGCTCCAAAAAAAAAAAATATATCCAATTGCGCTCTTTGTCAACTTTGTCAGCTTTTGTCATTATCACATTTTGTTATTGTGTCATTTTGTCAACTTTGTCAGCTGTTGTTGTTGTTGTTGTTGGTGTTGTTGTTGATATTGATTTATTGGCGTCACGCATTGTGCATTGTTTACCACAATATTTGACCTTTCACAGGCCTCGTTTGTGCCACTCGCATTTGTCTAACATTATTTTTGGCAGCAATGAGTAAAAAGTCAGCAAGGACCTGTCCTTCTCTCTCTCTCCATCTCACTCTCCTTTCCCTTCCCTTCCATTTCTTTCCTTTCCCTGACAGGGAAGCTAGGCCAAAGACCCTGACGCATAATCAATCAATGGAAATCGATTTGTTGTTGAGCGCAATCAACGGGCCAACAGAGGGAATGAGAGTGAGAGTGAGAGGGTATGACAGTTCTGTCACACACATACACACACACATTAAAACCCACACTTCATTCCCACAATCCCCTTTTCAGCAGCCCCCTTTTGCCATAAGTCTTACCTTACAGACACTTAAGTAGGCAGCTTCGTTGTCATCATCATCATCATCTCCACGTTCATTGAACTGAGTTTGTCTTCTTGTACTCTACTTAATTTTTTTGGGGGTTGCTAGGACACCCCCATCCAATCTGACAATGAGCTTAGACAGGGTGTCTCACTGCATATGTCCCATTGTCGAGCTTGTTTATGTCGCAATCTTAATTTAGAAACAAAAATAAAACTTTGTTAAAAACAAAATAATGGTCAAAGAAAATGAACCAAGTAAAAATGTTACAGTCAACGAGTTCACGACTATAAGATACCCGTTATTAAATTTAAATGTATATTAATTGTAGATCAGCTCTAACAATCGAAATTCCTTCCTTAAGCTGGACCAATGATTCTGACAAAATTTAAACTTTATTGAAGTAAATTAAATTATTTTCTAAATTGAATAAAACTTCATTAAGTAGCTACTTTTGGAGCCAATTCAATTATTGCCTTGATTATACCTTCAATTAATAACTTGTTTTAAAAAAGAAAATTAATTTATGGTAGCCGATTTTTGTGACTCCAAAAATACATGTGTCGAAGCGGAAGGCAGTCCTTGCTAGTGACGAACCTTACTAAGGTTCAAACGCAATTCTGATGAAAATCTCTATAATCTATGGATAACAATAAATGAATTACACCTATATAAACAAAGTTTATCGTAAAATTGGTTGCCCTAACTCTTAAAGTATCTAAATTCTGTCACTTGCTTGACTGTTGATGCTAATCAGAATATAGTGAATTTAACATACCCTTTTACTCTATAAGTAAAGGGTATAATTACAGCCTGACTTAATGAGACTTTGTCTATGACTCATCGACTGCACATACTCTATGGGATGCTACTGTATGGTACAGTAGCGTCCACAATTACAACTAACCGAGTCTGTTCAGCTTTATTGCTATTGTTTTTGTAGGTGCTGCAAGTGTTGTTCTATGGGTTGTTGTTGTTGTAGTTGTTGTTGTTGTTACTGGCTTTAAGCTAAACGTTTTGTGGTCTGCCGCATGTCGCCAAAAGCCTTAAACCCAAACAAGTAAAGAGTAAAATAAAGAGTGAGAGGAACAGAGAAAGAGGGAGAGAGAGAATAAGAGTGGGAGCAGCGGAATATTAGAAAGATAGGAGACAGACTGAGGAAGAGACTGAGAAAAAGAGAGGGAAATAAGATAGGAGTCAGCACCAACTGTTGCTACTGACGGGCATACATATGTAGACATATATATAGACATATATATATTTATATGTGCATGTGTGTGTGTGCCTTAATGACCATAATCCCAGCTCATAAAGTATGCAATTGGCTGTTTCAGCATTTAGCAGCATGTTGTACAACAATTTACCAGCCATTGTCTATCATTTATGAGCCAGTGTGAGCTGGAAGTAGAAAGAGTAGTAGAGAGAGGGAGAGAGAGAAGAAGTAGCATTAAGAACTGATCTTGGGTCAATAATGTATAAGCAACCTCATATTCATTAGATTCTCTCCTCCAATCTGCATAACATTTATACCCTTTCAGAAGATATTATATTTATATCACGAAATGTGTAATGCTCTAAATTAGGTAACGCTCTAATAGATAAGTGGAAACTTGGATATTTTTTGTCTCAAGGACTACTCCAAACTTGCATAACTTTGTCAAAATAAAGAGAAGAGGAGACCCTATAAAATTAGCTAAACTAAAAACAAGCTAAAAAAAAGATCCTTTTAACAAAACAGTTTAAAAGCGATGTAAAAGTGTTAAGAAGAATAAAAGAAACTATGGTTTAAAAGTAACGAATTAAGATGAGTTTAATCGACTATTGCTTCTATATACATATACACGTTCCATATATATTTGATGCTTCAGAAATGATGGAGTTGCAAATATTATTGGCTTTGGACTTGTTGCTGCATTGCCATTGCTCGAACGCTTGAACACTTGAATGGTTGAACGCTTGAACACTTGAGCACTTGAGGGAACTTTCATCTCATTTGTAGTGTTATATTTCATGGCAACTGGCAGCACTTCGCTTTTGGCCTGGTCAATTGGCGATGCGCAGTTTGTTGTTGAATTTGTCAAGAGTGCAGTTGTTGCCACACTTTCCACAGTTTCCACAGTTTGTTGCCGGTGTTCGTTGCATAAATCTTGGTATCCTGGTATCCTGGAATCCCATGGTATGCCACCCACAGTTCCTTTTGCTAGTTCAAGTCTTTGCTGTCTGTGCTTTTGGCCTCTTGGACGCACTCTTCTTGGCCTTCTTCTTTGCCTTCCTTCTCCTCTTTCTCTCTTCTTGTACTTCCTTATTTATGCAGCCCGTGTAACAATGCCAATATATCTTGGCGCCACCTCTCTCCAACTAAAACTCGCCCACAATTGCACCTCCCCCTTGCTTCTTCTTCTACTCCTTCTTGTCTTTGACTGCCTTCATATAAATAACAAGAGAGATTGCTTTAATGGAGCGTGCTCGACTGAAAGATACTATGTAATTAGTTTTCTATAGCATATTTTTGTGCTGATCGTCATGAAACTTTCAGCAAATGTAAATCAAATACCAAGCTATGAATATTTAAAAAATAAATTATAATTAAGAAGAGTAATCAAAAAAAAAGCTATGCTTCTTGAGAATTAATTTATCTAGACAAAAATAGTCATAGAAATCAGATGTAGTTATGCATACTTAATAATATGTGCTTCTATATAATAATGTGAATCAACAAACCATTCTTAATGATACTGATCATTGTTTTATCTCAGCAGTTTAGCATACCCCACTTAATACAGGGTAGAACAATGCGTACACCAAGATTGGAATTGAGTTTGTGAGCTTTTTGGTTTTGCGGGCTCTAAATTTGAGTTGAAGATTCAAGTTGGAACTGCAATTGGAGCTCCACTTGGTGTTTGTTGTTCCTGTTGATGTTGCTGTTGCTGTTGTGTATACGCCCCGTTGGCGGTGACGTTGACATTTCGAGTGTCATTTTGTTGCTTGGCTTTTAGCATTAGTTTTAGCTTTAGTTTGGTTTGCTCTGGTTCCGCCTGGTCTCTCGCCATCTCTCTCCCACTCTCTCTATCTCTCATTCTTCGTCATTGTTTCCTGCCTTTGTTTCCATTTCGTGCAGTTTATTTTACTTACTTGGCTTCATTGTCGCTTTGCATTGCTTTGGCACGCACGCTCGACGCCTACGCCTTGCCACATTTTGTGGCAAGCGGAAACACATTACATACTCGGCAGCTTGACAACAGCAACAGCAGCAACAACAACAACAACAGCAACAGCAACAATAAAGAGTAAGTCAGCTAAGTCAACGCCTGGCGACAACAGCCGGAAACGGAAATAGAATAAAGTGGCTTTCTGGCTGATGTGTCGACTCTTTCTCTCTCTCTCTCTCTCGCTCGCTCGCTCTCTGTCTCTATCTCTGTCTCTCTGTTGATGGTTTCATTTTTTAGTAGCTAACCACTTGAGCGGTTGCTGCTGCTGCCTGTAATTTATACCAATTCAGGACGTCGCCTCATCCAACATTTCATTAACTTTGAGTTATAGTTTCATGTATTCAGACTTCACTCTCTCATGTTGTTGTCTTATTGCTTTCTCCACCAGCTTTCACTTTGGTTAATTGGCCAGACTGATGGCACCAACAGCTCCTATTGCTCCTATTTCCAGCCAACCTCTCCCACTTTGTTCTTTCTGCACTTTGAAACCATTAACTGGCTGCTTAGTTCCATAAACTGATGGAAAAGCCTTTAACTGGGTCACAAAGTCAATGCAGGCGCCTCTCTATGAGATTCTCAAAAGTTTCAAAGTTAGTTTAAAGCTTCTTTAGTCGCCGGAACTTTTGTTGATGCACATCTTGGTCAAAATTAAACTGTTATTTCATATAATTTTCACTAGAGGAGATTTAAACTTGAAACAATTGATCTCCATTAACAATAGATTCCTTAGTTTAACCAAATTTGAGCTACCGAACCAAAACTTTTCCCACTTTGCCAATTAATAAGTCTCTGAGTAGATTTGTCAGGTGGTTAGGTTGATTTTCCAAAAGTTTTCAAGCCATTTTGCAATGAAATGGGCGAATAAACTGGGGCAGAGCAACAGCAACAACACTGAAAGAACAACAACAAAGCAACGGGATCAACAGCAACAACAAATATTGCAAGGCCTCATTTAAAGTATCGGAGAATGAGGACTTTTTTCACTTCTTTTGTTTTTTCATTTTTGAGGCCACACTGTTATTGAAGGGCGTGTCTTTTGGGCTGTAAACTTTGTGCTAAAAATCGCAGTAGATTTGAACAACAACAAATTAGAAAGAGAGAGGAAGTGACACACACACAGGAAGAGAGAGAGAGAGAGGGAAAAAGATAGAAAGCATTTGGCAGACAACAATTGGCCTAAAACATACAACAAACGCGCCGAAACGTGACTGGAATAGCATTCCAATGATTGAACGACAGCAATGAAACCGAATTAAAACTGCCATGAAGTATGGGCACACTGGCAGCACACATACAGACTCACATACACATGTGTATATGTACATATCTATAGGGGGTGGTAAATTTTAGTAGGTTTTTCTGAAAAGGGGAAAACTCCAAAACACATTAGTCTAGAGCTTCGCTTCGCTAGCCATAGCTATGCATAAAGCTTTCCCTCTCTTTGCTTCTCTCTCCCGCTCTCTATCTTTTTGGCTATGGCAATATATAGTACACTATGCTACACAAGTATACTTGTGTATAGTACACTATGCATATAAACTGACTGTCAGTAGTTAGTGATAGGGACGAGGAGTAAACTTTATGGATTGCATGCGCTTTAGTTGTGCTACAGCTGCAACCCCACTGATAATGGACTGACAGTTCAGCACCTTCCCCCACCACCCCCCATTCGTAGCTCTCCCTTCCCTACCTCCGTGTACACTTAGCTGGTTGTGCTAAAAGTTTGAGCGCTATCAACTTAAATGCTTCAAGCTCAACGAGCAAAGAAAAAATAAGCAAACCAAGAAGGTTCTAGTCGAGAAAACACGACTACGAGATACCCTGCGCCCAGACCCATATATACTTATATAGAATAAACAGTCTCAAAATTAAAGATTTCAAATGTCGTTTTAATAATACAACTTTAAAAGAAAACAAATTTGTTATCAGTGTAGAAAACCTAACCTAAAACTTCAGACTATAGCTTTAACATATTTTTTAATTAACCTTGCTTTAGGTATATTATCTAGGAACCTGCAGCTCTAGCTCTGTCTCTAGCTCTGTCTCTAGCTCTTATATACGATTAGAAAAACAATTCCACAAAATCAATATACCCTTTTTTCCCATTTTCACAATTGGTTTAGGGTATAAAAAACGTAGTGTGAGAAATGCGAAAACATTACGAAAATGTTGAATGTATTCGAAAATTTTTAAATATGCATTAAGCCAATGAAAAGTTGCGCCATGAAACCCGCTTAACACGCACATGTTCTCAGAACTTGGACTAGGCGGAGGAGGGAGAAGCGAGAAGGAAGGAGAGCCAGGGATACCTAAATCTGCATGTGTGTGTGTGTTTGTGTGTGTGTAAGTGATACCTATAACACTTTATCGCATAGTACACACGCACTGCGACTTAAAGACAGTACCAAAAATGCTGACAGAAACAGGTAGAGACTTAGAAAGAGAGGAACAGAGAAATAGAGAGAGAAAGTAAGGCAAATATAAATACAGAGAGAAACGAAACTCACCTGCCAAATAACAATAATTGTCTTTCCAGAAAATAAAACTATAGCAAGTTGGTAAGATTAACTAGAAAATACCCTGCTGCTCATTATTAAAATGTACTTTAATGCAGGAGAAAACAATTTAAAAAACATATTATATAGGATAGCTCTCTATTGTTAAAGTAGAAATTGATTTTCTATCAAACATGTGTTCATCCTTGAAAGTAAACTACTCAATTCTTTGCAGAGTTCCTTGCATAGAATTCCTTTCATTATGCAGAAATAGACTTATATTTTATAGAACATTGACTATAATATCATCTTTCGACATATCTAAATTCTATAACTAACACTTCTTAGGATCTCTGAGTTTACGAAGTGTACCAAAAAGAAATTGACAAACTACAGAGCTCATTAAAGACTGACATTTTTTAAAAGATTTTGTTTTTATCTTTTCCATGTACAGGGTATAATAAGGACTACTTAGAAAAAACAGCAAGAACTCACCTGATTTTACGAGCAATTGAAAACTGGCTAAAAGAAAACCAAAAAAATAAGCAAAAGAAAACGATTCACTGAAATCAGAGAAAAAAAAGCTTTCTTTTAGTCCTTTGTCTCTTTTACTCACTCTTCTTGTCCCACTCTTACCGTCTTTCTTTCTCTCTCGCACTTTCTATTTTCTTGCCTTTACACAATTGAGCCTAAGCCTTTTTTTTCATACGATTCGCAAGACAGAGAGATAGAGAGAGAGAGACAGCTGCTAAAGCAGCTTACAGATTTTGAGTAATTGTGCGCATTTATGTGTGGGTGTGTGTGTGGGTAAGGGTGTGTGTATTAGTGTGTGTGTGTGTGTGTTTAAGCATTGAGCAATTTCACATGGCACCGTAAACATTTATTTTTGAATCGATTAAAGAAAAGTTGCAGCTTCTTATTCTTCTTCTGCTTCTCCTTCTCGCACATCTTTCTTTACTTCATCTTCTGCTTATCCTCCCTCCACTCCTCCTTAATCTTCATCTTCTTCATCATTTTTTTTTTCTTTTTATTGTTGGAGGCTAAGCCTTTGATGAAAGCCTTCGGTCGTTTGCACTTGTTATTTATGTACTATGCTGAACTGATTTTATTAATGGATTCCTGGAAACAGCGACCCAGCAATACATTTCGACAGGAACACACACCCCCCACACACACACACACACACATAGTCACACAAACACACACACACTTACCTGACCAGGGTATGATTCAAGCACAGCAGTGTTGCTAATTCAGCCCTTTTTTCGGATAGATGTGCCAATTTTAAAATGAGTTCAACCAGGGGGAAATGTTAAACATTCCTTATCCGGAAAGTAACCCCATTTATAGATACTAAAAATTCAAATAAAAATAATTTTCAGCCTTTTAAAACAAATTAAATAAATAACAGGCACAAATCATATTTTAAATAATTAAAATAGATACTTGGAATATCGCTATTATTGAAGAAGTCATATAAAAATAGTTTCCATATAATACAAATTAATGTCATCAACTTAAATATAAAGCTTTTTCTGTTCTCTATTTCATGTTTTTGTCCTTTTTGCATTTCTATTTTCTGTTCGCTTTTTCTTGTCTTTTTTCTGGCTAGTCGTTCTCAACACTCTTGTACACAGACAGTCAAATCAGTCAGTGAGTGGGTTGATTAAACAGTTGGCTTTCAACAGTTTGCGTGTGTATGTGTGTGTGTGTACAGGGGGAAAGGGGGAAAGGGGGAAATGGGGGGAGCGATGTGTCTGTTATTAACGGTTTCTTAAAGTACTTTCAACTTTTATAGGTGTCCCCACTCAAAGCTGTAAATTCTATACAAGCCCCAATACAAATTTAAATTTAGTTATAAAAAAATCTATTTAAAAACTGACCAAAATTAAAAAAGAAAAGGTATTTTGGTTTAAAATTGGGTGCAATCTTTGTTTTCCAACTCATCTTCAACACTTGTTGCACAGGTTCCGAATCTTTGAGAGCGAAATTGGATTATTCCACTTTTCTCTTTTTAAATTCGAAACTTTTTCAATTTGAGCAAACAGTTTTATTTGATCGATCATGGAAAAAAGCTCAAAATATTGAAAATATGTTTACAGATTATGTTCTACATTGAAATGTCTGTGGAATTTAATGCTCTTCTTGTATGTTCTCTCTGCAATTTTCTCTCCCACTCTCTCTCCCTCTTTCCCTCACATACACACTCTTTATACTTTCTATTTTCTTCCTTTTGCACTTTTTTATTGAGTTTTTTTTGTCGCCACCGTCATTTTTTTATGTAAATGCTTCGTTTTCTTCTTCTTTAACTAGCGCAGCTTCTTCCTCTTCATTTTGTTGCATGTTGCCATTTTCATTAAAGTTAACTGTTACCGTTATTGCTACACAGAAAAAAAAATCTAGGATATTCGAGATAAACTCAATCTAAACTGGGTCAAAAGTTGTTGAAATAAGAACTTGATTTCCACTATTTGAATTTTCGAAATTATAAAAAGAATTTTGTAAGAAATCCTGAAACACATATCGTACTTGAGAAGTACCTTTAAGAATTTTAAACTTAAAAACCCGAATCTTTTTTTCTGCGTGTATTGTCGTTAGCTCGTTTTCAGTCAACGTGATTCGTACACGTGAGTAACAACAACAACCACAACAACAACAACAGTAACTGTCAGAGAAACCAACGTCTTAGTCACATTCACTTTGCATTATACGTGTTTTACTTTGTGCTTTAGCTTCTTCTTAGCCATCTCTACTTATAATTCCATCTCACCCTTCTCCTTCTCCATCTTCTCGTTTTCTTCTTGTTGTCTTAGCCAAAATGGTTTTTAACCCAAATTGCAGCATTTTCACGCATTGCACTCAAATCCGCTTAACAAGCGATTCTTTCACAGAAGCTTACAGCTCTTTTTCCTCCTTCTCTTCCTTACCACACCCCATCGCAACACTGCACCCCGTAAATTCCCCTCTACGCCCATGGCATTAATCTGAACACGTGGTAAAAAGCGCTTACAAACTTTCTGCAGTTGATAATTAAAAAGCAACCGCTTAAAATATTAATAACGCTTCCCTCACTCACATACAAGTAAATAAGTTGGTCAAAACGATATTTAACATGCGAACTAGAGATGGATCAGGCTTACGATACATTTATGGACACGACGCGTCGTGACACGAGCCGACAGAAATTTGCATAGCATGAAATTAAAAAATGAATTAATTGATTAATTAATTAAAAAAGAAAGTAAAGTAAACAAAAATATTCGAAATATAAATAATGGTCTTAAGTTTAAATAGAAAAGAGCTAGATATGGATAGAGATAATAAAGAGTTTAACTAGAGATGGGTACTTTTTTAGAATAGAGCCGAGTGTTAAACTAGAGATGGGCTAGAGGTGAAATAAATATGGGCAGCTACTTTTCAAGTAGCAAATGACGAATTATGTTAGTAAAGTTTCAATATAGCTACATAACATTTTCCCCCACGTAATAAAAATAAGAAATCAAATATATTTTAACTTTATCTAGTATTAATTAAAATAAAAGTCGTGCGTATCACGCTCTCATCTCTAGCACGAACAGAAATCGGACGCAAATCGCATAAAGCGGTTAAAATTTGCCACGCACTTTGTTGTTTAATTATGAGCACACAATATTGTTATTACATTTTAAACTCATTAAATGGCCACAGACAGGCAAAGAGCGACAGAGGGAGAGAGGAAGAGAAGGAAAGAGACAGATGGTCATAAATATATATATGTATATATGACTAACTATATGCAGTAGTTCTGTCTAAAGTTAATACTGACTATATGGCATTATATTAAACCAAGCATATAAATAATATATTTTGCAGCTGCAAAATGTATTTATATGTGTATGCGAGTGTGTGTGTGTGTTTGTAGGGAGTAGTGTGGGAGGCGTAGGGGCGTGGCTATTATTGGATCCGTAGAGTCGCATGCACGTTGTTGCATTCTCAGTAATTGCAAACAAAAAATTTAGGTTAAAATAAATTGCATGTTACATTTTCAAAGCGAGCGTCGAGTTAAGTTGAGTTTAGTTGAATTGAGTTGAGTTGAATCCTGCATGCAATCGACAGGAAGTGAACCACTGTACACCTACACACAGTGGCGCCACCTGGGAGTCTAACGCGAACATATCGCGAGTGTGTGTGTGTGTTGACCAACAAACTGTCTCACTCACACTCTAACAATCACATTCACTTTACACACATACAGACTCAATCTGCCTGCTTTTCACGCGTTTTATACACTCAAAATACCCTGGAATTCATTAAATGATTAAATAGTGTGGTATGAATTTAGAGCGCAAAATGTAAAGGGAAACTTAAAGAAATTATGTTTGCCAAGTTAATTTTGCAACAATATTTCCTAACTTTATATCTTACTTTATGTCTAATCTAGATCTAGTAAACATTTAAGTTAGTGACGCAAATCATTTTCTATTATATTTGGAATGATCTAACTCTTTATAGACTGCATACATTTGATTAGTCGATTTATTAATTGAATGATTCACAATTATTCAATATTTCAATATTTTGTTAGAAATAATATTAATAGTTTTTGATAAACAAACTTACTTACAAGCTAAGCTTAACTTTCTATCTACCAAAGTTAGCTTCTAACTGTCTACAGAGTATCTGTCAGGCACGTAAATATTTCATGCGCCATTTGATTTCTTTTTTTTTTTTGTGTGAATTTGCATAATTAATGTCATCATAGGCAGCCGTAATTGCGTCTGCATCGCCATTCTACCATCATTGTCCTGCCGCAACGTGACCGTAATGACGCCAGCAACTCGATGCCACATGCCACTTGCCACATGCCCCATGCACCTTGCTGCTATGCCACACAATGCACCACAGCAATGCAGGTTTCCCCCCTCGACCAGCAATCCCCCTTTTTTTATGTGTTCGAGTTCGAGTTCGAGTTTGTGTTCAGGTGCATGCTTCTAACGGCTGTTGCAATTGATTTCGATTCATTGTCCTGGCCATCAACTCAGTTGAGAGTTACTGCCGTCTGCAGGGACCATAACGACTTTGTCATCCTCTTGGTAACCCATTAAATAAACCAAATATATGTGTGCTTTGGACTTGCAAGTTAATGAGTGTGTGTGGGCTTTTTATGCAGATTTTTTATGGGTTTCATTAATTAAGATTTTGCATTTTATGCCCTTAACATCTACATGATAAATAACCATGGCTAACTGACAATATATCTATCGAAACATTTATTTTTTTATGAATTTATTTACTTATTTATGAATTTATTAGCAGTCCACAAAATATTACTTGTAACAACAAACAATTTAAGTTCTACAAATTAAAGTTTAAATAAAACTTACAAACTTAAACTCTGCCATGTTCTTAATTCATTTTAAGGCTTTCTTTTTGTGCAGGCTAAAGTGAACATTAACTTTTCAATTTACAAGAACTTAATATAAAAATAAGTTTAATTCAAATGTGGCACCTTTTTAAATGTGTCGTTAAACATTATCATAAACTTTACCAAGAACAACAAATAAAGTCCAAGGGTTACTTTCTCATTTTGCCATTAACCTTAAAGGGAAGATAAACTTAAGATTTTGTGCTCTTAACGGCAGGTTTATCTTCCCTTTAAGGTTAACGGCAAGATGAGAAAATGACCCTAAGTGTTTCACAAGCTAAATAGTTGCAGGGTTGTTACCTAATATAACTCAAAAAGAGATTCCTATCTGACAACGCCAATTATAATTTAAAGTGTGATTAGTTTCTTTTCCGAGTAGCGCTGCCAACTTAATAAGAAAGTCCTGCCAAGCTAGAACACAAGTACCAGATAATAAATTAAGTAGTTGGTTTCTCATCTAATGGGGTATTTGGAGTTCGTTGTATGTCGATTGCAGTTATGAATATGTGCATTTAAGTGGTCTTAAGTGAAATGAATTTTAAATATTTAAAGCGCCGCGCGATGCGTCGCTTAAACAGCCATTAAGTTAATAAAACTCCAAGGACACGCCTTCGCCTCCGTATACGCCCCCCGCCCAATCAACGTGCCACCTCTTGTTGCAACATTGTTGGCAGTTGCCACAGGAGCGCAAGAGTCTCGTGCTGAAATTATAACTTAATTATGCAGCTGGCAATTCAACGAAGCTAGACAATGTGAATCCCTGTCTGAGAGTGTTTGAATAAGTGTGAGTGTGTGCATATGAGTGTATATGAGTGTGTGAGTGAGAAATTATGAAATAATCACTTGACACTGTGCTGAAGGGTTTCTTTGCGTTTTTGGCGATCCCATAAATTGCATGCCCAAATTCGGCTGATCCAGGAAAAGAATCTTGTAACAAGAAGAATGAGACAACAATCCTTGTACAGGCTGTCAGAGGCGGCTTAAGCTAGACTAAGCAACATCTATACGAAAAACAGCAAAACAAAGTTAGGCAACAGGCAAGGACAGAGGAGAGCAAAGACAGAAAGAGTGACAGGCAAAATAAGTGAGAGTCCTATAGTAACATACCCGACTTTTGGCATACCCGTTCCATAAATTAGGACCATTTTTGCCATATATGAGATAAGGTCTAATTTAACTAGTTTAAATATATGATAACGTCAAAATACAAATGTTAAACTTGAACGGAATAAAAAGTACAGCATACTTTTAAGGGCTAGCGCTAAGTAAACTTAAACAGACTGATTAATATCATTAAAGGAATTTGCATGAAGTTTATTTGGTTGCTCTAGTTCGTACAGTCTCCGAGTTATATTTGTATGTATCAACCCAGTTGTTTATATATGTAAGAGATCTCTCATAACATACTTTGCAACTAAAACAATATGCCCTTTTACTCTTCAAGTATGGGGTATGAAAATGCTGGCAAAATGGCAACAGGCAGCTGCTGAGCGATGAGAGACAACAACGTGAACGGATTGAAGCGACAGATTGACGTAGATGCGAGACGAAAGCAGAGAAGTTGAGAGGAATGAGGGGAGAAGAACTGAGTTGAGTTGAAGATGTGAAGATGTGAAGATGAATGGAGTGGCAGATAGATGGCTTACAGCTGACAAACACACACAGTCAGCATAGTTGCACTCTGTGAAGTGTATGAGGTTGAGATATGAAAGATGGGGGTTAACCCACAATAGGGATGGTTATCGATATGAATATATCGATACAGAGCAACGATATTACTCTACAAAAAAGAAATATATAATATTTAATGCTTCTCGCATCGGTTCGGTTCCCAAATTGGTTCACTTAACCCGTAATATATCTCCTTCAGATGAGAGTCTTTAAAAAGGACTGAATCTTTGGGTTAAGATCGGTACGATTACTTTGACAGAGTAATAATTTTATATACTCTGACTATTTAATATACCGATGTATGGTTATAGATCAATCAATCTCTATAGAATACATCGAGTTAAGGCCGGAAGAAATATCTTATATTTTCTTTTCACATCACTAGCACACACATACACTCAAAAGTACACACACTTGTACGCACACTCACATAAATGTCAAGCAATGAAAATGTTTGCCCAGTTAGCCGTGATGTGTGTGCTTCGTGTTGAAGCCGTTAACAAAATGTTGCCGCCCATTCCAATCCGAGTGTGTGTGTGTGTGTATGTGTTTGTCCTTGATGTGTTATACCTTGTTAGCTGTTGTGTAGATTTTCGGGCCAAAATCCCCCCCGTCGCCCCTTGCCATGCCTTACCCTCTCGTCTTAGTAGCCTTCTCTTTGGCATGCGCTGCGAAACCTATTCAAATGCCAAACGAAGCGTGCTCCGCACACGAACACTCTGTGCTCTGCTCCCCCGTCTTTCCTCCTCTACCCCTCTTCACACTCTGTGCTCCTTTAGGGCCCCCCCTTGTAGACTCTTCTTGCCCCTCCGCTATGTTACCTTCCTGCTGTTGTGTGGCATTCCAGAAACGAAAACATATTTTCCATACGAGTGCACAAAGCGTTGCGAGACGCACAACAACAACAACTACAAAAACAACAACAATGCGAACTACAACAATAACAAAAACAACAACAGCAACAACAACCAAAAACAACAACAACAACTAGCTTAACAACAACGAATGTGGCTTAGTCGCAGCCGGCTCACATATCTCACCCGGTTAGCCCCGTTTTGTTGCCTTGTGGGTATTTCAGTTGCCTTGCCCTTCTTCTCTCTTCCCTCCGCCAGCGTTCTCTTTTTTATACTCTTCAATAAAGTATTATAATATTTGTCAAGAAATGTGTAACGCATTAAAGAAGTCAAAATATTATTGTTCATGAAACTAAAAACACAAACACATTTATATCTGATGTATACAAAATAGTTTCTACAGACTGAATCGAAACTAATTTCTCAGCTTTAAAAATGTCTTGATAAAACTTTCTACATATCCGTGGAGTTAGCTGGATCGGACTAAATATATTATATAGTACAACTCTCATAGAAACTATGATTTAAATGAAAGAACTTTCTTGTTTCTGCAGTTATGTCAACGAATGTATGAGTTTGTGCATCTGTTATTGACTAACCAAATTTGGTTTGAATCGGATCACAATATCATATAGCTGCCTTAAAAATGATAAGTTGAAAATCAACTTTTAGTCAGGAAATCTTTTTATACTACTTGATAAATAAACCAAATTGTGTGTATAGGTTAATGCCATCTGTCGAAATGTGTGCTCAAAATCATCATGATAAAGTAGTCTATCATTTAGGTGATAACATTGGGAAGTTTAATACGGGTCTCTGCTAGAGTATAAAATGTTCGGCGTGCCAAAGACACGTCTTTTCTACTTTTTTTTTTTTTTTTTTGTTAATCCTTTTCGAAATTTTTAGTTTGATTGTTGGGAAAATATTTTAAGCCCCAGGCACAAACACTACACGCCGCATGCATTAGCATAACGCCAGGGATACAGGAAATGGAGAACAAGGGAGTAAAAAGGGAGCAGCACAGCAGGGAGACAGAGAGAGAGAAAGAGAAAGAGAAAGAGAAAAGGCAGAGAAGCCTGCGGATGCGTATGTGTTAGTTAAACATATGCCTTTAACTTGAAAATCTTTAAAAAGGTCTTTAAGCGAATGATATTTTACTGATTTGAATGGAGAATACAAATAAATTTCCTGCATAAAATCCACATGTTATCCACACTTCGGATACTTTAGCAACATAATATATTCGATGATATAATATATATTCGGTGATATAATGATAATATATTCGATGGTAGTTACATTTGTCAGCCCCATCATTCAACTGGGAATAGATAGTTTTACTGTTTTGACTTTACTGTAAACAGCATGCATTCCACACGGATTCCACTTGCTATCCACTTGGAATTGCAATACCTTTATGTTTTCGACTTTTTGAAATAAACATTCCACAAATGTTTGATTTACATTCCACTCTAAAAAATCACTGCTAAGAAGTATTTAATATAGATGAAAATACTTGACCCGCCATTCGACACTTGTCACTGACGTTCCACATGCGATCCACAATAAAAAATGCAAATTACGACCGGTAGAAAGTAAAGAGAAGAAAAAAAACCCCCCCAAAAACAAAATGACATTGATTGCCAGTGTTTTATTTAGCATTTGTGTTCATTTTGTGGGCGATCGATTCGTCGCTTTTTTACGCAATGCGAGCAATTAAATTTGTGGGGCGAGTCTTACGACAACGACAACGATAACGACAACAACAACGAGGAGACAACCCTCCATTTGTTGTGTCTCAGCACAGCCAATACTGTATCTGAGCTGAGCCGGCAACTGACAGCAACAGCAGATACCCAGTGGGACTTGAAGGCATGTGCTGAACAGAATCTGTAAAGAACGAAAGGACAATTTGCTACAAAAGTTGAATAAAATAAAAGAAAAATAGTAAGTACGAGAAAGGAAATTGTTTAAAAGTACCTCGATAAATTAAAAATAAAAGAATAGTTTGGCATTCGGCATAGAAATTCAAAGTATTTTTATTTTATTTAGAATGTTGTATATAATGAATTAAATTTTCAAGTCAACAAACTTGATATCAGAAAGTTTGGGACTTGATATTGCTTTCGTCACAAGACCTTTAACTACGTATAAATGTTCTTTTCGAACGTCTAAGGAATTCACTAACGGAATAAAGAATTTCCAGGCTGTTGTTTTATGTTGACTGCTTTACAGCCTGTTTCTTTGGTAAACCTATATAGTTTTCTGTGCCAAAAGTCCAACAGGGAGCCAAAGAATTGGCAACAGAGGGGATAGGGGATAGGGAAGGTGGTCGGTTGTCGGTCGCGACAGAGCTCGTAACTGTCACGCCCTGTTGCCGCTTGGACATGACAAAGGTTGACATTGTGCCTGCATTTATTAAAACAACTGCCAGCAGGACGTGAAGCGTGTAAACAAACGGTCTTTCTCCTCATTCTCTTATTTCTTCTCTTGTCTCTTGTCTCTTGTCTGTTTTACTCTCTGTGTGCTTTTTAATGAATATCCCGAATTTTAAAGATCCCGAAATTCATATTGTTGTTGTTACTTTTTATGTCTTTGCAGTTTATTGGCAACAATAATGGTCAGCACAACATTGACAACATTGGCTGCTGGACAAACAACTAGTAGCAATAATCATCATCACCATCATCAGCAGCAGCAGCAGCAGCAGCTTCAACAGCAGCAGCAGCAGTTGCCACATCAGCAACAGCAGCAGCAGCAGCAACAGTTGTCGCAGCATCACAGCAACACAGCCAACAGTGGCTATCAACGCCTGCAATCATCGATAGCAACAACAGCAACATCAGCAGCTGCTGCTCAGCAACGCAATTACTACGCGCTCAACGGCTTAGAGCACGACTGCGAAAACAGCAACAATAGCTATCAGCAACAGCAACAACAGCAACCACTTAACTTATCGCAGGCACTGTTATCTCCATCGCCACCGCTCAACGATCAAATCAATCTGTTATTTCCCAAGTGCAGGCCCAAACAGCAGCAACAGTCACAGTCACAGCAACAGCAGCAGCAGCAGCAGTCAACGCACAGCAGCAGCAGCAACAACAGCCGACAACATGAAGCCATTGCCGATGTGAATCTAAACAGCAGCAACATTCCAACAGCATCTGCAGCATCAGCAGCAGCAGCGACAGTTGCTGAGCCTATTGTGGGCAGCTCACCAATTGCCACGCCCATTGCTACTACTACAACGCCCAGTTACTATAAAAGCGTTAATATTATCACACAATCACCGCCACCGCATTCAGCATCATCACATTCGTCGGAATCGTTGTCTTCGGTCACACCACGAATTTCCACAAATCCCTTTCTGTGTGCACCACTGACACCACCAACACCGCCAACACCACCGCACAGTCATCGTGCACTGACATCAGATATTGATAGCGACATTGACGCCATTGTATTAGCTGAAAGCGACGATCTGCAGCAACAACACCATCAGCAGCAGCAGCAACAATTGCTAGAGGAATCGGTGCCAGCAACAGCTTATCCGGCATCTTTTTATTATCACACGGGCACGGAAAGTAAACGTGGTCATAGCTATACGGATATGCCACGTAAACGCAACAGCGCCATATCAACGGGCCGACAGCAGCAGCAGCAGCAACAACAGCAGCAGCAGCAGCAACAACAGCAGCAGCAGCAACAACATCATGCGCTGCTCAATGGCAACAGCAATGGTTTAACTCAAAATCCAAGCCAAAATCCTTTTATCAAGGAGAACTATTGGGAATCAGCAACGCCACGTGCCAGCACATTGCTGCACTCGCCCACAGAATATGCCGAGGAGCAACAGCAACAGCAGCAGCAACAGCAATTGCAACAGCTGCAACTGCAGGAGCAGCAACATATGCATGCCTCGGCGAGACGAGCGTATCATCAACAACGCGAGCAACTTGCCCCACAATTGTATAGCATAGCCCAACGTCAGGCAACAACACATCAGCATCAGCCATCGCATCTTTTGCGTCTTGGCCGCAGTCCTGTCAATCGCATTTTTCCCTCAACAGCAACAGCTGCATCAGCAGCAACAACAGCAACAGCAGCTACTACACAGCAGCAACCACAGCAACCACAACCCAATGGCAATCCCTGTGCCGAGGGACTTACTCCACTTGCCAGTCATTATCTTTATGGCAGCAAGTCATCGTTGGATCAACATGCTGCCGATTGGGAGCCACGTGAGCAGCGCAAACAGCGACTGCGTGAGGAGCGTGAAAGAGAAAGGGAGCGGGAGAGGGAAAGAGAAAGAGAAAGAGAGCGTGAGAGAGAGCGTGAGAGAGACCGTGAGAGGGAACGTGAGCGAGATAGAGAACGTGAGCAATTGCTGTTGGAACAGCAGCAACAGCAGCATTTGCAGCTGCAGGATGTGCATGTTATACGCGATAACCACCTGAGTCACCAGCAACAACAACAGCAGCAACAACAGCAGCAGCAACTTCAACGGAAGCGACATGGCGAGGATCGGGAGCATCGAATGGTCAATGGCAGCGCCAATGAAGCAGCTATGGGAGGCTATGGAATCGTGGATGCAGGCGAAAGTTGGCAGCGTAAGTAGAAGGGTAAAGGGGGAATATCTAAGGAAAATTATGAAACTCTTAAATGACTAAGATCACTATAGACAACAGTCCACGCTAGTGACGAAAACAGACCTATTCGGTTGGGTCACAGGGTATAAAACAGTTGGGTTACGAGTATACAATACATTAGAGTACATAAAATAAGTAGAGAGGCAAGGAGGAAAAAAAACTAGAGCAGTCGAACACTCTAAAGAATAGAGGTTGATCCTTAGTAGAGTCTGAGGTCAAGCTAATAGATGAATTCCTCTAAGAGGACAAAAAGAGTGTTAGAGACAAAAGGAAATATGCAAAGCCCTTAAGGAAAAACTAAAAGATTCTGCGCACATAAAAAAAGAATTATCTAACCATCGAGTAGGAAAATGAAGCTAAATCTTAGACTATTTGAGTCCTGTTTGTGGGGAATGTCTATTACAAATTTGGTTGTATGAAAAGCTTACAGATTTGTCTGCTTGTTTGCCTGGTTACCTGGCTAAGTGGCTACCACACCAAAGCAACTGCAAGGGGAAGAGGGAACAGCAAAGGGGGTAAATGGACTATCGACTGCTCGATTGGGTATTGTATATGGCCATGACCATGGGCCGGGTAATTGAATTGCAAATCATGCGTAATGAAGTGCACTGCAAATATAAATGCGCATTAAGCAGGTCACAACAGGCAACAACAACAACTGATGAGCCTGGCCAAAAAGCCAGACCAGGAAGGAAATAAAGGGGACAGAGGCTAGTTGTATGTAGGCAAGCATTTAATTGATTGCAATTAATCGTCATTGGCCAGGTCAAACAGACAGACAGACAGACAGACAGACAGACAGTTGGCTAAAAGCTATCACATAACAAGTCCCATACTCGATATCCATCTAAATAGTAGACATACGATTGTTTCGCCTAAGTGGGTATTATTATTTAGCCAGATTTGAATCTGTGACTCTTTTGAGCGATTAATGTAGCTCAAGAGTCTACACTTACTAATAAAATACTTCTAAGTAGATTAGTTTTAACTTGTCTTCTACCACCATTTAACAATACCTTTAAGATACCAGTAAGTTTATAAATGAATATTTAACAAGTTTGTAGGCTACATAACTTTGTAGGCTTTATCTTTGATAATGAATAAGAGATTTAAATAAGAGAAAATGCCCTTTTTCAACTCCGGTTTATATCTTTTATCCTTCGTTCCTAGATCTCCGTGTAACAACCGAGCCGGAAGAGAGAGAGAGCAAGTGCAGCAGCAGCGTCAACAAGCAACAAATGATTGACAAGTCCCAGATCCAGAGAGGAACCCATATAATGCTGGAGCCCCACACACGTCGCCTGCTGGACGATGGAGGTGCCTATCGGGAGCATAAACTGGATACTTGGCAACTGGAACGCAACTACACGCTGGCCGTAGAGTCGCGACATGGCATTATAGGTGAGTCCTTAAACTGGCCCAGATAAAACTGAAGAGCCTTTATTTATTTGTATGTCTCTATCAGAATATGAGGGCTCACCACGACGCATTGGCGTCACTGCCAGCAGCAACAGCAGCAGTCCTGGCATTGTCCTTGCACCGGACGAAAGCGAACCACCAACAGTTGGCACAACAGCAGCAGCAGCAGCAGCTTCTGCTGCATCTGCAACAACAGCAGCAACAGTAGCACCACCTATGGCTGCGGTGCCGCCGATGAGCTGCAATTCAACTGCAGCCAGCACGTTGCAAAAGACTGCGGCACGTGCTGCACTTGCCGCACTGGCACAGTGCCAGCCACCACAACAGCCACAGCCGCAGCCGCAGGCGTATCCCGTACGACCTGGCTTTCCGCAGGTAATTTTTAACTTACAAAAATAATTTATTTTCAATTGAATACCGTAAAAGAACATCTGATTGTATTGTAAAACGAATATCGTAAAACGAATATCGTAAATCGAATATCGTAAATCGAATATCGTAATTAGTAAAAAGAACTACCAAATTTGTTTATCTTAAAGAGTAACCTATGATTTAAATATCGTACAACAAATATCATAGATAAAAAGCCAATTATATAACGTATTTCTTATATCGTAATCTCGTAATTTTCTCTTCAATGCTCACCCACAGCGCATAATATCGCCGCCACGTGAAATACGCAGCAATTCACCGCCGCAACCACCACAGCCAATGATGCAACAACCGCAACAGCTGACACAGCAGCAGCAGCAACAACAGCAGCTGCCACAACAGCAACTGCCACTGCAGCAGCAGCAGCCCTACAACAACAGCAGCAATCATAGCAATAACAACAACAACAACAAGCCACTGAGCAGCGACAACAATGCGGAGGATACCAGCAATGATGTCTCTGAAATTGGCACCATATCCGACCTGACCACGCCCGAGGCCGCCATCACAGCCACTCCCAATGATTTGACGAGCTGTGCTGCAGTAACGCCTCCACCGACAGCAGCAGCAGTAGCAGTAGCAGCAGCAGCACCAACAACAGTTGCAACCGTTGCAACCGTTGCAACAACAACATTTGTTGGCAGCTCAACGACAACGGGTGCTGGTGCTGGTGCTGGTGCGGGTGCGGGTGCGGGTGTCAACCCTATTCCATTGAGCCTGCACACAAAATCCTCGACCTTTGATTACCTCTACGAGTTCTCTGAGACGCGCAAAGTGCTGGAGGAGTTCTTCAAGTGCCCCTCGAACGATGAGCAGCCCATTATGGAGAATGGCAGCGATGTTGACAGCATTGTAAGTTAACTAGGTCGTGGGGAGCAGAATCTAAAAAGAGAGGCAAGAAAGTACTGTGGAAAAAAAGACAGATTTTTATTGTGTAAAATCCAAATATAAAACTAGAGACTTGAAATTTTGCATGTGCACTAGTCAAGCAAAAGTAGAATTTATACATTTTTAAAACCTGCCTTTCTAATTAAAATGGTTTATGAATAAAATGTCATGTGAGAAAAATCGAAGTAAAAGAGAAAACTATATGGAAAAGGATAAGGATTAGGATTAGGGCAGACGGTTAGGAGAAACTTTTCCCATTTCTGACTTCACATAAGAGCTACTTCAATTGTAGCTACTTAGAATTAATCTCTCTCACTCACTTTTGCTTTTTAACATTAATCCCACTCTATATTTATCTCTCTCTCACACGCACACTCACACTCGCTCTGTTTCTAATCCCTATACAGGATATACAGTATGAGTTCCATAGCAACTTTGAGCGTGACGATGAGGAGCTGGACGAGGATGAAGAGGAGGAGGATGATGAGAATGATGAGGTCGATGATGAAGATGAGCACGTTGAGCAGGATTATCGCCAGCAGCAACAGCAGCAGCAACAGCAACAACACCAACACCAACAGCAACTCCAACAACAACAGCAACAACAACAACTACAGCAGCAACTGCAACAACCAGCTGCATCGGAGAGGCATGTTTATGGTGCCTACAACCAACCGCAATTGCAGTTGCAAACGCAGTTGCAGTTGCAAGCACAGTTGCAATCGAGGCCAGCACAATTGCCACGACATTATAGTGGCAGTCCATTGATGCGGGACTTTGACTTCTTTCTGGACTCGGCCAGCCGGAGCAGCGGGGAGCGTGATGGTGAACAAGATGGTCTCAATCACAATCAACTCCTGAGCACGGGCAGCGGCAGCGGACTGGGTCAGAGTGTGGGACAAAATGTTGGAGGAGCCATCACAGGTGGCCACAATTATCGCTACTCGCCGGAGACCACCGACTACGATTCCAACTGCGGCGATCTTGACAGTAAGTAGCCATAAATTCATAATTTTGCATGACTTTCTAAGGATCCAAACAGTGTCCAAACTTATCCGATTTTTATGCGGAATGTCAGTTTGATGATCATTTGATCCGTAAATTGATTCTACATTTGCTGAAACTATTTGAATTTTATTGAAAATATGAATAAGGAAGTGAAAACTAATGGGTTTACCCACACTTGATAGGTCTCTCGGGGGAGATGAATGGAGGCGTGTCGACTTCCTGTTCGAACTACGCCAAGTACTATGCCTCGGCAATGCCTGTGCTGGAAGATGGCCTCTCCTCGGGTCACACCAGCGACACTGAGAACAATAACAATAACAAGAACCTGCAACAGCTGGCACAGGCAACACAGAATCAGGGTCAACCATTGGGACAGGGTCAACAATTGGGACAGGGTCAGGGTCAGAGCAGTCTTAGTGCTAGCACCAGCATTGGTGGCAGCGGTGGCATCTCCATGCTAATGGATATGAAACGCATCTCGACCAACAACAGCTTGAACAGCATGCACAATCTGACCGCATCCACCACGGACAGCAATGGAATCGGACACCAGCTCAGCCACACAAGTCCCAGCAATGGACTGGTCAATCACCAGCAGCAACCATCACAGTTGCCACAGCAAGGGAACTGCTTGGACAGAGTCCCAGCAGCAACAGCAACAGCAAAGTGTTCAAAAACATTGATCCAGAGTTGGATTCGCTCTATTCTATAAGTAAGTGCACTTATATTCTTAAACATAATCATCAACTGTAGGGTAAAAACAAAAGAAAAAACAGAGAAACGATTCTAAAAAGAGTAGAAATTGACAAAGTACAGTTGAAGGAATTAAGTAAACATGGGAAGAGTTGAGAAGCTTAGGCAACTGAGGGAAAAGAGAATATTTAAGTGGGAAGAAATAAAAAGAATGGGAGTTCTGAAGCAGAAAAACCAAAGTAAAAGCAAAAGATATAAATGCTATAATGCGATGGCTATAAAATTAAAAAAGATTTAAAAACAGATTGACAGAAGGGTAAAGTGAAAGGAGTTGTATTGAAACGGGAGGAGCTCAAAAGTGCAAGGAATTAAGGAATAGGAAGAGTTTGAAAACGATTTAAAGATGGACTGAAATGAAAGGGATGGGATGGAGTGCTTTCTGTTTTAAGTTAGATTTCAAATGTTGACTGTTACATTAAAATAAATCTATGTATTGCCAGGACGTAAGATACAAATTAAATTTCAATTAAAAAGATAATGTTTACTAGGTCTAAATTGTCAAAATTCATATGTTGACTATTTCAAGCAGTGCACTTTATTAGGGACTCGACTGTAACCATTAACTTGCAATGAAAGATAGTAAAATTAATTTGAAAAAATATATATATTTATTTACGTTTAAAGGCGTTTTCCATCGTCCGGACATGGTGCAGATGACACCGCCACCGCCGGCACCAGCGCCACATCGCAAACCCAACTGCAGTGCCGATGTGGATCTGTTGCAACAAACAGTGGGGCAAGGGGTAGGCGGAGGAGGCAAGCAGCACAATGCAATGCTGACGTCGACGTCAACGTTGACAGCGACGCTGCAGCGGAGTTCACCCACCGCCTGCATGGGAGTTGTTGCCACAAAGCCACGAAGTGCTGGCAGCAATTGCAGCAGCAGCAATGGTGTTGGTGGTGGTATGATTGGTGGTGCAGCACCACCGCCAATACCAGAGCGCAGCAACATGCAACAGCAACAGCAACAACAACAGCAACAGCAACAGCCAACACAGCGTTCACCTTCGCCTGTGATGCATTCACCCGTGTGGTTGTCACGCCATTTAGACGGTGGTGCTGGAAAAGCTCTGCTTGAGTCCAGTTCGGAGAATCACTCGAAGAATCACAGTGCCGATGAGGAGGATGTCGATACAGATCTTGAAACGGATCGTCTGCTGGGACATCAGAGACTCGACGATCAGGGATATTATGATGAGAATAAGAGTTGGGATCGTAAACCACGCAGTTCCCTGCTCTCCAAAATCTCACCAAAGCAACAACAATTGCCGAGCACCAAGACTCGCAATGGTTACAATGCCTTGCTCAGTTCCACGCCAGAATTGCCGCCACCCATACCGCCCAAGAGTTCGGCGAGTCTCAGTGGTGCCTCCAACGGGGGCAACAACAAGTTGCTTGATCTGGTCAACGTGAATGTGAATGTGCAACAACGCAGTCACTCACGTAGCTCATCGGAGCACAGCGATAAGTCACCATCAAAGGTTCTGGTAAATTCGGGACATGATATTTGTGGCATGACAGCTGCCACAGCAGCAGATGTGGTTGCCTCCGCAGTGGTTGCTGCCACACTGCCCTCAATTGGCAGTCCCAACAATGGCGGTGGCTCCGAGCGTTCAGCTCCAAGTGTCATTAAACTGGATGTGGAGAATGGCAGCCTCAATGGTGGAGGAGGAGGAGGAGGAGTTGCTGGTGGTGCTGGTACCAGCAGTGGTGTTGCCACTGCAAACTCTGTCGTCGCCAACAGCAATGGCAACAATACCAGCAACAATATGATTACCAACAACAATACGAACAGCAACAACAACAATAGCAACAGCAACAGCAATGTTGCCAACGTCGTCGGCAGCAAAAATGGCAGCAGCGGCAGCGGTGCCGGCAGCAACAGCAACAGCGGGGAGAAAAAAGTGAAAAAGAGTAAGAGCAAAGAAGGTAAAAATACCTTGGGTTTATCCTTCGTTCAATTGTTGCAATTTTAGTGTCAAATATTTATTTATACATACCACATGTATATATGTATATGTAAAACTTGAATAACTGTATAACCTATATATCGTATACATATATATATCGTATATTGTTGTTGCTCCCTTCTTCTTGCAGTTGAAAGTTTGCCTTTGGGAAATTCTTCTTTTAAAAAATAAAAATATGTAGCATACTTTTTCGGGCAAACAATCAACTGCAAGAAAGATAGTTGTGTACTCGGCTGGCCGAGCAGAAAATATCCGTGCAGACTTGAAAGTTACTTTTACTATTAAAATAGCCACAAGATCTTAAATAAACCCAATGAGTTTTGTAAAGTTTGTTTAAAAAATCAACACTTTATAACAGTTTTAGGATATAGCCCGAAAGATTTTGGATAAAATAATAAAAATAGTTGCTGAATATGACCAAACTAAATAACTTCTAAGGCAGATGTAAAATATGATCGTCCGATTTTTAAAAACTTTACTTAAAATCGAATAAAAGAAAATAGTCAAATTCGGCATGATATAGTCATCCGATTTTGATGGACCTGAAATATATATATATGCACTACAATAAAAAAAAACAGTGTCTATGCCAATTATTAATAATAAAGATTACCTAAATCCTGAGTTCACATAGATAAATGAACTAGGGATATTTTTATATACAATATTACTATATGTTAAATGAATTTAGTTCTATTGAGTGCATTCTGCAAGGGTATTTTCTATAAATTTGTTATAGTATTTACGTAATTTACAGGGTATTCGTAAATGATAATCGTGATACAATGATTTGTTAATCGTATATATCTTGATCAATATATTTATATATATTTTTTCTATATTCTTTTCGCATATTTTATTGCCAAAATTTACGTTAATTGCATGCATCGTTCGTTCGTTCGTTCGTTCCTCCGTTTCTCCGTTCGTTCGTTCGTTCATTTTACTGTGTCTGTGTGTGTGTACAAATACTTTGTAAGATACAATTCCAATATGTAGTACCACCTAAGTAACCACAAAACACACACACACAACCCAACTAACTAACAACACACAAGAGACAAGTTCAAGGTGTATCATTTAGGGTATTTGACCTATTATATTGTAATGACATGCTTCTAGAAGTAAATCAATCAACAAGTACAAGTTCGTAATACCTAATGCTTGTGTAAAAGTATCTTTGAATCCAAATAGGGCATAGTAAGTAGTATATGCCTTAGGAAACCTTTGCTAATGAAACACAACCTCAACTAATACCTCAACTATTTATTGAGGTATACTCTATGTTACACCTTGGACTTGTAACAACAGTGACATTACAACAGTTAATATGCCAACGCCAACAAAAATAAACGAATACACTCACAAATTATTCATAACACTTGTGTACTTACTAATCGATTTTCTCTCTATCAATCAAAACAATCAACAATGAACAATCATCACAACAACAAAAAGGCGGCGCAGTGCTTATCGAGGGTGTTCTATTTCGGGCCAAATACTTGGGCTCCACGCAGCTGGTCTGCGAGGGTCAACCCACAAAATCGACACGCATGATGCAAGCCGAGGAAGCCGTATCCCGGATCAAGGTGAAGTTGTTGCACAATTTATTTTTCCTTAGCCTTCCTTCACCTTCACCTTCACTTTTACCTTTATCTTAATCTAAACACATACCTTCAAACCTTTAACCATCTAGCTTCAACATTTCTATACTTCATTTGTAGTTACTTATAATCCTGCAAATCCATTTCAAAATAACAAAACAACAAAAATTTCACGTGCGCCGGTTACAGCAATTTGTCGGGAGCTTCAATTATTCTGTCATAGTTCAATCAATGTGACGTCAGTTGAATTTATAATTTCAATATTGATTGAAGATATGTCATAAGGCTTAAGCCATTTAAACGTTGAACAATTTTCAACTTGCCTACCTTAAATACAATTGAATTCTTGGCTTTAATTTTCTTTCAATAATTCGTCAGTTGATTCAATCATATGTTGATCAATTTTAAACTGCAAATTACTTTTTTTCTTAATTTAATTGAATTTTCGCTTATATACATATTATTGCTCAATTAATATTTAGGCAATCGATTATATGCATAAATTTAAATGCTAAACAATTAACTGTAATTAATTGAACTATCTATTTCAATGTCTTTGCAATTATTGATCAATTTTGAGCTATTTGAAGGCGCTTCAAAAATTCTTTTTCATATTGCATATGCATTCCATTCAATATTGAAGTGAATTGAACAATCTTGCACTTGATTGAAGATACACTTTCAACTCATCTTTCAATCGAAACAAATGCCCGCCGCACACAGTTTTAATTCCCAAAATTAACGAAATTCTTAAGCTATTTAAAATATATTTCTGGTCAACATTTGAATTGAAGAATCCTTTCAATTTGTCATCTGTAGCAACCACCAAACCAGAGATTGAATATAACTCATAATACTTTTGATTATAATCGTATTCTTTTTATTTTGATTTCAATTTCTACATGCATCAATTTGTTGCCATGATTTGCCGTATCCGTAAACCGTATTCGTAACCGTATTCCGTAACCGTAACCGTAAACGTGTAACGAACGTAAATCGAATCCACGTATCGCCATGCAATAAACAAACATTCACCACAATCGATATACAAAATTGGCATTCGATAGGCCCTGGTAAGTAGTAATCGAAGATTAGAATAAAGTCAACTTTGTCAACTTTAATTTGCCACCAAATTGAATTGAATTGAACTAAAACTCTTGTGTTTTTATGTTTTTTTTGTTTTGTTTTATTGTTTTACCTTTGCGAAGCTTCAATCAGAAAAGAAAGATCAAATAATTAGATGAGCATCTGTAGATGAATTGATAAATATTCTATATATGGGATATACTTAGTGAGATCTGTTCTATTTTGCAGGCACCCGATGGCGATGTACAGCCCAGTACGGAAGTGGATCTGTTTATATCGACAGAAAAGATAATGGTGCTGAATACGGATCTGAAAGAGATCATGATGGATCATGCACTTCGCACCATATCCTATATAGCTGATATCGGTGATCTTGTTGTTCTAATGGCACGTCGTCGATTTGTGCCACAGGATATCGATGATGCACCCAAACCGAATCGCACCCCAAAGATGATCTGTCATGTGTTTGAGAGCGATGAGGCACAGTTTATAGCCCAATCGATTGGACAGGCCTTTCAGGTGGCCTACATGGAGTTCCTCAAGGCGAATGGCATTGAGGATCATCGTTTTGTCAAGGAGATGGACTATCAGGAGGTCCTCAATAGCCAGGAGATCTTTGGCGATGAGCTCGAGATCTTTGCCAAAAAGGAACTCCAAAAAGAGGTCGTTGTACCAAAAGCAAAGGGTGAAATTCTCGGTGTGGTTATCGTTGAAAGCGGTTGGGGTTCAATGCTGCCCACGGTTGTCATTGCCAACCTCATGAGCTCCGGTGCGGCAGCCCGTTGTGGTCAATTGAATATCGGTGATCAACTGATCGCTATCAATGGACTGAGTCTGGTCGGATTGCCACTCTCCACCTGCCAGACCTACATCAAGAATACTAAGAACCAAACCGTCGTCAAATTTACGGTTGTGCCCTGTGCCCCCGTCGTCGAGGTTAAAATCAAGCGACCCGAGACCAAATATCAGCTCGGTTTCAGCGTGCAAAATGGTGTGGTAAGTGTTAATGCCATATAATAACAGGATTATAACATAACTAGGAATCTGGATATTTATTCCCTATAAAAAAGTCCAAATTATAACTTGAGCTTGATTTCTAATTAAAACATTAAACTAAAGGAATACTAAATCATTAATTTGTTGATCAAAAATAATGATTATTGTTTAAGTTGTAAAGTATAACTAATAATTAATCATTAATGTGTAATCAGTATATATTTATACCCTTGCAGAGGGTATTATAATATTGTCACGAAATGTGTAACGCATTGAAGGAAGCCTCACAGACCCCATAAAGTATATATATTCTTGATCAGGGCGACGAGCTGAGTCGATATAGCCATGTCCTCTGTCTGTCCGTCTGTCCGTCTGTCCGTCTGTCTGTCTGTTTCTATGCAAACTAGTCTCTCAGTTTTGAAGCTATCTCGATGAAATTTGGTACAGATCCGTCTTTTTGCTGCACGCAGCACATATGTCGGAGCCGGCCGGATCGGATAACTATATCATATAGCTGCCATAGGAACGATCGGTTGGAAATAAACATTTAGTATGAAAAACTTTTTTGTTTCTCAAGATATCTTAACCAAATATACACATTGTGTGTTTGATTAAGTTTTAAACAGGCTGACCAAATTTGGTGTGAATCGGACTACTATATCATATAGCTGCCATAGGAACGATCGGTTCGAAAACAACATTTAGTATGAAAAACTTTTTTGTTTCTCAAAATATCTCAACCAAATATACACATTGTGTGTTTGATTAAGTTTTAAACAGGCTGACCAAATTTGGTGTAAATCGGACTACTATATCATATAGCTGCCATAGGAACGATCGGATCGAAAACAATATTTAGTATGAAAAACTTTTTTGTTTCTCAAAATATCTCAACCAAATATACACATTCTGTGTTTGACTAAGTTTTAAACAGGCTGACCAAATTTGGTGTAAATCGGACTACTATATCATATAGCTGCCATAGGATCGATCGGCTCAAAATCAACAAATTTTGTAAAAAATCTGACGGCTTACACAGGGCACTGCAAGGGTATCCAAACTTTGGCGCGCCAAAGTTAGCTTGCGCTATATTTTATCATAAAAATAACAAAATAATAATTACACTTTGATTTATTACAAAATTCATAATTATATTGTGATTTTTATAATGAAATTTAATAACAATATTGAATAAAATAAATTAAAATCATAACCAACTTATTTTAATGTAAATAAATTAATCATTATTATTATACAAACTAAATAAAATTAAAAATTAAATTTAAAAATAATAAAATTAAAATAATTTAAAATTAGACATTAAAATAGTAAAATGATGAAAAGGTTAAGTCTGTTATCAGTAATCTAATGGGTTAGCATAATTTATTGTTTCGTTATTTTATTTTATTCACATTTCATAATTATTCAAGTATTAAATTTTAGTATTAAATTAGATTAGCTTTCGTCACTCGCGTGATTATTTTAATTTAATATAAGTAAATATTATTAATATATTTTTAAAAATGTTCACTGTTCATTTAAACATTTGAATACTATTTTTCCACTATCCTCTTTATTAAATCCCTCTTCATTGTTCATTTAAAATGTTACTCAGAATTGTAATCATAATCTATTAAGTTAAAGTAAGTTATAAGTATATTGATAAATGTTATTTATTGTATAGATTTGCAGTCTATTGCGTGGTGGGATTGCGGAACGCGGTGGTGTTCGAGTGGGTCACCGCATCATTGAGATCAACAACCAGAGCGTGGTGGCTGTGCCACATGAAAAGATCGTCAATTTGTTGGCCACATCTGTGGGCGAGGTAAATGTGAATACACTCATGAGTGCATCGGGTATTCATAATATTTATTTATTCATTTACAGATACTCATGAAAACGATGCCCACTTCAATGTTCCGTTTGTTAACTGGCCAGGAGAATCCCATATATATATAAGCGGTAACTATCGATAGGTTAAACGATTAATCGATGGAAAAAGTATAAGAGAGAGCAAAACAAAAAGAAAGAGATAAGAGATAAGAGAAAGCGCGTGCAATTTAGTCAGCATTATTGTTAACTAACACTCAAAATGAAGAAAGCTTACATGTAATGATATATAGTATATTATATAAATGTATGTGTATAGCTTTAGGTTGATATAACGCCGATATACTTCTATATATATACATATGTATGTACTTATATGCATAGACAACGTTATACATATAATTTAGCTATCGATTGCGTTGTATTCTCTTTTTTTTTACTAGAGTATAGCTATAGGAAGAATCGGGGAGAATCAGAAGAATACGATTGTGGAAGCCTACGACAAATAAAAAGCGTAAACCTTTTGTTCCAAAGATAAACATAACTGAAACCAAAATTAGAAAAAAACTTAAGTAAAAAAAGAACAATACCAAAAAAAATATATATATAAAAAGAGGAAAAGGAATTAGAAGAAAAGGGTGTAGAAGAAAGTTAAGTAAAAGAAGAAGCGAGAAATTTGCACGCCTTTTTTTGCAAAAAGCTTAGAAAACTAATAGATTAATAATTGTGCAGAGACAAAGCAGAGACGTCTGCCTGGGATCGGATCGGGTAAATAATATAACATATATATATATATATATGCTATATAAACTATATATTATCTATATATATATATGTGTGTGTATCTATATATCTATCACGATGACCTTTTTTGCGAAAACGTCCTTAGCTTAGTTGAAGTGCGCGCCGAAACAGACAGAGAGAAACAGCGAGAAACCTAGAGAATACTAAATATAGTTACAGTTGCAATGCCTCCTAATCCATCCCATATATAAATATACCATATATGCCTATATATACAATATATATATAAACAGTTATGTAAAAAACTATAACATGCACAAGAAGAAAACAGAAACTTAAAACTTCCCGTCAGAACGTCAGTCAAGGCATTGCTTTTGTTTAAATATGTATGTATATAAGTATATATATGTATGTGATTATAATATATATATATACATATATATGTATACACATACATATATCGAAAGTGTTTCGGATTTATATACAAACATACATATATATATTTATATATACTATATACAATCGATTTCAAACCAAATTGTAAAGTTCGTCAGCTTTACCAATTAGAATATTCATATGTTTAACTCGATATACATACATATGCATACATAGACACACATATATATGTACATATATATGCAAATGTAAATATGTATATTTGTGTGTATGTGTATATGGCATATGTACTGCTGTAACCTTAATGCTAAGTATTTGTTTATGTACTATGTAAATTTGTAAGCAGCGCTTAAGTATTAACCAATTATCCAAAATTTTCTGCTTTAGTTATTTCGGGCTGCTTTTAACTTGGTTAAGTAAGCTTACTAGTTAAAACATACACACACACACACACATACTGATGCACACTAACACAATCACACACATATACACACACACACACACACACCTATATAGACATTTAGACGCTTCGATTTCAAGAACCATCTTCGTCCAAAAATTGTGCTACTACTCGTTAAATACGTTGATAGAAAGATATAGAAAGAATAAAGTGAGAGACAGTGAAGGAAAAATAGAGAGAAATGTATAACCAATCCAAATTCTAACATTTCTATATATATAGTGTATACATATATGTATATGCTAACTAACTATGTATGTATAACTATAAAATAACATACATAAATATATGTACTATTAAAGCCATACATACATATATGCATAATCTACACACAAACACACATGCTAATATTGCATGTCTATGTAAAATACTCGCTTGACAACAACAAGAACAACAACTTGCTTAATATAGTTAAACATTTACAAAAACAAATTCATGTATTTAAAGAAAACAAAGATTTGCATTGTTTTTCTGGCTTTGATCCGTAGACGGGGCGCCACTGGCCATGCCCACGCCCACGCCCACCAAAAATGAATACAAAATAATAATTAAAAAAAAAAAGGAGACAGAAAATATAGAAAAGAACAGCTTCAGCCGCCCAAGGCACATCCAGCAATGGGCCCCTTAGCACTAACTTTGGATCAGCACGAAAAAGCCGAGTAAAAAGCATACAAAAGTAAACATTAAAGTCAAAAGGGAAAAATGAGAATCTCAGATTAAAACGCGATAAAAAAAAACACAGCAAGCAAATTACAAAACACACAACAATTTAAAAATATAAATAATAACATATAATTGTTTAATTTTTTTTTTTTTGATGTGTAAAATATTTATACATATATGAATATATGTATGCGTATGTGCATGCATAATATTAATGAGTATATGAAAAAAAATAAAGAAACAAGAAATATTTATTAAATAAATTGCATAGAAATTATATGAGTAAAACAAAGCGATGATTATTTGTAAAGGCGAATTAAACCAAAACAAAAATGAAAAAACAAATTAAAGCAACAAAATATATGAATGAAAGAAAAACAAAACGAAAATATATAATCGCATGCATAACAAAAATATATACACAAAGTCAAACCAAAAATTAAGCATAATAAACAGAAGAAAAACAAACAAGAAAATCCGTCTTTTTAGTCATCTATTCTTCTTCAAAATCATCTTTTAAATGCGGAAATATGGGGTTAATTTTTAAATTCAAAAATATAAACAATCAAAACAAATAATTTTGAATGTGCCATAGTTAATAGAGCTAGAGATACCCTATAAAATATTTTTAGCATACTTTTAGACAAAGTAAAATAAAATATAGTTCCGGCTCCGAACCATGGATGGCGCCACTTAAAATATAGTTCCGGCAACTAACCATGGATGGCGCCACTTTTCAGCGAAGCGTTTTTTAGAAAAACCGTTATATCTCCGCCATTTTAAGGATTTAAAGATGTCCTTTGGTCAGTTGCTAGTCCTGATTGAGGCGCTTTTTTTGACATAGGACTCGCCAGGATACGGCAAGGATATAGCAAAGTTGCATGATCTCTGAACATGCTGATTTGGCTGTTTCAAGGACTTTCGTCCTTTTGATGACATATTCCGATTAAGGATAGCAAGGACAGTGTGTATGCCAAAGGACATCAAAATTGTCCTCAAAATGGCCGAGCTACAGCTAATTTTCTTCAAAGGATAACACATTTTATTAGTTTTTTGCTCTTAGCTCGACCATATCCTGCAGGACCTAAAATTTTTAGATGCCGATCGATAGATTTCGTCCTTGCGCATCGAACGAGACATGTCCTGTAAAAATCCTGCAGGATATGGCGGAGTAAGAGCAAAAAAACATCAAAGGACATCATATTTCAGATTTGTTTAAGCTCTAGCTCGGCCATATCCTGCAGGATTTCAAAAGGACATACCTTTTTGTAATCACCGTTGGCAGGACTATCGATTGGCATTCAAGGATTTCCAGGATCTGCCAAAAAAATTTCCCAAAATGTTCCCAAGGGGTAAGTATGCAAAAATTGGTCAAAAAGCCAAAATTACACCTTATCTCAGCCATTTGAAGGACTATCATGATGTCCTTTGGCCCACAGATAGCCTTTGTTGTACTCAGTAAGAATCAGTAACAAAAAGGACGAAAGTCCTTCAAACAGCCAAGTTACAAGGACTTTTTTGTATAGAGAAAATTGCCCATATCTCGGCTATATCCTTGCGTATCCTGACGAGTCCTGCGTCAAAAAAATTGTCTCATCCAGGACTATCATCTGGCCAAAGGACATCCAAATCGTCCTTGTAGTTTCCGAGATATTACGGATTTTCTGTTTTCGTCCTGTTTCTCAGCAATTTGAGACTGAAATTTTACAAGTGTCGGATTCTTAGATGACCCCATAATTTTTTGATGCCGATCGATAGATTTCGTCCTTGCGAATCTAGCAAAACATGTCCTGTCAAAATGCGCAGAGATATGGCCGAGCTACAGCTAATTTTCTTCAAAGGATAACACATTTTATTAGTTTTTTTGCTCTTAGCTCGACCATATCCTGCAGGATCTAAAATTTTTTGATGTCGATCGATAGATTTCGTCCTTTGCGCATCGAACGAGACATGTCCTGTCAAAATCCTGCAGGATATGGCGGAGAAAGAGCAAAAAAACGTGAAAGGACATCATATTCAAACAGAAAACCCGCCATATCTCCGCCCATTTAAAGGACGATTTTGATGTCCTTTGGCATACACACTGTCCTTGCTATCCTTAATCGGAATATGTCCTCAAAAGGACGAAAGTCCTTGAAACAGCCAAATCAGCATGTTCAGAGATCATGCAACTTTGCTATATCCTTGCCGTATCCTGGCGAGTCCTATGTCAAAAAAGCGCCTCAATCAGGACTAGCAACTGACCAAAGGACATCCTTAAAATCCTTAAAATGGCGGAGATATAACGGTTTTTCTAAAAAACGCTTCGCTGAAAAGTGGCGCCATCCATGGTTCGTTGCCGGAACTATATTTTAAGTGGCGCCATCCATGGTTCGTAGTCGGAACTATTACTTGTAGCATACTTTTAGGCAGATAAAATATAGTTCCGGCTCCGAACCATGGATGGCGCCACTTTTCAGCGAAGCGTTTTTTAGAAAAACCTTTATATCTCCGCCATTTTAAGGATTTTAAGGATGTCCTTTGGTCAGTTGCTAGTCCTGATTGAGGCGCTTTTTTTGACATAGGACTCGCCAGGATACGACAAGGATATAGCAAAGTTGCATGATCTCTGAACATGCTGATTTGGCTGTTTCAAGGACTTTCGTCCTTTTGATGACATATTCCGATTAAGGATAGCTAGGACAGTGTGTATGCCAAAGGACATCAAAATCGTCCTTTAAATGGCGGAGATATGGCGGGTTTTCTGTTTGAATATGATGTCCTTTAACGTTTTTTTGCTCCTTCTCCGCCATATCCTGCAGGATTTTGACAGGTTATGTCTCGTTCGATTCGCAAGGACGAAATCTATCGATCGGCATCTAAAAATTTTAGATCCTGCGGGATATGGCCAAGCTAAGAGCAAAAAACGAATAAAATGTGTTATCCTTTGAAGAAAATTAGCTGTAGCTCGGCCATTTTGAGGACAATTTTGATGTCCTTTGGCATTCACACTGTCCTTGCTCTCTTTCATCGGAATATGTCATCAAAAGGACGAAAGTCCTTGAAACAGCCAAATTAGCATGTTTAGAGATCATGCAACTTAGCTATATCCTTGCCGTATCCTTGCAAGTCCTATGTCAAAAAAAGCGCTTCTATCAGGACTAGCGACTGACCAAAGGACATCAAAATAATCCCTAAAATCTCGGAGATATAAAGGTTTTTCTAAAAAACGATTCGCTGAAAAGTGGCGCCATCCATGGTTTGGAGCCGGAACTATATTTTATTTTATTTTGCCTAAAAGTATGCTGAATTAAAATAAGCCATGCTCTCTAAGCATTGAACGCCGCCTGCAGTGCTTAGAGAGGACCAACAACGGCTCTCTAAGCTTTGAACGCCGCCTGCAGTGCTTAGAGAGGACCAAACGGCTCTCTAAGCATTGAACGCCGCCTGCAGTGCTTAAAGAGGACCAACAACGGCTCTCTAAGCTTTGAACGCCGCCTGCAGTGCTTAGAGAGGACCAAACGGCTCTCTAAGCATTGAACGCCGCCTGCAGTGCTTAAAGAGGACCAACAACGGCTCTCTAAGCTTTGAACGGCGCCTGCAGTGCTTAGAGAAGACCTACAACGGCTCTCTAAGCATTGAACGCCGCCTGCAGTGCTTAAAGAGGACCAACAACGGCTCTCTAAGCTTTGAACGCCGCCTGCAGTGCTTAGAGAGGACCAAACGGCTCTCTAAGCATTGAACGCCGCCTGCAGTGCTTAGAGAGGACCAACAACGGCTCTCTAAGCATTAAACGCCGCCTGTAGTGCTTAGAGAGGACCAACAACGGCTCTCTAAGCATTGAACGCCGCCTGCAGTGCTTAGAGAGGACCAAACGGCTCTCTAAGCATTGAACGCCGCCTGCAGTGCTTAGAGAGAACCAACAACGGCTCTCTAAGCATTGAACGGCGCCTGCAGTGCTTAGAGAGGACCAAACGGCTCTCTAAGCATTGAACGCCGCCTGCAGTGCTTAGAGAGGACCAACAACGGCTCTCTAAGCATTGAACGCCGCCTGCAGTGCTTAGAGAGGACCAAACGGCTCTCTAAGCATTGAACGCCGCCTGCAGTGCTTAGAGAGGACCAAACGGCTCTCTAAGCATTGAACGTTTTGACGTCACGCCAAGTGAAACTTCCACCTGCTGCTGATTTCTGTTCGCCTGGTATTTCTGCGCTCATTTTCGGATTTTTGGTTTTTTTGCCGCTTGCAAGTTCAAACGCACACACATACTTGGACAGTACCTACTTTCAAGCTCACTGGCAACTTTCCCGGAACAGCCAAAATTGTTCAAATTTCCAAGGGAAATACCAGGCGAACAGAAACTGAAAGTAGGTCGCCACAGTAAAAATTTTATTTGGCCATGACGTCACACTTGTTTGGAGTGACGTCACTAAAATGGACCTTTTTTGGGTCCGGATTTACTTCATGACGTCACTCCATGACGTCACACAAAGGGTAGCTTGTTTGAACTGACGTCACTAAAATGGACCTTTTTTGGGGCGACCTTGATTTAGTGACGTCATGGAAAAATAAAATTTTACTGTGGCGACCTACTTTCAGTTTCTGTTCGCCTGGTATTTCACTTGGAAATTTGAACAATTTTGGCATTTTTTATTTTTTAGGGAAAGTTGCCAGTGAGCTTGAAAGTTGTTCGCATGGTAATTGTGTGCCTATTTCTTGATTCTCCAGGCTAGTTTCCATATTCTTCCTGACTCTAATTTCGGAACCCAACCAATGAAAAAACACGTTTTAATTTCAAAATTGCAGTTTCTTTTATTCTTAAAATCCTATCCTTACGAATAACATTGAAATATAAGCTATAATCTAGTTAATATCCCTTAATCTAATACATACATTTCTTTTAGCTTAATGTAACAAAAGATGTATTACAATTTTAACATTTTTCTTAATTATACGTATATAATAATTATTATTATACATAAAACTATTTGCCTAGAAAATTACAATTTATTCTTCAGTTGTGGCAACATTGATTGGTGGCTAAAATGACGTCCATTCGCTAAGTTCAACATCGTAGGGCAGATCCGGTATTTCTCGAGCAGAACTGAAAGAAGAAGTTAATTAAATTAATTACATTATATTTTATATGACAGATATAATTATATAAATTAATATTGTACTTACATTTAGGTCCATTGATTCAAGAGGGATCAATTTGGCTTGCAGCGGAGAACCTTATCCTTGAGACTCTCGACCTTGATCAACAAGGCGAATGTTGCCTTCAGCTTGAAACAAAGGTAAAACAGGTTAATATTGGAGAAGTTAAGTTTTATTATTTGATTGAAAAATAAATAAAATTAATTTAAAATAAAATTTTAATCTTAAGTTGGTATTTTTCAATTTATATTTATCAATGTATATTTATTTTACAGATTTTGCAGAGTCCTCGCCCACGCCCTCGCTTAGAAAATTGGGGAAAACATGTCATACGAAAGATAACTACTACACTTAACTTTATGATATATATTATTCTGATATTATCAAACTGTAAATTAAGCTGAAGTTAGCATAGATTCAATGTTATTGCTTAAGGATAGGATTTTAAGAATAAAAGAGTCATCATTTTTGAAATTAAAATGTGGTTTTTTATTGGTTGGTTAGCAATATTAAAGTCAGGAAGGAAGGAAATCCTGGAAATGCTGGAAATCCAAGAAATAGACACACAATTTCCAGGTGAACAGAAACTGAAAGTTGGTCGCTACAGTAAAAATTTTAATTTTGCCATGATGTCAAACAAAGGATTAATTGTTTGGAGTGACGTCACTAAATCAAGACCAAACGCACATGGTTTAAGTAAAACTGTACCTAATTCAAGAAAACATCTTGAATCAAGACCAAACGCACTTGGTTTAAGTAAAACTGTACTTAATTCAAGAAAAAATCTTGAATCGATGCCAAACTCACTTGGTTTAAGTAAAACTGTACTTAATTCAAGAACAAAAAATCTTGAATCGATACCAAACGCACTTGGTTTAAGTAAAACTGTACTTAATTCAAGAACAAAATATCTTGAATCAAGACCAAACGCACTTGGTTTAAGTAAAACTGTACTAAATTCAAGAAAAAATCTTGAATCAAGACCAAATAATAAGAAATTGAAAATCTTTTTAAAATGTAGCTTAGTTTTAGAACGCTTTTTATAATTGTTCTCCTGAAATGAAAACGCAGTTTTTGTTTCTATATTTTTGTATTTTGAATTAATGTTTATTGATGAATACTTTTACTTTCATTGTTTGTTTACTTTGGTTTTTGCATTAATTTATTTGCTTATGCCATTTGCCACTTTAGTTTTTACATGCAATCAATGGATATATATATTCTTTCGTTTCGGCATTCATCTGTTTGTTTCGTTTTTTTACACACAACAATCAAAATTCAAAAATGCACTTCAGCATTTTACTTGTATTTATTTTTGGTTTACGTCAAAATATTTTGTTTTTCATTCTGTTGAATATTCATAAAATTATGCAGCTAATTGAGTTGTATATGTACGTATGCATATATGTGTATGTTAATCTGTGTGTGTGTGTGTGTGTGTGAGTTTCGGTTTAGAAAAACTGTGCATCGAGTGAGGAAATATTGACTTTATCAGGCTCTGAACTGTATTCCACATACGAATCAACATTAGGTTTATTTAATTGTAGCATATTTATTTAGAGAAAAAAATAATAAAAGTTAAATGTCGAATTTAATAAAATCGAAAAATAATTGAAAATATGTACATCTTATTGCATTAACTTGATTGTGAATTAAAATCAAATGTGGAATTCGGAACATGCCAGTTGGTAGCTGATGTCTTGTCAAAATTGTTGAGATGATACATTTTATAATGTTTTTCATTCCAAGTACTCGTTAGTAATTCGAAATAGCATCGAAAACACTTGTATTTGTTAATTAAGTTTGTATCTCGGCCCCAACACATGTAAGCTTAGGACTACAAATATTTATTTATAGTATAAATATTACTCCCCCTGCCTTTATCAGCATCATTTATCTCTGCAATTGTCGCTAATAGATTTGAATGCCTTTCATAGTCAGTTAAGATTACAATATATGTTAGATATATACGTATGTATGTATATCATGATATATTACTTAGAATATGTGTATATATGTATAGAGCATGCATTTTCATTTCCATCTATATACCATATAAACATACACATATGTATTTCATGTATATCAAGTTTTGCTCCATAAAATTTTGCTAAGTTCCCAATCAATGGGGAACCCACTTAAAACTATTATTCCCTTATTATTCATATTCAATTTCCATTATTTGTTTTTACATTTTGCAAATTTTGTGGGTCAACTGGAAAAAATGTATTATCATCCTTGCGTCTTTTCCAAATTCCACATTCGAATTTCACGATTTTAGAATCAAAATCAATCCAATTGTTTTTGTCGATTTCATTCGAAGGTGTAATTTAAAGTATGCATTCTTTTTTTTTATCATGTATTTGTATCTTTTTGTTTTAAATTTTTGTTTAGCTTGGCCAATTTGCTTTGTTCAAGGGCTTCTAATAATTTAGCTAATATTTGTTGTTTGTCAATTTGTTAATTTTGTTTAATTTGTATACTTAAATATGACCAATCTTTACTTCGATTTCAACGAAAATTCTCAAAAATATCTCAATTCAAAAAATATGCATTCGTTTTAGATTTTTGTTTTGTTCTTCGTTTCGTTTTGTTTTGTTTCGTTTCTTCATGTTTTCTCCTTAATTTGTTTGGGCTTTAATAAATTTCAACTATTAAAAATAAATGCAAAAAATTTAATTTAATTAAATATAATTTAATTTCGATACGTTTTTCATCATAAATGTAAATTTAAATTTGTTTGTTTTCAGCAAATGTTGCGCACATATGTTTTGGGTTTGTTGCAAAAATTGAGAAATTTTGGTGTGTAAATATTTGAACTATATAGTAGTAAGTAAGTAGTATGTATGTATGTATTTATATACTATATGTTTGTATGTTAAGTATGTATAATAATATAAATCTCATCGTTTGTGTTTGTACTTTGTTAGAAATTCACGCAGATATGCTGAGAAATTATCCAACCGAGTCCTTGCTGCCTCCTTGAAACAAACCGCCCAATTGAGGAAACAAAATGCCAATCCAATTACCAATTACCAATTACCATTTACCCAAATCAATATCAATCATCATCTTCTTCATTCAGCCCCATTCATTGTATAACTATAGCCCAATGCTTTAAATAATCCAATCCACTGTTGCACATCTTTAAATATCGTTTATCGAAAACGACTGCCTGCCTGCTAAGCGTACGATCGATTTCCTTTCGATTAATCGATTATACTTTACTTACTTATGTACATATACATATGTATGTACTTTTAACATTTTCTTTTCAATATCTCTCTATTTTGACCAAAAAAAAAAAACAAAGAATAACTTTTTGTAAATTGCACATGATTTTGACTTATTATCTAATAATATAGGCTTACATCTATACCATAGATCAAACAATACGGACGCATCTCGTGGGGAGATTATACGTACAATAGCTGCCATAGTTGCAAATATTATATTTGGTCGATTTTTTGCTTCTTTTCGCCTTGAGTGTGTGTGTATGTGTGTATTTTACAATTCTAAGTATTTGCAATTGGCACATAATTACCAACAAAGTCAATTCGAAATAGATTAGAACACGTATTTCATTACAAATATCATTTCTTATCATTTCTCTAGTTTTATTTGTTGTTATTCCTTTGTTTTTTTTTTTCTTTTCTTTTTTTCTTTCTTATTTATTGCACAGAGCATGAGAGCATATGGTTAACATTGCGTTAACAGTGTATTAACAGAAATCAAAAATGTAAATAAAAGTCAGGCCGTTGAACTAAACCTTTAACTAAATAAGTATTTATTGAAATCAAATCATATCGTTGATAATTGCAATCATATATTTCATTAGAAATTGAAATCAACACAATTCATGAATTAATTATAGTAATATTAATAATAATAATAAAAATAAAAAAATTAACTTTTAACTAAACAGCTAATTGTATTCAGTTTTCTAGTTTCGTGTTACTACAAATATTTTTTAAAAGTATATTTCTTTTTCAAGTTTGTTGCAAAACACAAAAAAAATAGCTGTAATTAAATTTTTTTATATGTAGTTATTTATACGATTTCTTGCAGCAAATAATCTTAAAATTAATTTAATAGTGTATTTCATTCAGCCTAGTTTCAGCTTGGTAAAAAAAAAAATAAAGATGGGAAAAAGTAAATTGAAAGGCTAATAATAATAATTATAATAATATTAATAAAGAAACACAATGTTGGTGATGAAGTTTACATTTAGAATTATAATTATGATAATATTATTAATAATAATAATGATAATAATAATAGTAAGTAGTAATGACAAAAGCGTTACGAAAACAAAATAAGAGACGATTTTCTATTAAGGCAAATTAGGTTAACAGCGCATTTACAGACGCTGCTGTTAGAAAGTTAACATAACATAAAGCTGCTAAAGTTGCAATTCAATTCAATTCAATTCAATTTTCAACGCCTTTCGCGAGTTTGTGTGTGTGTGTGTGATGGTGGTGTGTGTGTGTCTAACATTAATAACTACTATGCTAGTTGATTTTTTCTTAGTCAATTTTAGTTTTTTCCATTTTTCCGTTTTTTAGTTTGGCTTACATACAAATTGTACACGAACAAAAAAATTATTTTAATTTCTTTCCACATTTTCTTGATTACACATTTTTTTAGATCAACTTGCATTATTTTTTTCATGCATTATTCATTCATTATTATTATCATCATCAAGTTTATAAACATTAAGTGTTGCTGTTGTTGTTTTTGCCACACAAAATCAATTTCACTAAATTATGTATTTAAAAACATTAAAGGTTGCCTGCCACACATAGTGGGAAGGATGTTGCATGTTATACGCTTCTTCCACGAGCACACATTTGCAACATTCGCTGGGAATGTCAACAAGCAATGTTGACAAGCATTTAGTATTTTTCTGTTAACAAATGTTGACAAACATTCAGTATTTTTCTGTTAACATTTAAGTCCGTGGAGAAACCATACAAGAGAGGTTGCGGGGAGTGGAGTCGGCTGATTATTATTTAATTGTGTTAATTATGCTGTTCACAATGTTGTTGTTAACTATCTTAAAATTAATTTAACAGCTCAACGACTTTCTCTCTCTCTCTCTCTCTCTTTCTCTCTATATTGTTTCAAACAATTCCGAGGCGTGGGGAAAGAAAGGAGGCGTGGCAGTTGCAAGTTAAATGGAAGCTTTTAACAAAATGTTTCACAAATTTTCTTTAAATTAAAAATGAAAAAATTATACAAAAATCAATTTCAAAAACAGTAAGAATTATAAACTAATTGTGGTTGTTGTTCAAGTTGTTCTTGTTGCAACTTTAACTAGTAAATGCTATCAAAAAGGTGTTGCAGTTGCAATGTTGCACGGTTGCAGTGTTGCAGTGTTGCAACTTAGGCGGCCGTGTCCACCTCCTCGACAATGTGATTGGGCGACACCTCGCTAGGTGGCGCTGTGGTTGCCGCTGCAGCTGTTGCTGTTGTTGTGGTGGTTGTAGTTGCACTTGTTGCAGAGTTGTTGTTGCTGCTGCTGTTGTTGTTAATGTTGTTGTTGTTACTGATGCTGTTGTTGCTATTGTTGCTGCTAGTTGTGGCAAGCGTGGACTTGGCAACCAAGGCGCTGACTGCACTATATTGTGGCGTCGCTGTTGATTCTGACTTTGTGGCAGCTGCAGCATCAACATCACCAGCAGTTGCAGCAGCACCAGTAGCAGCAGCTGCATACGGTAAGCTTCTTAGCTTGCGTGCCTCACGCTTCTGCTTACGCTGTTGCATGACCAAACGGATCTGATCGAGCTTTGACTTTGTCTTCAAATTCGCCAATTCGGCAACGCACTTGTGACACATGTGTTCCTTGTCCTTCTCCCGGCACATGCAACCATTGCCTGTTGCACCAACAGCAGTTGCATTGCTGCCAGCATCTGTGCAACAACTGAGCTGAGTTGACTTTGATGAGGATGAGGAGCCCGATGAGAATGTTGCCCCCTTGCCCATATAATGACCGTTGCATTCCCCATATGCACAACTTCCAGCTGACAATGTTGCAGCTGCCACCGCCTGCTGTTGCTGCTGCTGCTGATGTTGCTGGGCGCGACTGTTGCACTTGGCACAGTTGTGATGCTTCGTCGAGTACTGAAAATGCGTAAAAATAATGTTAGAGTTAGTTGGTTATTTATTGTTCTCAATCATAACTTTGTCAAAACCGAGTCTTGTTATTTCCCAGTTATGAATCAAGTTAATTCGGTATTAATTCGGAGTATCAATTGAACAACTTACCAGCTTGCTGCGTGATGCACCATGATGCATGCTACCAGATGTTGCCGATGACGATGATGAGGATGCTGTAATTGCAGGGATGCCATTTCTACCGCTGCTCGATGAGGAAGAAGAGATTGAGGAGTTGCTGCCGCTGCTGCTGGAGCTGGAGTTGGATGCGGAATTGGAGGTGCCACTTGAGCCAGGTGCCTCAAAGCTGATGCGTGCCCCACGACTATATTGGGGCGTGGCACTCAACAGATCGTTCAGTATGTGAATGACCGTTGATATATCACGCTTCGGTCGACCAAAGCGATCTTGCAACGCGGGATTTAAGGTTCCCGAAAATGTGCCCGAATAGATGCCTTTGCCATGATTCTTCATCGATTCAATGACAGCTCCGGAGCCACTTTTCCGTGGTGTCTCGTCACCAACACCACCGCTATTCCCGGAACCTCCACCGCTGCCACAAGCGGTGGTGCCACCACAACCAGCTGTGCCACCAACAACGTTGCTGCCGCCAGATAAATCAATTTTATTGGTGAAAACCTCTTTGGAAAGTTTTCGCAATGTTTGGGTCAAATTGCGAGATGCCTCCGCCAAGGTGCGTGTATCGGAGACAGCCAAGGTGGCATCATCCATATCAGTGGAGTTGTTGCTGCCACTGCTGCTGCTGCTGCTGGTGGCAACAGTCGTGTTGTTGTTGCTGTTGCTGTTGCTAGCAGCTGCCTGAGCTGCAGCCTGTGCTGCTGCTTGTGCTGCAGCATGATGATAATGATGATGATGGTGGTGATGATGATGATGGTGTCGATGCTTCGAGCGTGTTACGGTTATTGGATTGTTAACCGTTTTGTGCAACGTGGCATTTGAGCCACGTGTTGTGTTGCTTGTTAAATTATTGTTGTTGCTGCTGCTGCTGCTTAGAGTTGCCACAGTGCTGCTTGTTGCTGCTGCTGCTGCTGGTGGTGGTGGTGTACTTGCTGGTGGTGTTGCAACTGCAACAGCTGTTGGCGTCAACAGACGCGTGCAGAGGCATGAGGTGAGCTTGGCCGCAATAGGATCTTGTTGTTGACAACCGCCGCTATTGCAAGTGTTGTTGCTGCTGGCAGCAACAGTTGCTGGTGTTTGACTGGTACTAAGACCAGCCAAGGCCAAAGCTGCAGCGCTGGCGCCAGTTGTGGCATGCCCCATATGCATATTCTTTAATGCCGTCGTTTTAATGGGACTCGAGACGAGATTCGAGAGCGATTTTATGGGTGATTGTTCCAAAATTGGTTTGCAACTGGAGGAGGCAGCAGCAGCAACTGCGGCACCAGCTGTTGCCGTTGTTGATGTCAATGTTGCTGTTGATGCTTGAGCAGAGGGAGCAGCAACTGCTGCCGCACGTGGCGCCTGCGTCAATGCAATGCTCTTAACAATATTCTGTAGACTCTCATAATCGCGTTTGCTGAGATATGAGCTCAAATCGGAGCTCTTGATGGCATGTCCATGTCCTGATCCTGATCCTGATCCATGTCCATGTGCATGGCCAGATCCATGACTGTGACTGTGACGATTCGAACTTGAATTTGAGTTATGGTGCGAACTCTGGTTGGAAAGCCGTGTGGAGGAAGAGGAGCCTGCGTTGCCAGCTGCCACAGCCGAGGCATTGTGGTGATGATGATGATGATGGTGATGATGGCTGTGACTATGCTGCAAACTCGGATGCTGATGACTGTGCACATGTCCATTTCCAATGCGTCCCGATGTTGTTGCACGTTGACTGGACGAGGAGCGTGTACGCATTGAACCACTACCACTTGCACCATTTGAACCACCACAGCCCATCACAGTGCCAGACGTTGATGAGGAGCTTGCGGTAATGGAGCAAGAATTGTTATTGTTGCTGTTGTTGCTATTGTTTGAGGTGGATATTGTGCTGCTTGTGGCAGGTGGCAAGGCAGCTGTGGCAGCTGAGGTGGCACTGCCACCAGCTGGATTAACCGTACTCAATTGCAACTGGATGAGCATCATGTGATCCCCAAGACGCATACTCAAATTCAGAGGCGTTTTGCCGCTAAGGAAATCATTAACCTGCGAGTCGTTAAGCGATTCCAGCGCTTGCATCACCGTATTCTCCGGTCGCTGGGCCTGTAAAAGAGAGAACAAAGAGAGGAAGAGAGAGTTTAGATATTGTGTCAACAATAACATAAATTAAAGTAACTCTTAATTTGATAAGATAACCAATATCTATTCAGGAATTTTGTATCTTAATTATAACAGAGAGTGATCATTAAAAAGAGAATGATCAGCTTAGATTATGTAAAGAGTAACAGTTCTCTGTTAAGTAACCACAACTTATATATTTAATTGATCACAACATTAAGTAACAGTTCTCCTTTTAGTAACTTTCTGAAAGATCACAGTGGACTAAAATGGCAGTGATTCTAACCCGAATCAATTCTATTCTTTAACTTCACTTTTTCTTTCAAAAATTTCACACACAACAACAACTGGACACTTTTCACAATATTATCAAGCTATTGGCCAACTAAGTATTCAGACAACCGCCCCCTGATTTTGTACCCTGGTTTTCCCCGCTCCACCGGATGCGATCCATGATCAAGCCCCTCAGCTCAACTCAAACCAAGCCAAGCCAAGCCACCCAACGCCCAACCCAACGATTTGTTGTAGTACGTGATTCAATGCGTCGCCTTTGTTGTTATGATAAAAGCAGCGCAGTCCGACGAACAGCGGCAACAATGTAGAAATTACGTCAGATGCAATTACTAGCCGAAACAATGTTGAGATAAGAGATAGAATGCAAGCCAGAGAAGTGAGAGAGAAAGCGAGAAGGGTGAGGCTGTAGAGTGAAAGTGAAAGAACATAGTGGAGAGAAGAATGAAGAGTATATAGTAAAGATCAAAGAAGCCATTAATGGGAAGTGGAACGTAGAGTACAAAATTAAGTAGTTACTGAAGTGTAGAGTGAAGAATACAGAGAGAGTGGAGAATAAAGAATGTAGAGTAGGGTGAAGGATTAAGTAGGTACTGAAGTGTAGTGTAGAGTGGAGAGAGTGAGGAGCAGTCAGCTAGGGAATAAAGGGAAGAATGAGATTAATGAAGGGGAGTGGAGACAGGAAAGTGGAGAGTAAAGAATGTAGAGTAGGGTGAAGGATTAAGTAGGTAGTGAAATGTAGAGAGTCAGGAGCAGTTAGCTAGGGAATAAAGAGAAGAGTGAGATTAAAAAGGCGAGTGGAGACAGGAAAGTGGAGAGTAAAGAATGTAGAGCTGGGTGAAGGATTACTGAAGTGTACAGAGTAGATAGATAGATAGAGTGAGGAGCAGTAAGCTATGGACTAAAGAGAAGAGTGGCATTAAAAAGGAGAGTAGAGAGATGAAAATAGTAGATAGAACAGTAAACAGAAGTTAAAGTACAAAATAATAGACAAGACAGTAAACAAGATAGTGGATTAAAAACAGTTTGGAGAATTGGCAGCTAAAGATTTGCAATAATAAACAGCAGCGCTTCAGAGAATTGGAAAGAAAACAACTGTTCCAATGGAAGACTTGAAATATGCAATTACCTAACCCAATGGAACCCAATGGAATAAAATGCATTAAAAATACGTAACATTTTAGGTCAACTCAGAGAGAGAGAGAAAGCAAAGAGTAGACAAGAGATTCAGAGTATGCAAATTTGGATTAAGTTAAGATTCAAATAGTTGGTTCTTTGCATTTCTAGAGCGAATCTTCTCGAGGTATATTCAATTATATTAATCGGTTTCTTATTTCGATTTACTTTGGAAGGAAATTCAAAAGTAAGTACTCTCCAACATACATAGGGGCTTTCCTTTAAAAGTTTTTCTTTCTTTCTTGTTTTGAATTGATTTGCTCGCATATCTACATATCTACATACGAGTACATGTATGTATGTATGTATGTGCATGCGTATGCGTATTTGTATTTATAATATGCAAACTAAAGGAAAGAAAGAAAACATTAAAAATCAACAACAATCTGAAGCTCGATTTGTATTTTAAAGGTCTGGGTTAATTAATCATTTTCAATGCAAGCAAAACAACAAAAAGAAGCGGCACTTACTCGCTCTCTTACCGCTCTCTCTCTCTCTCTCCTTCTCTCTCCCTCTCTCTGACTCTCTTCTCTGCCTCTTTTTTCCCCGTTTTCCATTCAAGTGTTAATTTTTTATTGCCTGCTGACACACTGACCCAATAATATTTCAAATTTTTCAACGCTTTTTTTGTGTAATACAGTTTAATGCTCCAAATGATGGGAGGGGAAGTGCAAGGGGGCGGTGGAGGGAGGAGGGCTGGGAAGCAGCTTAAACTAACTGCCGCTTTCCCTTTAACTTTAGCTTTAGCTGTAACTTTAACTTTAGCCATGAGCAGGTGGATAGAGTTATGCAACTATCCAACTCCCTCTACCTTTTTCCCCCTTTGCCATCTTTGAGCTGCCTAGCAACAATAATATTTGATTTTTTATTTGAAACCCTGTACAAAGTGAGTACAAAGGGTCTGTTCGATTTGTCAAAGTGGGAAAGGTGCAAAAGAAACAAATGTTCATACACTCCTTATCAGATGTCAGAAACTGTGCAGCTCAAAAACTTATTTATTTTAATATTTTCAAATAGTTTATGTATTTAATTGAATATCTTTCTATAAAGACAACTTTTAATTTCTGTATTATGCCCATAAGGATTAATAGTTTTTAAGAATCTTTCGCAAATTAAAAAACATAACTAAATATTAATTTGTAATACCATCGTATAATTAACTCGTAAATTGTTTGATTTTTATCATATTTTGCATAGCTTTGAGGCATAACTACAGAGTGTAGCACAGTCGTGTTCGCTCTATTGTGTGTAGCTTTTTCTCCTAGCTATTTCGTTAATTTGTCTTGGCTCAGAGGCCTATTGACTGTCTTTGTTGTCATCGTTGCTGTTGCTGTCATCGTTGTTGTTGTTGTTGTTAAGTGTACCAAGGTCAACTGTTGTCGTTGTCGCTGCTGTTGTTGGTGTTGTTGTCGCTGCGATTTGTCGCCAGCGGCGCACGCAAATTACGTCATGCGTCGAAATCGAAAATTTTTTAATTTAAGCGCAACAGCAGCAGCAACAACAACAAACGTGACGACAATAACAACAACAACAACAGCAATAACAAAGCGGCCAATTCTGTAATTTAATAGCTTTGTGCAAAAAAAAAAAGCATTTTTAAAGCATTTGTTTTTTGGCTTTAGTTTCATCTCTATCTTTTCTCTCACTCTCATACAATTTGATCAATGCTAGCTCTCTGAATTCCCCCCCTAAACTTCTTCCCCCTCTCTCTCTCACACTCTCTTTTTTTGATCACTCTCTGTCTGTCTGTCTCTTTCATGCCGACACCGCTTTACAACGGAAAAGCCGACATTGAATACCGCTGTACGTTCTACTGAGCCCGTTATGCGTTTAAAGCAACAATAATAGGAACAGCAACAACAACAATGATACTAAAAAAGTGAACAACACCAACAACAACAATAAAGTCACAAACACCAACAACAAAACAAACATGACTTATTGTTAGTAAAACGCGAATACAGCAATCTTTCTCAATTAAAGTTCATTTATCTTTAACATTGTTTCTAACTCTCTATTAACAATATATATATATCTCTTGGGATTAGTTTTCTTAAATATCTATTGGTCTATAAGGTGCCTAATAATTATCTGAATGATATTTATACGTAAGATTTACAGAAATTATATTTGAAAGTTAACTATCAGAAAACATTTAATTGGATTATCTAATGTAACAATTTCTATTATTTAATGGATCTTTTAATATTCCTTAAATTCTGTTTTTGATCATGTTTTCTCTTTTAATCAATCTCTGTGTTTATTTATCTCTATATTCTCTATCCTCTATATTTCAATCTATAATTTTTAAATATCTCTGCATCTCTTTTCTTTATTTCCATCTTCCTCCATGAATGTCTCTCTACATTGTTCCTATGTATAATGCCATTTCGACATTTCTAGCTATATATCCAACTCCATCTTCATATAGCTTTATCATTATCCTCGTCTCTACAGCTCTTCCCGCATTCGATAACAAACCCAAGATATCCATCAATATATAGAGAGTATATAGCAAGTAAAAGGTCGTAACGTTTATTTCATCGCTGTTAAGGTTGAAAAATGTGATTCATATGAAGCGTTTAAATATGATAATTATGTTGGAAAACAAAAAGTCGAGACAAAAGATTAGATATGGATAGCTTAATATGCTGATTAGCCAGATAGGTAGTTGCATATTGAATTAGTCTCTGAGAAACAATTATTTTTCAAATATGTATTTACAATTAATTCTATTGATAGTGTAATATATTCTATCGCATTTATAATTATTGTCCGGCTGATAAACAGTTGTAGTTATAATAAAGTTTCCAGATATTTGAGTAGTTACAATATAGTTTTTAGGAGTAGATAGCAAGTAGCACAGTTTGTGAGGAATGAAATTAGTTCAAGTAGTGCTCTACGTTGGCTCTACAAAGGCGGCGCCACTTGTCGCTAAATTCATATAACAAAGCACAACAAAAAAATATATGTACATACATACATACATAAGTGTGTGTCGGATTTTTGACCATGAAAATATTTTTTATTGCGTAGCTTTTTAACAGTTTTGAAGCTACTCTGTCGCCCCGCGCCTCACCTCACCACACTTCCATACCCAATGGGACTCGACCAAAATCTATTTTTAGGCTCTCTTACCTATCATGTAGAAGGGATGTGATTTCTACAGGCATACTTGAATTCTTCTCGTAGATCAAATAAAGCTCTAAGAAGTAGAGTAATATGACATTTTATACTTAGGACATCCCCTTCATATGTTTCCAAAAGCATTGAAGAATCAGAATTATATGCAGAATTGAGCAGCAATAGCACAGAATCGGTAGCTGACTCTGCTGCAGGTATTTCATTACCGAACTACGCCTATTGGACATAGAGCCCTGCAGAAATCTGTACAGTTTTCTGTACAAAAAAAGTCCGACGAGGCGCAATTCTACTCTTCCAACCTCGCCTCCTTCCCTGAATTCACCACAACTAACGCTTGTCGCGATCGTCACTTGTTGTACAAATTGGATTGCCAAGCCAAAACTGATAACAAAAGTGTGCACTCACTTTCCACTTCGGCCTCTTCCCTCCAACTTCCCCTTTTGGCCAGGGAGCCACCCACTCTTTAACTTATTAGTTGGCATTTTATAGTGCTAAAAAAAAAAAAACAATAACAAAAAGAACAATAAGGGGCAAGCACAACAAAGGAGAAGGCAACTGGCGCCATCGATCGCCGCACTGTATGTTTGACTCCGTTATCTAAGCAGACGTCGACGTCGCTGTCGCTGTCGCTGCCTCTGTCGCTTGCACAGTCTCAGTCCCTGTCGCTGTCGCTGTCAACGTCACATTTAGCTTTGCACTTGCTCAAACAACGTACAGTTTAAGCGTTATTGGGAGGCCGGCAAAGTGACTTTAAGCGTTAGATACGTAACCGGTTTTCAATCTCTTGGCTTGTTGTCAGTCAATTAGGTTGGCTTGCAACGTGTCTAATAGTTATAGTAATTATAATCAATTTAATTGCAACTTGCCGCATGTGCCACACATTTCCATTCTCCATGTTCCATTCTCAAGTGTTTCACAGGCAAATAGCATCAATTGTAATGTGAATGTATTTTAATTTAACTTTAACTTTGCTTTGACTGCAAAAATGTTATGTTTTACTTCAATTTCGTGTTTCGTGTTTCATTTCTACTTCGTTTTAATGTCTAGAGTTTCGATCTCAAGTGCTTCACAGTTAACATCAATTAGAATGTGAACATATTTCATTCTAATTTTTCACTTTACTTTGACTAAATGTAATTTTTTATTTAAATTTCACTTGTTTCGTGATTCATTTCCACTTTGTTCCAATACTCCATTCCCTAGCGTTTCACAGGCGCAGTTTTCACTAATATTTTCCTATTGCTTTTAAAACCACACAATTCAATGTTCCATATTAGTCTCATATTTTTCGTGTTTTATTTTAATTTCGTTTCGAAGCGAATGGAAATACGATAAATTTTGTGTTTCACTTCCAATTTGTTTCAATTAGTCATAACATTATCTTGGCAAAGAAACAATCACAGCTATACGCTAGATAACTGTTTAGCATTAAAATGGCAACAAGCCCTTGAGCGTAATTTCCAGACGATGGGGAACTTTTTTATTTTGTATTTTTTTTGTCAATACAAAAATAAATAAAACCTGCTTTGCAAATCGTTTAAAGTTTAAACAATAGCGCCACATAAGCGCCTCGTGCCACTATATAACGACTTAAGTACGTTAACTTACACACCACACCAAAGGAAACGGTTTTCATAAGAAACAAGCTCTGATTTCGGAATAACACAAATCAGATACACTTACTGAAGGGGATAATGTTATATATACAATAGAGATAGTTAATAGATTTTAGTCACTTTTACAAGTTTCGTGAAGAAAGCTTTACTCAAAGCTGAGTTCTCTTAGGCTATACATATTATGGTAGTTCATCTTTCTACTCAACATTTAGTTCTCAGCTCTACTGAAAATTTTCAATGTTACCCACAAACTGTTAGTGTATCTGAAAATGTTTTGAAAAGTAAAACGAATTCTGATTTTATTAGCACAACAACGACAACAAGTTTGAAAAATTCCATATTCAATTATTACTCATGCCAAAGGCAATTAAAATAAACTAATAATAGCAATTTGTAAATATCAAAAGCAAGCGAAATGCAAGCAACTTTCGCATTGCAAATTGATTCCACTGAAAAAGTTATTTATAAATTGAAATCTTTGGCAAAATGTAAAGTACCCAGAGATGATAAATAGTGCATATATGTAACTCTTGGTTGTAAACTATTTCTCATGCCAGTTCGTAGAATTCGAATAATAAAGATGATAGGTAAGAACAAAGTCTGACTCTTTCGTTACACATTATTAAATTATCAATGGATTATATGAAGAAACTTTAAGTCACCGTCATAATATTATCAATATAATATTTAGATAATGCAACTCTCTTATGATATCAATGAATCCAAAGTATCTCTGATTCATACAAATGGAATATGTTTCCTCAATGGACTCAAAGTACTTATTACTCAAACTATTTCGTAAAAATCAAGCAAACAAATCTTGAGTAAAGGTAAAAGCAACTTTTACATAACATTATTATTAATGGGGTGTAAATTAATTCTCATTCATATATTTAGAAATGAAATGAATATAAATATCTGCAAGTCCAACTTGTAATATTATCAATGGACTCCAAGTATTGCTCATACTTGATTCATATGAATACTTTAAAGAAATCTTAAGTAACAATAATCTATGGTAACACTCCCAGTAACACTCCCAGACACCTCTTATATTACTATCAATGGATTTAAAGTATTTCTCATACTATTTCACACGAATACTTACGAATGTTAAAAAGAAAAAAAGAAACGTGTTTGCGACAACAACAATCACAAGAATCAACAATAAACACTCAACACTCATGTATAATTCCCATTTACTCTAGGTTGAGGCTATACGATTCCATTCCATACGATTGCATTCTATAGTCTGTCATAAGTTGCAGTGATAAACCGGATTTACGGAAATTGTTGGAACGTTGCATTTCCGTTACGGCGCATGCCATCATCTTCATCAAGTGGTTAACTTGTTGACAATGTGTGAGATGTGAGAGACAGAGCAACACTGATAGAGTGATAGAGTGATAGAGCGAGATAGATAGACTGGGAATTCTTGCTCTTTTCATGTTGATTATGATGATGAAGCATCATGCTGTGCTTATACTTATATTTGTGTGGGCATTGATAACGTTAACGTTAACGTCAACGCATTGCGCAATTTCAATAAAGAGTCAAGAGTGACAAATGTCATTAAGACATCATCATCGTCATCATCATCATCAAGTCTTCAAGTTGTCAACCTGTCAATTTGTCATAATTCTCTGATAAGCAACATAAATTTCAGGCCGCAAAGGTAAATCGGAATCGTTGACATTTTTAGAATATCAAAAGTTAATCAACTAAAATAAGTGAGGAGATACCTTTGAATTTGACATTAGTTTCTATATATTTGACGTGAGTTTATCAATCGGATAGTTATTTTAGACTTTCTACAGACATTGCAAAAAGGGCCTAAATGTTATATAGTTATGAAGTTTTGAGAACATTAAAATGATGGACTTTAAAGTAAAGCAATGAATGCTTCAAAGTTACTCTGACTTTTGGTCCATTATTATACCCTAGTAATTTTGTCTACAACAAAGAACTAGCTAGTAAGCAAGTCTGGCCATTAACCTGTTTTGGTTTGTTCCTGGTCTTGGACTGTTTCCTTTTGTTTTGTTGGTTGCTCAAAAGCGGACTTCCTTGGCATCTTGGCGCTTTCTTCATTTCAATTTTTATAGTATTATATTTTCGCACTTTATTTGCTTTTGGATTTTTACTTTTTTTTTTTTTGGCCAACATACAAAGGACACATAAATTCGATTGGCCACACCTACGTCGTCGTGGTTTTTGGCTTTTTACGAGTCCCGTTTGTCGACTCTTGACTGCTTGTTGTTGCTGTTGTTGTTTGGTATTGTGTGCTTTGTCTTCAGCATTCAGTGTTCAGTGTTCAGCATCGTCATCACTTTCCTTCTGCCTTTTGCAGCTCTCATCATTGTCATAATTATTATCAGTATTATTATTATATTCGTATCAACAACATCATCATCATCTCCATGATGATTATTGTCCAAATTCGCCCTTTGTTTGCGTTGCTTTTGTCGTCTTCATTTTGTTGCAAACAAATATATATACATATACATAGAGTATATAATTATTTAATTATATATTTTGCATCTTATATTGTCTTATTAATTAATGCACTAAATAGTTACAGTGCATAATGTTATTAATTTGTATATTGATCAAACTTGAATTTATTTTGTGTGTATATCAAAAATTCTTAATTGCATTTATCCTACAGGTAAAAGCATATATTACGCATACGCACTGTGCAACCGCATCAGCTTAAAGCAAAAGTAATTAATTTGACATGCGATGCCAGCGCTTCATTTAAACGGCATTAATAATAAAGACAGCAGAGGAGAGGAGTGGAGAGGAGAGACAAAGAGTGCTTCTTCAGTCGGTCATGGTGCATGCCACCATGCATGCCACAAGTTGAAGACAACGCCCACCCACTTGATTGCTTGATTGCCGCCTCTGTTTCAGCTACCAACTGACACAAGCACAATCGTTGCCAAAAAAAAAACAAAACAAAACAAAAATTGAAACGAAATTGAAACTGAAATGATGACAAAACAAAGGCGAAAGATCGAGTTGACGGTGGATGCTGATGCTGAGTTTATCAACATTCGGTCGAGTGAACTTGCTGAATCACCTGTTGCTACTGCGGTCTACAAATGAGTTTTATTATTTGAAAAGTTGTTTCATTCCACATGTCCCAAAAACCGTTGACTACTGCATGGAATACGTTCGATTCCGCTCTGTTCAGAAATCAACACATGACATGTTAGTCAATAATTCAACAGTTTTTCGTTTCATTTCCATTTGTTGAAGCTTAAATAATATACAAGCTAAATATGTTTCATTCCACTCGTTCCAAATAACAACTAATAACATTTTATCGACTTGAACATGTTGTTCATTTTCAGTGTGCCATTCCACTCGTAGCATGTTCCATTTCCATATCGTTTCTTTGCTGCCCAAATAGTTGACAATGTCAAATTGGTAGGGGATTGTGTATTATAGCACACACACCCACATATTCTCAATATGACAAATGTCGGCAACAATGCCATGTCTCAACGATGCCAATGTGTTTGCCGCCTCTCAGCCTCTCAGCTTGATGCAGCTTCTGTCTGCATTCGTTGCTCATAATAAACTTTACAAAATATTATTATTTTTAATAGCTGCTGAAACATTTTCTGACATTTTTTGGCCGCCGTCGTCGTCATTTAAGTGACAAGCTGAATGACTCGGAGACTGGGATCTGAGATAAAATTGGAACAATATGCAAATATCGTGCCACACACATATATATATATATACACAGGCGGCAGGAATTAAATGAAATGAAATTTCATGAGACTAACATGTTTATATTAGACATTTGAATCATAAACACTTTTACTTTTGCCAAGATGATGATTACTTGTACCCACCTGCCAAAGCCTCAACAGATGAGATCAGAATTCGACAGATTCTCTTCAGAGAAACACACACAAACACGCACACACGCACACACGCACACACGCACACACACATACACTGCTGACCCACAGCGGTCACCTTGTCGCCTGTGTAATTACTCAGTTTGTCAATAAATCAAGTCAGGTTGTCAACTTGTCAGTTGTTAACACACATTTCATCATGGGGATGGGGATGGGGATAAGAATGGAGAAGAGAGCAGCATCATCATTATATGGAACAGTGGAATCGGCACCTGTCCAATTTTTTGAGACTACCGTTTATATTATTTCTTTTGGAGTAGCCGCAACATGGCGCTAATTAGGAGCAACAACATGACAATCCCAATGACTCAGCTGACACTTCAACCCAAAGACTCAAAACACTCAAAAGTCAAATCGAATCAGTTTGAAAAAAAAACAAAACAAAACCAGAACAGATCAAACAATTAAGATACCCCTTTTTTTTCTCTACGCTTAACGGGTGTCAAAATATGTATAATATCATATCAAACAAATGTGAATGTACACATTATTAGAGAGCGTAGGGAGAAACGCAGGGGAGGAGAATATTTATTAGAGGACAAGGGATGACACAACCAAAAAAATAAGAGTCTACATACTTGATAATATGCATCTGATATAATAAAATAACAAACAAAATTCCTGTCAGCTTCTCACCTTTCTGCAACGTCGGTAATTGGCACCTGTATCCCTCCAATTTCCCTCCCTCCACACCCCAAGCCATCATTCCCCTCTTTGTCATGCATCAACTTTGAATATTTTGACTGAATTGTTATACTTTAATACACGTACTGTCTTCATTATTCACATATTTCAACTGTTTTTGTTTATACCCTGCAAATGTCTCACAAAGCGGGCATATCAATTGGGTAGTATATTAGAAAATTCACAGTGTTACCTCACTATGTTATATATTCCTTGCTTCAGAAACGCTTTTAACTTGTACCTCAAATTGCAAAGGCTTTTATTTAGGGTATTTCAAGTTCTTCATATTAACAGACTTTTAAATTGTTTTCAAATTTTTAAAAAATGAAAAAAAAGAACAGAAAAATTACATATTGCACAAAAGACGCAAATTGTTAATTGGCTATTTAAACATTTGTGTATATGTATGTACAACTCGTGTGTTTTGTATTTTAATGATTTATGAAGAGACAAAGAACAAACGTCACTTTAAGGTGACCATCAATTTGGTTGTAGGTAACAAAAGTAAAAGAAAGGGTAGAAAACAAAAGTAATACTTCATTTATAAGTCAATTTTAGACTGAAGCATTTAGACACTTTTAGTTATTGGTAAGAGATATGAAAGTCATGCCAATAAGAATGTTTAATACAGTTTAAAAAACTTTAAAGGATTCCTTTGAAACTCGACTATTTTTATATACGGAATCTTTTAAGAGATATAGAAAAACGTTTAAATTTAACAATGTTATTTAAGTTAAAAGTCTTAAAAGCCTTTGGACTTTGAACTAGCGACTTTTGGGAAGCAAACTACAGTAAAGTTTGGTAAAAGAAAGTAAGGGGAAATCTTTCGCTAATCTTTCTGAAGGCTGTAAAGAGAATAGACTCGAGTAGATTTTCGTTGTCTCATCAAATTGTTCAATGTTTCAACATTTAGCCAGGGGCACAACACATTTAACGGCAATTGTGTTGTTGTGGTTGTTGTTGTCACAATAAGCTTTTGTTTTAGCGGCCAACACAACAACGACAGCAACAACGACAACAACAACAACAACAACAACAACAACAACAACAACAACAACAACAACAACAACAACAACAACTACAACTACTTATAACAACAACTCGAACAGCAGCCAGAAAACCAAATGCAAATAAAGACGAAAAACGTTTGAACCAAATAAAAACAATCATAATAATTATTGTTACTGCATATTGTTGTTGTTGTTAATGTTGTTATTATTGCTGCTGTCGATGTGCATTGTTGTTGTTGTTGTTGTTTTTCGCTGTTTTTATGGATTTTCGTGCACGCCAAAATATTTCTTTGTTCGCCTCACGAAAATTGCATGAAATTTTATACAGCACACACACATACACACATGCCTAAAGCAAGTATGTGCACGCACACACACACTCTTACACACACATATTTAGTTTAGTGTGCGGCAACATTGTTGTTGCATCCGTAGCATGTAACAGACAAAACATGCCACACAGTTGCCAGCTACGAATTTTTGTATAAAACAGAGCTACAAAGCTGGTATAAAGCATGTGGAACGTGTGGAATTGGAACAACTTTTAGAAATTTCAACAAAAGTTTGGATATATGGAGCAATAAATTGCATATTGTAATTTTAAGCAACAATAGTAGCTTTAAACAACATCAAGTCAAGTGGCAAGATATTGGAGCGAATGGAATGCGGAATGAAACACAGATTTGTTAACAAAAGCTGAAATTGGCAACATCTCTTAATAGATCAATGAATTAGGCGTAAAATCTGATAATATTTAGAAATCAAAAATAAATAACAAAAAAAAGGCATAACTTATAAAAAAACCTTTTTAGCTGAAGAATCTATGTGAAAAGTTAATTTTGTTATTATTTGTATTTAGTTACTGCTATTCAAGAGAGATAATAATAGTCAAAGTCAAAATTATGTTATGTCTAGACTCTGAAGAGACACACGTTGAACCAATTTCAGTTTCAAAAGAAAATACGACACATAAAGCATAAATGTTGACAACAACAAAATAATAAGAAAAAAATCATAAATAAATATTAAAAAAAAAGCAGCAGACAAAACATGCCACAAAAAATAAATAGGGGAAAAACAAGAAAGAAACAGTTCATAAGATATGGAGCAAATATTGATAAACGCGAGACAGACACTGGGAGAAAATGGGAGATATCGACAGAGATATGGAGATAAAGAGTGAGAGGAAGAAAATCTCAGGTGAAGCAACAAATTGTGTCATCAGCAGCTGTTGCTGTTGCTGATAATGTTGCTAATAACAAATTAGCAATTTAGGGCGTGGCACAACTTGTTGCTCATCATGTATTACTGTCTCTAACTCTAACTCTCCCTCTTCCTCTCTCTCTCTCTCTCTTGCTCTCTCTCTTTCACTTTGCTTCCAGTTTGTTGAACAACATGTTGCAATGCAACACATATTGTTGTTGCTGTTGTTACCTGCCACTCAGCAACGGCAACGGCAACAGCAACGGGTAAACGGTAAATCAAAGTAGAGCAACAACATGAGCTGAAAGAACCGCAAATCAGAAAGAGGCCAATGGCAAAAGATGAAAATGCAGACAAAGTTGTAAGCAGACTTCTACAAATGTTGGTAACACATGTATGTACGCGACTCAAAGTTACTCTATAATCATAAGATTTGTTAATTAAATGCACCTAATTGCGCTTAATTACTTAGCAATTACGCAAGTAATTATAAAGGAATTATGCAGCCATTCTGCAAGTTATTAGTATGGAAATTTTAAAATTATTAAGTATTTAGCTTACTTCAATACTTGCATATATTGAAACATATTTGAAACCATCAAGATGGATTTATACATTCCAAGAGAGAGAGTTGGAGAATGGAAATACAAGATATTACAACTCCCTGCAAAGAGCTTAAGGACACTGATGTAAGCCTGATAAGCTTACCGGTAAGTTGATTATATATTCTATATCGAAAGTATCTTTAACTAAAATTAGACAATTTTAAATGTAATTTGTGTACCTTAAATGTTACTTATTACTTATCGAGCTGCCCTCGCAGCATAGCTAACACTTGTATAGCGACAGTCACTAAAAGTATCGTTTGTGATTTTGATTTCAACTGCGATTCTGCGATTGTTATTGTCATTAATAATCGTTAATGTTGTTGTTACGGGCAAAGTTATTTGGCATTAATTAAAATTTAATTTATTTACATATTTATTTTATTACACACACATTTTTTGGTCATTTGCGTTGTTGTTGTTACTGTTGTTGTTGTTGTTGTTGTTGTGAGATCTGAGAAACTGAAACTGGTTAGCGGTTAAGTTTTTAGCTCTCAACTTAACTCTCAGCTCACAGATTCAACTGGAAATTTAAAATGCAGGCCGCCTTCATTGTTGTTGTTGTTGTTGTTGTTGTTGTTGTTGCTGTTACTTTATTTTTTTTTTGGCATTTAATTTATGCAACATTTTTGAACAAAAATCGAAATGAAGCCAAAATGAAATTTATATTTGTTGTTGCTCGATTTTTGTGGTCGCTTTGGGCATGACAATCAATCGTTTGTCTGATCAACTAAACCCATCCCCTTCTTCTACACTCTTTCCTTCTCTCTCTCCCTCTCTCTCTCTCTCTCTCTCTCTTCTCGCTCTTCTCTCAACTTCTCTGTACAGCTCCTCACAACTTCTCCACTCAACTTCATCAACTTGAATCGCACAACGAAATGCGAGTTTTGCATTGAAAACATTTTTATTTTATTTTTATTTTTTGACTTTTCGCTTTTCTCTGCCATTTGAAGGTTTCTTTAGGTGTGTGTGCTTGGTGTGTGTGTGTGCTTGGTGCGTGTGTGAGCTTGGTGCGTGTGTGTGAGTGTGTGTATCTGAGTTTTTAATGAGAAAGTTTTGGTTGGCTTTAAATTCATACGACGACAAATGTCGGCAACGCCAATCTAAAGGTCAAGTTTGCATTTGTATGCGCAGCAGAAGAGAAGGCAGAGAGGAGAGGGGGAGAAACAACTGGAAGGGGAAACGACTGGGAAGGGGGAACTCATCGGAGAGGGAGGAAGAAAAGTCGAGGTATTATCTGCGCTTAGCAACAAATATTAGGCATCTATTATGCATGATTGTGACATACATACAGTTGGTTAGAGACAAAGCTAATAGTACAATAAAATTTAATATTTATCGATTTATCGACATCGAATATCGGGCCAAGGCAAAAATAATAAAACAAATTTGGACCAACTGCAGAGTTTTAGCCGTATGGATAGCGAGGCTAATTGTAAGCTTAGCAGTAGCAAAAGTTATTTATCGATTTATCGATAGACTCAAAGTTTGGCCAGATTCCGTTCTTCAGTTAATTTAAAGCGGAATGTTACTGGACTTTAAAAGTTTTCGCTGGTTTGTAAATGGGCTTTGGTGCTTTCTTATTTTGTAGACCAAATTGTAAATGTCATTATGTTTTGCCATCGATAGCGCAGCTGTTATCGGTATAAAAGTGCATCCTTGCCAGGGTGTGTCTATCGAATGTATTTCTCTGTTGGTTGAAAAGTACAAAAGAGCTTATTGTGAACCCACAGCTTATTAAGAATGGCTACACTATTCCCTGATTTGTTAGGATATTCATATATATCGAATATCTAGCCAAAAGCAATTAAAGGGCGACTTTTGTGATGATTGTACATTGATGGTTGGTTGTACAATACTTTACGCCAGCCCTGACACTGAACCCCAATGAACTGAATGTCTACATATACACATATGTAGATACCTAAATATACACATAGTATATCGGTATATATATAAATACTTATATAAATGTATAACAGATTTAATCGAATGTTTTCAAGTTATGAACTAAGGCAGGTATTGTCTCTTACCAATAAACCAGTTTCCACATTTGGTATTAAAATAATCTTGGAACCGTCCATTAAATTGTGATCTCTCAATGTTCCATCCTGTAGTTCTCTGTAAAAAAAAAGCAAATCAAACGAAAATATGACATTAGTAAGTACATAAGTATTTTAAGTAAGCAAAGACAAAGATAAATCAATGAGCAACAATGTTGTTTATTGACTAATGTTTATCCAAAAATGATTATAGCTAAATATTAATACAAACAAAACGTTAAGTAATTGCAATTTCAAATTAATAGCTAAATTAGCAACGTAATTCAATAGAATTGGCAATTCTAATACCCTGTAAAATTTGTGAAAAAGAAGCAGTATTTGCATTCCGTTTTTCTTTATTTGTACATAGTAGCAAATTTTAGAAGTAATCTTTAGAAAGCATCATAAATAAAAATAAAAACATCAATTAATATTAAAGTCTAGTGAAGAATTATTTACTACTGGGTATCTAGATTTCAATACTAGATCATTCTTAAATGATTTTCAGCGTTTATTTTTCTTTTATTTGTATTTTGAGTAAAATGCCAAAAATAAATCAACTCGAACTGAAATTCGATGCAGACATTAACAAAAGGCACACGCCGTTAATTTGTTTCTCTACTTTTATTGTTGTTGTTGTTATTGTACACATATTAAAACAATTCAAAAGAATAACAAACAAATACTTGAGTTGCTGTACAGTCATCGAGCATGATCATCATCTTCATTATTATTATCCTCATTATTGTTTGTCTATATGACAGACTGTATTTGCTTATTTCAATGGGTTATAGATAATATAATTAAATTTGATATTTTGATTGATTCTCCACATCAGAAAGGAAGCCAAAAACAATACCCAACAGATTGTATTTGACAAGATATTGGATCTTTAAATAAGTTTTTTATAACTATTATCAGAAAATGTTCTTTAAATTTAAACAACTGCATTTATTGCAGTTAACGATACAATTTTGAATCCAACACTTTAGGAAAGTGGAAACCTTTTTCCAGTTCCAGTTTGGAAAAGGAACTTTAATTTGTATCTTTTGTGATTTGCCTTGTCAGCACTTTGCATGCGTAATGCAATTTTTGGTGACACGTTTCTTTTCTTTTATTTTTTTTTGACAAAAAGAAAAAGCGAATTTGAAGAAGAAAACGCAACAATCGAAATTTTGCACGCGCATAAAAATCGAATCGATGCGTTTTTTGCCACTTCAACAAAAAAAAAAAAAACGAATACAAAGTTGTATTCTTTATTTTATATACCTATACCTATATGTATACCTGAATATGTATATGTACTACAAGACAATGACTCCGATTTGCATGAAAGTTGCGAAAATGTGGAGGTGGCAAGACAGCAAAAGGAGCTTGCAACTCGAAATCAAACGGAGCATTTGACAGGAGATCGAAGATTGTGGGCGGTTCTTTCTTTATTCCTATATGTATCTCTAACTTAAATCTTCGTTACGCAAAGCGATAGTTGTTGTCAGTTATCAATAGTTATCTCATTATTATTTTAAATCATATTACTAATTGTTCCTGAAACTCCATCGTTATACATTTAGTTTCTTCACATATATAGCCTATATAATCTTTACTCTAGATTACTCTTTCCGTCTTCAGTCTCAAGTTAAAGTGCGATTCCGAATTCCTTAAACTTATATTAGCTTTTTTCCACAAGTTTCTTCAAGTTTATAAGTATATATTACTTAAAATGTTTCAACCTTTTTACCTACTTCATGGAGTATATTAAATGAACAACAGATCTGCTGATCTGTACAAAAAAAAAAAGCAACAACAACAACAAATTGTAAAGCGATGACAGCAGCATAAAAAAACAAAATCCCAAAAGGGAGGGGTAAGAATTAATTGGCAATTTATAAGCGCAATAAGTAAAAATTTAAAAAGTTCAAGCACTTTACAGGTTTAGTTCAAAACTTCTCCACTTCACCCTCTCGCTCTCTCTCTTTCTCCATCTCTCCCTCTCTCTCTCACACACTACCTCCCCTGTTCTGTTCCTTTATTCAGTTTCGACTTCGACTTCGGCTACGGTTTCGGTTTCTTATTGCTTATTCTTATTGTGGCCGGGTCCAAATGATTACCATTTTCTGTTGCTTTAGCTGTTTATACCCTGTAACCCAGAAGTAAACTAAAGTGGGTATGAACAAGTCTCTATAAAAGATAAAAGCCTTATCCTGGACTGTAGCAGAAACTATAAAGGTGTAGCAAAATAGCCACAAATAAATTGAACAAATTAACAGAGTATCTCTCCATCTGTCACAGTCTTGTTTTTATTATGTATTTATTTATTTTCTTAACTGTTGCTCTTCTTTTGTTTTGGGTTTTGGGTTTACACGAGCTACAAAAAGTCAAAAGTTAAACGCTGTTGACACTTTTTTCAGTTTAATTAAAATGGTTATTGTGGTTGTTGTTGTTGTTGTAATTTTTTGGGCATTGCATTGTGCAGGTGTTAAATGCGACAACAATACCAACAACAACAACTGTTGCTTTTTATTTGTTTATTTTTGTGTTGACTTAAGAAACAAGTAAAACCCAGAAAGAACAACAACAACCGGCAGACAGACAAGAACAACCATTGGCAACAATTAAGAAATCTACATACAAATTGTTGCTACAATTAACAAAATACGAAAAAATCAACAAACTTTTGTGCCGAAAAAACAATAAAAGCGATGATAACAACAGAAAGAAAAATAAATAAGTAAAGAATATATTAAACGACAGACGGCGGTCAATAAACAGAACAGTTTAACTACTGTGCACTGTGAAATTTGGCAACACTGCATTAATAAATGCTATACAACATCTTTTGGTTGTCCATTCAATTTACCCAAATTAACTATGTAGTAATATTTGTACTTAAAAGTTCTTATAAGAATTGTCCCCTTGTCACGTTGTGAAATTTGACAACATTGCAACCCACTTTAATATCTATAAATGGCTGTATATTTAATTCTAATCTTGAAAGAGAGGTTTTGTAGGCAGTTCAGCTTAACCATCCACATGAACTTCATTGCATTAGAATTTCTTTCCCTGCTTTACATATATGCACACAACGTACAGTTGCTTCATCAACCAAAAGTCAATTGTTTTGACCCCCGGAAAGTTATATACCCATTACATATAATCATATAATCAATTTTGTGTAGTTGAAGCATTGTTTAGGTCGTTGCATTTGTTTTGGCTAGCAACGTTCGAGCCATTATAGAAGGCCATAACAAGAACTTATGCAAATATATAAATAATTGAGTTGAACAAAAATCGTTAGAAATGATATATGTATGTATGTAGAAGAGTAGAGTTTAAGAGCGATACTTAGTAATTCCCATAAAGAAAGGAAAATATCGTTAAATTACAGGGAGAAAAAAAGTTGAATACAACTCCATCTCGATCAATAGAAAAAGGCGTCATGTTAAAGTAGGAAGAGAGTGAGAGATAGAGAGAGAGGTGGGGAAAAGGGGCGCAACTGAACAAAGAGGCTAACACAAAAGCTGCAGCAACAGCGTCAACGTCAGCAGCGGCAGCAGCAGCAGCGGCAGCGAAGCGTCGCAACATAAATTACTTAACTTTATGCTTTGGCCAGACAACGAAAGGGAGGAAGAAGCAGAAGAAGCCGCGTGTGGCACGCAGACAACGCCAACATACAAACATACAGACAGTCAGACAGACAGAGAGACACACACACACACATACAGAGGCGCAGTTAAAGGAAAAGCGTCGCAGTTAACAGTGACTGCGCTGTCAACGTCGCAGTCGCTTTGATTGCATCAGTTGACTGCTTGCTGCCAGTGTTGCCGCAATTTCAAGGGCTAAAAGAGCTAACTTGGCTTAAAAGAAAAAATGTAGCTAAAAATAGCTTAAAAAAGGGTTTGAAACTTGTGCTATTATTGTAACACAGATAATAAGGTATTATTTCAAATACAAAAACGTTATCTTGTCCATATTATCCGATTCTGAAATTATTTATTAAACTCACACTCTGTAAACTTTCACTTTCACACAAAAGATCACTTTTTTAATACAAATGGTGCTCCAGATGACAAAAGTCTACTTTAAACATTTTACTATGACACCAACATGTGTTTTAATTGTTTAAATGTTGCCTTTTTAAAGAAGTTTTTCAGATTTCTGGCATATTATTGATTATCCATTTTTTTGTATATTTAAAGATGCCAAGACTAGCTGTTTAATAGCTTAATTTGGCAACACTGCTTGTTGCTTATGTTGCGACGGAACAAGGCGAGAGCGATAGAGAGACAGAGAGAGAGAGCGTATTTGAGAGAGTTGCGGCGAATTTTCAGTTGATGCGGTAACCCAGGCAACAATAACAATAATAATAACAACAACAAATGAACGTTAAATGACTGCATGCATGATTGATGAATTGATAAGATTTTGTTGGTTAGCGCACACGAAAAAACAAAAACAAAAGCAAAACCAAAAAGCCGAAGCCGAAGCAAAGCAGCGTGTATTTGGGTCAGCAGCAAGAGGCGTGGCACACACAGTCGCTGCAAACATTGCACGCACAGCACAAACACACACACACGCGTTAATGAAACGTAACACGCACATCCACATCCACACACACACGCACACAGTAAAATATACAATAATTTTCATTCATTGACTTGCCTTACGTAAATTGCTTGCGGCATGTTGCACAACCATACATATACACATGTACATACAAATACATACATACATATGTATGTATTTATACTTATAGGCAGCACTGTAGCATCAGGCAGCATAAAACGACGCGTCGTCACGCTACGTAATGCATAACGTAATGGCAAAAGAAAGCTGACTGCTCTGGCATAGCAACAAACATATATATACACACACACTCACACACACACATACACATACAGCAGCAGCAGCAGGTGCCAAAACTCACCACAGACAGAGAGCATGACGTTTGGTGAGAAGAGAAGAGCCCAGGCAGCAGCTGTACGACGTAGCAGCGACGCCAGCTGAAGCAGAGACAGCGACAGCATCAGTCTGGACTTAAAGTTACTTAAGCTTTAAAAAGCTTAAAGGCAGCATAAAAATACACACACACACACACAATACATACTGGCAAATGTATGTATGCATGTAGCTGACCCGATTGCCATTTTATGGCAATATATATTTTGTACCCCAATCTGATTTGTTATTTGAATTTAACATTTAAATTGTTTACTTCTTTAAAATGATGAAAATGATGCATTAAATTCAAATTAAACTAAAGCATTTAAACTTTGCGTTTAAGCTTAAGTAAATGTACATTTTGTTTGTTTGAAAACATTGAAATGGATAGAATAATACCGTACAATCTCGATAGTCCAGACAGATATTTTTTGATTTGCTTTATTTTTGCCTATTTTCAGGTATCAATTTTAAATCCGTCTACTTTTATATCCAAAATTGTGGACCTTTGCTTATTACCTTTATACTTTTAGTAAATCGCTTTAATACTTCTGTAACTCATCATTACAAATGGTACAAATGTACCAGTTGTGTGGTACAAATGTACCAATTGTGGCAACCGTGACGCTGAGAGGCGTGTGCGTTGAGCATAAAAAGTGTGTGAGGTGTGTCGGCTGTCTGTATGTATTTCTGTATGTCTACGTACGTATTTCTGTACACATTTCTACTGTATGTATGTATGTGCAAGTGCTTATGCTTAGGCTTTGTCTGCGGGGGTGTCTGCGTGTGCGTCGCGTCGAGTCGCCTCGCTGCTTTTACGCAATAGGCAGACGATGCTAACGTAGACGACGACGTCGCTGTCGACGTAAAGGCCTGCAAAAAAGAGACGAAGGCCACAGCGACAGGGCTTGAGCCGAAAGACGAGACGAAACGTGGCAAGACGAGGCGAGGCTTTTGATGAGAGGCCCAGGGTCCAAGCCCAGGCAAATGCTCAGACAAAGCGACAGACATATACACTCCCTTACACTCCCACTTCTCACTCCCCATTACACACTTTCCACACTCCTTCTTCTGCCCTCCATTCTTTTTAATATGGCATTCTGCAACTGTAGGACAGTCAGCTGCTCAATTGCCGAGTTATGCTGGCGGCCCCTGTGATTCTCAAACTGTGCCATCTGGGCTAACATATTGTATGTATGTATTTTTTGAGGTTATGTACATAGGCAACAAATTGATCACGCTCTCCCTCTCTCTCTCTCTCCCTGTCTCGTTGTCTGGCTCTCTCTCATTTGTTGGCTGGTGCTTTCTTTTGTTGTTGGCGGCATTAAACATTTTCCAGCTATATAATTTCAAATACAAACATAAAATTCCACCACCTTGCACACACACACACACACATTATCATGTTAACTGTCCTGCCTTTAGGCCTGGCCACAGGACACTCTCAAGTCAGTGCATCCAGCAGGATATAAGCAATTGAAGTGTAAGCAGAAGCAGAAGGAGAAGCATAAGAAGGAGATGAAGAAGAATTAAATCACACACACATACACACTCACACACACAGAGCAAGTGAGAAATTCCACCACCAAAGGAAGCAACCACCAAAGGCCTCGTTTGCCACGTTTCCTCCATGTGGGTCTCTGGTCTCTGCCGGCGTCGCTGCTGGCGTCATAAAAACCGGAAAACGTTACGACGCCACACAACACACAACCAACACACAACTCACGTGGCAGCAGCACAGCTAAAACTGTATTAAAAAATAAACCAGAAAGAAAAGCTATCTTTGACTAGTCAAAGATTTCATACCCTTGTATTCAAATTTAGACTGATTTAAACTAAATCTTGTCAGAATGTAACAGATACTTAGTATCGAATACACTATCTGTAAATTTGATTAGGACATATCAAGAAACAACAAAGTTAGCTAAATGATATAGTGATGGGATCCAATCCGATCCGGCCAATTTCATCATATGTACTACCTGCAGCAAAAAGCCGCAACTGTATCAAGTTTCATAGAGATGGCTTCACTGGTATATGTACATATTAAAAGACTGAGGGACTTGCCTTGGTTCAATGAACCGATCAAGAATATATATATTTATATTTTGAGGTCTATCCCGCCTCGTAACATAATTATAATACCCTCTTGCAAGTGTATAAAAATACTCATACTTAATACAAATACAAATCCAAGGAAAATGCCCAACAAACGACGTCTAAATGTCTGGCCAAAATAAGGGGGTAGAAATTGTATGTGGGAGGCTTGACGAACAACGGGGAGACTTGACTGTCAAACTCAAGGGCAACTGTACATAGACATTGTTATCCCCCACACGACGAAAATAACTGGAGTACAAGATGAAGACGTCAAAGTGAGAGAAAAAGGTAGAAGGCATGAGAGAGGTGAACGGAGTAAGAGTATAGAAATAGCAGATACTAAAATAGTTAATAATTGCCAAGGACTACAATATTTTCAAATTAATAAATAATAATTTTATAAAATTTGAAAAGAATTTGCCAAAAATTGCATCTACTTAGTTTTCTCACGAATTCAACAGTTCAACTCTAACACAATTGCTACGCTAATAGACTTTTCTAATACCCTATAACTATATATTGTATACTGCGCAGTATTATGTATGTCTAGTTTGTTAATCTATTCATTCGTCTTGTAAACTACGACATATTAAATTTCGTTAGAAGTAATTACGTTTTTGTTTGAGAAACCCAAAAGATGAAGATAATGTAGAGTTTTATAGTAACGAAATTTGAGTAATTTTTCATTGGAAAAGTCACTTGATAAAAATATATATAAAGTTGATAAGGTGTCCAGAAAATCTCAACTAAGGTACAGTTGATAACGAGAAGATGGATTGTATTGTAAAATAAATAATGAGTGGTATTCAAAGGAATGTAATCTTGTTTGTAATCTCAGCTATTAAAGTGGTATTTTTACCTGTAAAAAAAAAACGAAAAAGAAAATAGGAACTTAAATTCTTTGGAGAACTTTTATTATTTCATATAACTGCAATCTTTATCATATTGTATTCTCCTCATATCTTTATTCATCTTTACATCTTATTAAACCTATTCCTTTATCTATGTATTTATCGATCCATCTATTAATCTACATATTTCTCTATACATCTATCTATCTATTTATCAATATATCTATCGATCCATCTATTAATCTATCCATTTCAATATCCATCTATCTGTTTGTCTATCCATTTAACTATATATCTTACTATTTATCTATCCATTCATCCATCTTGCTAACCGTTTATCCATTCATTTAACTATATTTTTATTCATCCAACTATTCAATGCCCAAACATCTTTACAAAGTTCAACTCTTGTGTTTTGTTTTTTTATTTGTTGTCTTTCGTCACGCGTTCTGCGATTGCATAATGAAAATTTGTTTCATTTTGACTGTGCACAATATCAACACCATTACCACCACCTTCTGCACCACCTTCTGCACCACCTTCTGAACCACCTTCTGTCACAATCAGAAAAAAATGTACACGGAAGTGTCAAGCGCATAGTTAAAATTTGTTTTCTAATCTGGTTTTTTTTTTGATATCACACACACACACAAAGACAAAGAAATCTGGTTTGATTTTGTTGGCTAATTGAATTGGTTATTTTTGTTTTTTATTTTATTATTTTTTTCTTTACTTTTCACTTTTATTTAGCATTTTTGTTGTTTTACGTTATTTGCACAATTTTTGTTGTCTTTGTTTTGCTTTTGTGTTTTATCACCTAAAAAGCACGCGTAAAGCAACAAAAATTTTCGATTAGACAAAAAGGCATGCGACAAAGTTATTTTTATTAAAAGATAGATATAGTATGTAAAAATACTACGTAAAATGCGGAAAAGAATAGAAATAGACACATTGCGACGAGCAATAAATACCTTTACATTATGAATGTTGTTACTAATTTTAACTAGGATGTTATAATTTATTCAAGTTTATAACTTTACTTTACTTTATCTTTAACAAATCTAGGACAGAATTCACAGTCTACGAGTGTAGAACTTAAATGCGGAAAAGCTTCCTAAGAACTCTAGAGATATATATTTGTTTGACTGTTGAGTTATGTTTAGACAGTATAAGTCTGTATGCATCTATATATATATTGTCAGATATATCAGGAAACTCTCATCGTAAATAAATATTTGCGTCACGATAAACAAATATTGATAATATTGATAGATAGTTGTCTACAGATACATACTAATAAAACAATAAATATGTAGGTATGCCTATACACAAAAAGTAATGCTTATAAATACCTTAGATAGTATATAGATATACGTATAGAATATGTAGAATTCAATGCATAGCTAAGATAGCGTGTGTTATAGATAGATGGAGATGGATAATCGATAGAAACACCTAAACAGAATAAAAAGTATAATACATAATTGGTTAATTTAACCTCTCTGCATGCTGACCAGGTATCTGGATACACACAGTTTTCTCCATACGAAACTTTTGACTGTCATTCACACACACACACACACATATACACATTCACCGACACCCTTAAGTTTGTGCGCATTAATAATTCATAGCCATTTTTAGACTGTGGTTGGGTAGATTAGTTGATAGATACACACTGCAGTTTTCAAGCTAAAAAACTCCAATACACACAGAGGCAGCAAAGTAACCAACAAAAAAATGCTGCAATCCATGAGTTGGCATCTTAACTGGAACCTGCCCTAGCACCAGGGTTGCCTTGCCTTGCCTTGCCTCAAGTCTTCAATTCAGTCTCCATTATCAACTCCATTTCCTTTACATTTTCTGGCCTAAAGAGAGCCTGGGAGTAAGGTGGAGAAAAGGGATTCCTCAATGTGTGGGAGGGGGGCGGTTGTGGTTGTCGGTTTTTGGGGTAGGCAAGCTTTTTTTCTTGTTTCCAACTGGGGTTGCTCTTGCAACATACTATACATTTTGCAACAACCACCCAACTCATTTGGAAGATGACATTCATTAACTTCGATAACTTTCGATAACTTTAAGCTAATGGAGTGAACTTTAACAATGCTTTTCTGTATCTATAAGTTTTTAACTTGGCCAAAAGGGGATGATGCAATTTAAGTATTGTCCAGTTTATACCTGACCATTCAAAAAAATGAGGAGCAAAGGAAAAGCAACCACCAACAACAACCATGTGGATGGAAAAGCTCGCCGCGCTGTGGCAAAAGGGTTGCATAGAAAATCGATGATGACGACGACAAAACGGCGATGAGAGCTGAGAAAAACAGCTGAAAAAACAGCAGCCAAAGCCAGCGGCAATTTGCATATATGCGAGATATAGAGAAAGAGATTCCCCAATGCCACCACACCACACCACCCACCCACCACAATTCCCTCTACTTATAACGACTAGCATCCACAACAAAGACAAATTAAACAAAGAAATCAACGGGCTGAGGGCAGCGACGTCGACAGCAGCAACAGCAACAGCATCGACAGCAACAAACAACAATGAGAAATCACAGTAAAGCAACTAAAAATAGCAAACACCTCCGATACCGCCTACGTTTTATGTTTTCACCTCCCTCTTTACCCCCGTCCCTCCTGCACCACTACACATGCCCTCTCTATACATGGCCAACAAGGCGACCACCTAACAACGAAAATAAAAACAACAACAGCAGCAGCAGCAGCAACAACAACAACTAGAGACTGCTTCTAATTTCGAGCTATTGATTCAGCGAAGCTGACAGCGACGTCGCCTGCTGCTGCTGTTGTTGCTATCAACAACAATTTGACAAGCAGCAGCAGCAGCAGCAACGTTAGCGTCAGCGCAGCAGCCACCGGAAGGCGTTTTGCGAAAGGGCAAACATTGAAATGCAAATAGACAGACACAGCAACAACAACAGCAATAGCAGCATCGCTGCTTTTGTGCGCGCGCACACACTCATACTCACACACACACACACAATTATAGCACAACACACACACATAAAGCCCCCAAGAGCACAGGCTGCACTATGGTGCAAAGACTTCAAATTTGCATAACTTGCTCAAAACCAGACAAATTTTGATGCGGAATATTATTTTGATCATGATTTCATCTATAAATTGATTCTACAATTAAAAATAATTCGTTTTTAAGAATGCATTTTTCTAACAATTTTTGGAGTTTTGAAAAGAATGTTCCAATTTTAAAATTTTGAAATGTTACTTTTCATCAACTTTTGCTGCCCAAATAAGTAGAATTTAAATAATAAAAAAGTGACCAAAAATTTGGCTTGTATAGTTGTCAGTTCCTAGAATTAACAGACTTTAACCCATGCATAACTTTGCAAAATCCAAACCAATTTTATGCGGAATATCATTTAATATCTTTACTGGTTCTACGTTTCAAAATAGCTTGTTGTTAAGCATATTATTTTGTATAAGTATAAGAGAAACGAACCCTTTAGAATTTCTGTATTAAACAAGAGTTTCTTTCTGATGATGTTCAGTGATGTTTTGTTGTTGAGGCATTAATTAAAGCCTTAGAAATGGGAACATTTCCCATAGTGCAAAGGTTGGCGCTCATTAAAGTGTTAGTGGGAGCTTGTGCATACAAAGAGAGAGAGAGATGAAAGAGAGCGTCGTGCGCTCTTATGCTCTTTCTCTCTCTCTCTGTCTATACATAAAGCAAACACAATTGCCGGCCGGCCCCGACGAGATCACAACGTATGTGTGTGTTTGTGTGTGTGTGTGGTGGATGGAACTGAAAGTGGGTGGTGTGTGGGGATCAGAGGAAGCTTAGGTCTGCCTGGGCAGAGAGACAACAACACATTTGGATGACGTTATTGATGCCGTAAGTGCGATTCAGTATTATTATTATTACTATTTTTATTTTTTTTGCTCACATTGAAAGTACAAAATGCGACAAAGGCGTTTGACGTTTTGGCGTCAACGTCAACGTCAACAACAAAACTTGCAGCGCAACTTACTCAATTTAGCTAATGGCAATATAAAAAACAATAACAAATAAGCATGCGTCGTCTAACAATCAATGAAAATTAGAAGTAGCTAAAATATATACAATGTCAATACATTTGTAAGGGAAAAACAAAGATGTAATATTCCTGACACATTTTTTAGGCCAAGGAAATTAAAGTATTTAGTGAAAAACATCAATTTAAAGAACATAGGTTCTAAAAATTTGAGCCAGTTCTCGATATTAAAGTTGTATCCTTTTAATAGTGTTTTTAATAAAGTGTTATAACAACAAATAGTTTAAATCAACAAATTGTTCCTTTAATCTGACTGATTTTTAAAGACCTATTTTCAGTTCTCGATATTGAAAATGTATCTTTAAAAATTTTCTCTAAAAGTATTATAATTTTTAATACAAAAACATGTTCTATTCATCTGACTGATTTTAAAGACCTATTTTCAGTTCTCGATATTCATCTGACTGATTTTGAAAGACCTGTTTTTCTATTATATGTACATACATACTCATATGCTAATATCAACTTAACCTCACTTCAATCCGCCTTTCTTACCCTGGATATTTTGCTCAATGAACGCCCACATGTTAAATGTTAGACAAGAATAATGAGGAGGGGGGGGGGGGGATGGGAAAAAGATAGAAAAGTAATGAATGTAATTTTCAATTGAAGTGAATAAGTGAATGAATGCATGAATGAACGTATGTATCTCTCGTTATTAGTGAGAGCACTCAGAACACGTTGCTTTTGTTATTGCTCTTGTTATTGTTGTTGTTGTCATTTTAATTCATTTCATTTCATTTCATTTCAATTGCAATTTGCAATGCTTTTTGCATTTTGTACATGGCGAAATTATAATAAGGTGGCGTTTTTTTTACACAGTTTGTCCTTTTTCTGGGGTTTTATTTTGCTCACCTTTTCTGGTGCAAGGAGTAAAAATCTAGAATTACGAACGGTTAAATATTTTGAATGGCTTCCTGAGTAAAGGACACCTTGTTAACGGTATTTTAAGCCAATTGTAAAAATATATATTAGTTTAATATTTTAATATTTATTTAAGGAATTTTTAAAACAAGACAAGTATGTAATAGAAAATGAATAAAACTCAGAGAACATTTTTGGATATTCAGACAAGTACAGGGTATTTTTTTTGTTAGATATATAAGAAGAAAGTGAGCAATAAACAAATCTTTGAAAGAAAGTAATGACCATAAAGTTGATAATGAGAAAAATATAAGAAACCAAAGTGAAGCGAATACGATACCTTATAATAATATTGTATCATGTCTTTGTTTACCAACTTTGCTCTCTCTCTTTCTCTGTCAGTCTGTCTCTCTCTAACGGCACTTTACTATTTACACTGCTTGCTTAATGCAGTTGGCACAGCTTTTAAGCTGTTTTGCAATTGTCTCTTTGTTGCCGAAATAACAACAATAACAAAAAAAAAACATACGAATATTTTTGCATGTTCAATTATCAACAACAGTTGTAAACAGTGCAAATATTTAAGGGAGGGGGGAGGGGGCGGGAATATCTGCACAGTGGTGCATTGACACCTAAAGAGACGCAACCACCAGATGATAATGAAGACAAGCAAGAAGAAGAAGAAGAAGGGTACAGAGAAGAAGCAGCAGCAGCTCTTATTGCTCTATATATATATATATATATATATGTATGTATGTATGTATGCACATATATAAATAGATAATGTTCGATATTTTTGTGCAATTTGGCATAATTAAAGCTAAATGTGTGTATGTGCATGTATGCATACGTATGTATGTAAGTATCTGTCAGATACAAAGTTAGAAACACGCAAACGTGCCATTAGCATCCGATTTGCCAACTATGTAAGTACATTTATTTTTGTATCTTCAAGATACACATAAACAAAGCGCATTGTACATATGTATCTGTATATCTTAATGTACATATCTTTGTATCTCAACACGCTGTTGTTAGTTGTAGCTACAAGATACACACACATACACACACACACATCCAGATAGACAGCCAATAATAAGAACGCTTAGCTATTTTTGGCTATTTTTAGCTAGTTTTTTCGTTAACGTTCGTTGCAACTTTATGTGTCTGTGTGTTTGTGTTGCAAGCACAGCAACAGCAACAACAACGACAACGACAACAACAATTATAATTCTAACTGCAAATATTTCGAAATTTATTTGCTGCTTCTTCTGTCTATTCTCTAGCTTGATGTGGCGCCATCTAGCGTGCACTTAAAGGGTTGCAAGGAAAACAATGCATTGAAGCCAAGGCTAATCCCATAGAGACAACAAATGATGAACGACAATAAAGAAAGAGAGAGAGGGAGAGATGAGCAACAAAATGGCAGCCAAGGGCCTTCAACATAAGCATAAGCTCATCCTCTCACCCCATTTTCTTAACCCCTTTTTCTGCTTCCTTGACCCCTCCTCAAGTTCAGCGAGAAGACAGTTCGACACTTGTGGGGCTTGGAAATTGAAAATTGGCCCAGTGTAGCCATTTAAGCTATAAAAAAGCCAGATTTAGCTGTTTACAAATACTAAAGCTACAACATTTATAGCTAGAACTCAGGCTATTTATGAAAACTGATTCTACCACTTTTTCGCTACTACTATAGGAGCTACTACTACTGTAGTATTTACTACTATTATAGTATCTACTACTACTATAGTATTAACTACTATTATAGTATCTACTACTATTATAGTATCTACTACTACTATAGTATTAACTACTATTATAGTATCTACTACTATTATAGTAGCTACTACTACTATAGTATTACTCCTATTATAGTATCTACTACTATTATAGTATCTACTATTACTATAGTATTTACTACAACAATCTGTAGAAAAATTCTATGCAGTTTATATTTATATTTAGCAATTTTAGCAGTTTCAAAATTTGTATAGCTATTTCTAGCGACTTTTTATCATCAACTTGGACAATTTAATAACTTTTTAGCCAGCTTTTTTGATCAATTTGACTAGTTTAGCCAACACTGAATTGGCTGGGAGCTCTAGTCAATGCGCATAGTTAAAAGCAAGAGGGGACATGGGAGGTTGGAGGAAGCATGCACAGGTTGCTGCTCTCTCTATCTCTCTCTTTTATAGTTAAACTTTCCCATCTGCAACTAAACGAGTTTCTCTCACACACTATGTCCATTCATTCATTCATTCCTCTTTTTTAATAAAGTAAAACTCTCTCCCTACCTTCCAGCACTAACTCTCTTTCTTTCGCATGTTCTCTCGCTCTCAATCTCTCTCCCTCTGTCTCTAGTTGCAGCGCACAAAGGGCAGCACAGCAAGACGAAGTCAACGTCAACGTCGACGTCGACGTCAGCGTCGCATCTTGTGTAACCTGATCTTCACACATACACACACACACACACACACACACACACAGCTATAAGCCAGAACAAAGCATTGTCCAATATTTCAAACAAGATCTCTGTCGAGACCGACCCTATGGACAACAGGGGGTGAAAGGGGTCAAGGGGTAGAAGTGGGGGGAAGGGGGCAAACGGGGCGTGCTGCCTAATCAACTACAACAAAAGCAACAACAACTACAAGTAAAAATTGCGCAGCTAAAGCAACAAATTGTTTTTATTTTTTCATCTTAATTTTGTATTCTGTTCCATTGTAAATATGTAGAGTATCGAAGTTTACAACAAAAGTCAGATGTCATCGATAACGATATATTTATTATTTTTGATTGGTACAGTTTGCAATATAATAATTTGTCGAAAGTAGAGGTAGAAATAGAAATATCTACAGGGTATTATTTCAAGTACACTTTGAGATTATAAGATTGAGAAATTCCAATAAATGTGACTTACAGAAATGTTTGAAATTTGAGTGTGATTCTAATTTAGATAGAAACATTTTTGTAAGGCGTATTAGAAACTTCGTCTCAGTCTAAATAGATAATTAATTTTAATTATATTTCAAGTACTTTTTTGGTGTGTGTTTCGGAGTGTGTGTGTGTGTGTGCAAGTATAATTTACAAGGTCTTACTGTGAATGAAAACATCAACAACAAAAACTATTGCTACACGCTTCAACAAACAGACAGACAGAGAGCGAGAGAGAGCGAGGAAGATAAAGACAACAAAAAAGAGAGAGAATTCAGTCGAGGCTGCATTTGAGCGACAGACCTAAGGCCCCAGGGCCCCCAAGCAACAACGTGACAAGCCCAAAATAAAAAATAGAAATAAATACAAATAAAAATAAAAATAGAAGAAAACAAAACTAAAAGGCGGCAAAAACTCAACACAACCAACAGAAATCCAACACAGACGCCGAGAGCAAAGTCAACACGTTGTACAGTGGAAATTCAACACGTGAAAACAACGCAGAAAAAAACAAAATAGAAAAAAATAAAAAATAGTAAAAATAAAAAATCCCGCGCGCTCCCAAAGCTGATGACGTTGATGCTGGCGCTTGACGTTGACGTCGCGTTGCTTTGCACAGTGGTTCGTTTTGGCCAAATAGATTGCAAAAAATCTAAGCTGAAATTTTAATTAAAAAAATAAAAAAAAAACACTCAGCAGAGAAATAAATGATGAAGCTTTTAGAGTGTGCTTAAACTTTTTATATTGATCATTATGGGCTAAAGCTATACTGGTAAAAACTACAGGGTGTAACAACCCTGATAGTAATTAAAATTCGTTCAAATTACTTTAAAATACAAATTTAAATATGCATTTAGTGTATTTAACATGAAATTGACACACTTTTTAAATAAAATAAGGAAACTAACAATCGAGTAATCCATCGTAAAAAAGTTCCAAATTAAATTAATTTAAGAAATGGAACATTTTTAACTAAAAGTAAAAAAAAATTTATTTATACTTAAAATCTTTCTCATTTTTACCTGTAGATCAAGAAAATCACCCCAACGAACCTTAGAGAGAGTGTTGAAGAGGACAGAATGGAGAAGAACAAAGATGAAGAAGCAATAAAAGAAGCAAAGGTAGAAAAACAAATAAATCTGACATTGTTGTTTTCTTCTCATCACAAAGAATGCTCTTCCAGTGACAACAACTACATCAACAACAACAACATAGCTTATGTCATAGACGCCAGCAGCGCTGTCAACATCGAAGCAGAGGAGAGACAACAAAAAGCAAGGCGAGAGAACACTTTGAGCAAAAGGTATGCGAAACAGTTGACAGGGGAGGGAAGGAGAGGTGGTAATCTGAAGAGTACACACACACACGTACATATACTTATATACATATGCATATATACAATCTTGAAGGTAAGCACAACAATTCCAATAGGAAATTATGTAAAAGGAAGCGTTAAAAAAATTCGCAAAACTATTGACAGTTTCAAAAGAAACTAACAAACAACAATGTCTGTTTGATTTAGCACAGCGTGCTCGACTAGCAGATACTCTACAGTCAGCTTTCGAGTTGTCCCTGGTTAAACAGAGAGAAGACATGTTATATGTATATTAATTGTGGAATGCATATTTAATAGAAAGATAAGGTTGAATGCATTTCGTTTAGTAATTCTCAAGAAAACATTTAAAATTTACATATCGATCTTTCTCTCCATCTATAAATTTGTATGACGTTAAGTCTATTTATACATATGATTGATTTATTAAATGAATTTATCTATTTCAGCAATTAATGTGTAATTGAAATTAAATATGGATCCATACATAAGTATGTATATTCTAACTATCTATAATATTTAATTCATTCTGGACTTTCGCATTTCTCTTTCTCTATTCATCTATGTCTCTAATATGTACTTTCTTCTCATTTCTAAATCTTACTTGGTTTAAAGTTTAATTAACGCCAAATCTGTCCAAGTTGAAAAGGTTTTCTGTGGAGTTGTCCAAGTTTCACTTTGTTATCAAAAGGATTCAAGGGAAACTTAAGCTGCCCTGTACAACTCAATAAAGGGTTGTATAGACACACAGAGACACACACACGAACACGACGCACATGTGCAGAAGTAGAAGTGGTTTTGTGGTTATGCTGGCAATGGTGTCAATGGATTTGGTGGTGTCTCTTGTGGTGGTTGCTTCCTATCCGTATATATGTCTATGTATATGTATTTCTATATGCCCCATGCAGAGTCTCTTGCCACATTGTATGCCTACATTTCCTTTTGCATTTTCATCCTCTGTCGATTGTTACTGTTGCTGTTGTTGTTGTTGTTGCTGGTGGTGGCTTTTCCAAGTGCCGCAAAAACCAAAATACAACAACAAATATTGTATTCATTTATGCAAGTTGCAAACGATTTTCTTATTGTTAGTTTTCATTTCCTAGAAGACAAAGGAGGCATCAGTGTTGCCACAAAAATAGGACAAAGCGACCAGGAAAACATTGATAACAAATTCAATTCAATTCAATTAACAGAATTCACTTATTTTCTGTATTAAAAGTTTTGGCTTTTTGTTAATAATAATAATCAAAAACTATTTATTTGCGATTTCAAAAAAAGGCTTTTTCAAAATATGACCAAATAGTTGTTTATTAAAAGTGTTGGCTTTTTAAAAATAATAATATTATTTTTCCTTGGCTTTTGTGTGTTTAATTTTTAAACAAAATAGCTTGAAAAAGGACAGACTGATTTGGCCTCTCACTCTCTCTTTCTTTTTCTTCCTCCCTCTCTGCTCGTGGATGGTTTACCCGCAAGAAGAAGAACACGAAGCTTTTGGTAAAAGGCTTTTTTGCGGGTGGTGTTGGTGTTGTTGTTGTTGGTGGTGGTTTTGTCGTTTATAGCCACGTTATCAGCAACAAAAGCCCATGTGGGGGAGGAGATGTAAGTGCGAGTGTGTGTATGTATGTGAGGGGGAGGGGATTGGCATCTGCGGGTTAAACAACAACAACATCTGATATTTTGGGTGGTCGTAGAACTTTTGAGCAAACAAAGGAGAAGCCTGACTTCTCTAGCGAATAAATGCTGCAAACGCATCATCATCATCATCATCATCATCAACAGAGGCGGCGACGCCGATAAGCGCAACACCAACAACAACAACAACAATTTTGATTGCAGCCAAAGAACAAAGAGCAGCGCAGCAGCCGCAGCCGCAGCCGCAGCCGCAGCCGACGTCGCAGTCGTTGTCCAAGCAGCTCAGAAAATAATATTTAAATTAAATCTCCATACACAACTTGGTAGTTTTTGCGCCAAAACTTTTCTCTTCGTTATTTACTCAATTTATGATATAAAATCATTAACATTTTCTAAATTCAAATATGTAAAACTGAGTTTAAATGATTAATAAATAGGTTTCTCATCAAAGCGCCTAAAATAAATCAAATCTCAATTTGTTTTAAAAGAAATTGTTGTTGATTTAAACTGTTAATTAAACTAATTAAAAAGAACATAATAAAAAGTAAATAATAAATGAATTGAAATTTATTATTTAAAAGAAATTTGACTCTATTTTCAATAAATTGGAGTTTTTCTGATTTTTGTTTTTTATGATCTCCAAATGTGACGGCTGCGCAGTCGGCAGTGGAAGCAAAAGTGGAAACAAAAAGGAGTATGTGAAAGAAAAGATGTTGTTGTTGTAAAGTGGCAGGCGGCATAAAACAGATGCAACATCTGAACGAAGCAGCAAAAGCAGAGACCGAAACAACAACTCCAGCAGCAGCAACAACAACAGCAACAACAACAACAACAACAACAACAACAAAACAATGCCTGCAAAAAAAATTCTTATCAGTCAAGTTTTCAACATTTTTTCTGCATCTCTTATTTTCTGCTCTTTTATTTGATTGTATTGCTTTTTATTTTTGCTTTTAGCAAAGTGAAAGGCATGTCCCTGGCAAAAGCAGGCAACAAAGCAAAGGCAAAAGAAAAAAACAAAAGCAAAATGCCGCTGTTGGAGTGTCGCTGCCCACTGCTTAGTACAGTTGGTCAAGCAGTGCAGTGCAGAGTTTAAGGGCTCTCTCTCTCTCACTCTTTTTGAAATGCAATTTATCATTTACTTATTCACATTTTTTTGCCATATTGTCTTGTTCGGGAAACCCTGCAAATGCATTTTCAGTACGAAAATGTGTAAAAATAACGTAACATGTTATTGTAATGTTTATTTACTGTTAACCTGCTGCAGCGGCAACACACACAGCCAAGAGAGAGCACTGTGTGCAGAGAGAGAGAGAGAGAGCTACAGAGAGAGTGCACTTAAAAAGGGCCCGAAAAGTCAAGCCAAGCGTAGTTTTTTTTTACGTTTTCTTCCTTCTTTTCTTTTTACTTCACTACTTTTCTTCGCTTTTTATGTGCGTTTGTTCGCTTGTGCTCTCTCTCTATCTCTCTCAGTTGCTTCCTCTTCACTCTCTCTCCTGCTTTTGTTTGTTTGTTGCACCGGCAATGTCGCTGCTGCTTGCTGCCTCTGCTTCAGCCACTGCTTGCGTCGCTGCCAAAAACAATGCAATGCAACTAGTTGTAAATCAGCCTGTCGCTACTAATATTACTGTTTTTGTTTATTTGTTTAATGTTTTTCTCTTGTACGTAATAAAATGACATAAACATAATTCAGCAAATACATAGTTGTGTTGGTTTTTTGTAACACCCTGTAACTTGTTTAGCTCGCTGCTTCTTTCTCTTTCGCTTTGTTTCCCTCGCGAGGTTATCTTTGACTAAACAAAGCTTAAAAAAAAAAACAAAAAACAAAGAAAATAATAATACACATAAATCATACACGTTTTCAACTAGCAATTAGTATTTTCGAATTTCTGTAATAAATACAGGCAATACAATTTATTTAGATTTATTTATGGTCTGAATATAAGGTATAATTATTGCATACTGTTAAAACAATTACTTGACTAACTGTATATGCTAGCATCGTCTATTTATTAAGAATGAGGACAATGAGGACCCCTTAAGGATTGCACTGCTTGCCTTATGGGTCAGCGAATGAGAGAGAGGATAAAGAAAAGATTGCCAATCAGTGCTGTCACAATTTCAAGGATTATAAAATAGCTAATTTGATATAGAAATAACAGATGGAAATGACTAAGAAATTGATCATAACTGGACAATGAATAATGGACATAAATATAGATTATATCATTATTGTTTTTGTTACTTTTCGAATGTTAATTAAATTAGATATTAGAAAAAACTTTCCTTAGTTGAAATTCCTAATTTATACGTCCCTCTTTATTCTTAGCCCTTTTTAAGTTTTATAAATTTATATTTTTACTGTTCTTTGTTTTTGTTATTTCTTTTAGAATATCGTGTTTTGATTTCGTTTCAGTTTCTTTTATACTATAAAAATTACTAAAATTAAATACTTGAATAATGTTAATAAATATTTTTGAAATATATAGTTTACTTGATAATAATTTGTACTCACTTTTCACGGTGCAGCAAACAGATTCGATCCTTGGCCACTTTCAGTTTCTTGGCTATAATCTTCTTGAGGCTCTCAACGGTAATGTGAGGTTCAACACTGACGCCAAAGTTGCCACCGGTTGTTGTACTTATATTGAGGTTAATCATCGTGTTGTTGTTGTTATGGTTGTGGTTGTTGTTGTTGTTATGGATGTTGTTGCCTGTTCCATTTAAAGTTGTTGCTGTTGATGTTGTTGTGGCAACTGTTGTGGAACTGTTGTTGCCAAGTAGCGCACTTGAAAAACGTTGCAAGCTGCGAGCATTGTTACTGTTGTTATTGTTGTTGTTGCTGGTGGCATTCACGTTATTGTTGTTGCTGCTATTTGTAGTGTTGCTGTTGCTGTTGTTCTTGTTGTTGCCGCTGCTGCTGTTGCTGCCACACCCAGCCGCATTTGTTGTTGTTGCAGTTGTTGCCTCATCCGTTGTTGCGGCTTTTGCTTTAGCCGCATTCGTTGTTGTTGTTGACTTATCCATCATGCTATCTCTCTCTCTCCCTCTCAATCTATGTTTCTCACACTCACAACAGCAACAAATTATTTAATTTATTTATTTTTATAGAATATCCAAAAAATTCAAATTAAGAATTTTCGACACAACAATAAAAAAAATTAGCGCTGCACAAGAAAAAAAAATAAAGTGCGTTGAAAATCGCGTAACGGCGACGTGAGCAGCAAACAGTGACTGCGCTGCGACTGCGACTACGACTGAGGACGGCGGCGTCTGCAACTGTGACTCCGATTAATCGATTTTGTATACACACCACACCTTATGCACACACACGTATATACGCTCACGCACCGTAAAGCAAGCAGTAACAACAAAATTAACGACGACGTCGACTGCGCTGCTTCTTTTGATAGTTGCTTTTGAAATATATTTTTTCTATTGCTGCGCTGCTGCTGCGCTGCTCCAAGTTCGACAGATAGACAGACGACGGTCCGAATGAGGAGGAGGTGGGGTGACGAGCGAGCCGAACCGACGACGCGTGGTAGGCTTTTTTTTTTGTTGGCTTTTTTGATACGATACCCTGTTTTAGTTTATTTTTCGGTCTTCGTTTCGATTGCGAAACAGTTTACAGTTTCACACGCACTGCTTTATCTGATCACTGCTTGCTTGCTCGTTGCTGTTGTTGCTGCCTCCTCTCTTCTTGGTTATGTTGTCGACTGTTGCTTTTATGCTTTACTTTTTATGCTGCTTAGGCCAGGTACGCATGTATTCATGTATGCATAAATCTTTGTTTGTTCTCTGCTTGTTGTTTGTCGTTGCACACACGCGGCAAAAAATATAGTATCCAAAAAGAATTTGACTGGATTTATAATAAACAGTTAGAGCAAAATAACCGTTGTGTTGTTCCACCGTTTGAATTTTTTTTGTACTTGTTACCTACACACAAGCCAACACACACACACACACTCCGTTGCGTGGTCGAACAGTCAAATTGTTAGCGGCAAACAAAATATATAAAAAAAAATATAGAAATAAAGACCTAACACACACACCAGAGGCAGGCGACACACACAACGCACAGTTACAAAAATCTCTCTCAATATCGCGCACCCGAGCGTCACACGTCCGCCTCGTCCGGCTTTGGTTTTGCTTCTGACTTATTTATCGATGACATCTACATGTGTTGATTTCAAATAAGCGCGCGATTATCGAAATCGCACTGTTAACCGCTGTTAACAGCTGTTAATCAACTTTAACAGCCGCACTGCTAAAAATACAACACTGCTGGCGAAGCGCCATCTACTACAAACTACAGGGTTGCATGCGGGCTGAGCTGTCAATTTTGGCAAGCGGAAGTAACTTGGTTGTGTCAAAGCATTGCAGAGTTCTTTTCGTTTAAAGGTCTCCTAGGCGAAAGTTGTGTTTTTCTGTGCATTTTCACGTTTCGTGTCAAAAACTAAAGACTTAAAGTGAGTAATAGCGCAAATTGTGCAGCAAGTATTTGCGATAATATTGTGCAACGAATTGAATGAAAAGCCACAGTGATGGCAATAATATTTACAGATTAAAAAGTCAAAATTAATATGTGAATATATTTACTTGTTTATATTTCAGCATGCGTTACGTGGCTGCATACTTGCTGGCTGTCCTCGGTGGACAAGAGAGCCCCGCCAATGCCGATCTGGAGAAAATCCTCAGCTCCGTCGGTATTGAGGTCGATGCTGAGCGTCTCACCCGCGTGATCAAGGAGCTCAAAGGCAAGAGCATCGATGATCTGATCAAGGAGGGACGTGAGAAGCTCTCCTCAATGCCAGCTGGTGGCGGTGCTGCCGCTGCTGCTGCCCCCGCCCCAGCTGCTGCTGCCGGTGGCGATAAGAAGGAAGCCAAGAAGGAGGAGAAGAAGGAGGAATCCGAATCTGAGGATGATGATATGGGTTTCGCTCTCTTCGAATAAGCTTACTTCCCATCAGTAGCGTATATAACGTTGAACATGTGCAGCAACAACAACTAAGGTACGTAAATATGAAAAAAAGAAGTAGAAGCAGCAAAGTGCATGGTAAAATTATTAACAATGTGACAAACGTCGCCTTGTTGCTAAATTCACCAAGGCACAGTGGGACCCATGGCATTTGTTTGTGATGAACCAAACTTTCACCATCTTTCGACTGAGCATAAACGTTGATGTTTTATAAGTTTTACACTGATTCATTTGCCAAACCACATGCCACTGAAATTTACATTTATCCTATATTCACACTTTTAATGTCTTGTTTCTCTTTCTCACTTACAGAAAAGCCAGCAGCTTCAACATCTTCTGCATTGCACAGTGGCACACAGTTCTTTGAGTTCCCGTTCAAAATTTGTTATTTACCAACCAACGACAAATACACAAAACACAAAAAAACAACTATTTGAAACATTTATTTCTATGAAATAAAAATCTGCAGTGTTTACACTTATATACGTCAAAGAATATAGAGTGTAGTGTTTTTTTTTTTTCCCCCAAATGAAAATATGTATTTATTTTTTTTGTTTAGTTTTTCAAATAAAACTAACTGTGATTTCGTATTTAAATTCGAGACAACATTATTAGAATAGATATATAAAGAAGAGCAAACTATTTGCTGGATTTCTATGTATTATATATGCGCTGCGTTCGGGGGGAAATGGAATTTAGCTGGCAGCTGGTATTTATGTTTTAAACAGCGTGGAAATGCAGTGCCTAAATCTGCTTTCATGGCAACATATATAGTTATATTGATGTATATAGAAATTGCTTCAAGTTAGTTTGTGCGCCTGTTTACACGAGTGTGTCACACTGTGCATGCATTGAGCGCGACTTTCGCACGTGTTTTGTTAGCGGCGTGCGAAAGAGCTAGATATATGAAGTGCATGTTCATTTACGCTAGAAGGAATGTAGCTTGTGGGGAAGGGGCTCTCTTCTATTATTAATTAAAGTCAAGGTGTATTTTAATTACATATACCCGATCAGTGAAGAGCTGTCTTATGGTTAAATGGAATGTAGCAGATTCCCGAAATTTCCAGATGAGAGTTTAAGATTAAGTGTTTGTTTGCTTAAAAATGCTTACTTGTTTACATTAGGAAAGAGAAAGAGACGGCATATAATATAGATTTTATAAACATTCTAATATGTGCATATACATATGTATGTGTGTACGTCTGTAGATATATTGCTTTTTATACCCTTGCAGAGGGTATTCTAATTTTGTCACAAAATGTGTAAAACATTAAAGGAAGCGTGACAGACTTTGTGAAGTATACACAGAGATTTTTTATAGTATGTATATATCTATATAGTATATATTATATATCCGTCGGTGTTATATATCTCAACAAAACCCACAGATTGTTTGATTGGTATTTTCTATTACATTCAGTCACAACTTACTTTAAAACAAACTACTGGTCGAAAATTTAATAGTGTTTTGAGATGAGAATAAATTAGAGACTATTTAGAATTTTGCCATATCTGTTTACTTATCTTGCAATTTATTCAATAATATCGACATATATTATTATTAATATGATAAACAAACTAAAAGTACTATATTAACAAGTAACAGAACAACAATTATATATATTTTTGAAGACTAGAAGTTGCGATAGGTCTGAAGTTAATCCTTGCCATCCTGCTAATTGTAACGATTCCATTAGCTTTATTTTACGATGAAAATTGGCATTATCTTGTTGTAGTATTATTATTAATAATATGATTAATAAACTACTAATTAAAATACTATTAACAAGTAACAAATAAACAACAACTTTATTTGAAGGACTAGGAATTGCGATAGTTTTGAGGTTTATCCTTGTCATCCTCTACAAAATAATCCTCTTGGTTTTGTTCCGATTGCTGCTCATCATAATAGTCCTGTGAATTGGCAAACAGTGTAAAATCCTCCTCATCACGTCTATACTTTTTACGTTCCGGGGTTTGTTTACGTTCCCGTCGTTTGGCCAGAAAAGCCTCGAATTTGTTGTGGGATGCCTCTGCTTCGGATATAGCAGACTTTTGACGTTGCAGGCGCAAAAATTCAGAGGATTCGGAGGCGGGAGTGGAAATTTCCTCAAGGGATTGTTGCTGTTGATGTTGCTCCCAGGCTTGTTTGGATTTTCGCATTTTGGTCAAGATCTTGTCCATAATCAAACGATGATCGAGACCCAAAACATCGTGACGCATTTGAGGCACAGCTGTGGGGTGGTGTAGCCACATTGCCATAGAACTCTCGTCTGGCTGTTTGCGCCACATCAAAGTGGTCATCCCCTTTTTCCTGCTCCTCCTCCTCCTTCTGGATTGGCTTTAGATTTAACGTGCGTAAAATTCCCTCGACTGTATTGATGTTGCTGCCAGTTTTATCCCTGACAAACTTAATCCGTGGCACATTGCCCATCAGACGCAGCTGCGACAGTTCATGCCTCAGGTGACCGCTACTCCGTTGCAACTCCAACTCAAGTGTTGCATCATTGTGAAGCTCCCCATTGCCCAGCCAATAGACATTGACGCAACTAAAATCCGAGGTGATCTTGACCCTTGACACTTGCAGGCCACGTCCCAGTATTGTCTCTGCTGCCTCGCCTGTGGCAAGCAGATCCGTTATGTGCGTCATAAACAGTTTATTCAACACGGACATGCGGCGTGTGTTCTGCTTAGAACCATTGTTGGCACTGCTTTTACCAAATTGTGATGCCTGAAAAACCACACTCGGTGGTTGATAGCTGCCACCGGAGTTGTTGCCACTGCTGCCGTTTGTTGCATCATGGCTAGGATACCAGCGTTTCTTTGTGCCTGCCACACGACTCCCAAAGAGCTTTCCTAGAATCTTGCTTTGCCGTGTGGCATTTGTGCTGCTACTACTGTTGCTCTTGCTGCGTTGTAGTTGTAGTTGCAGTTGCAACTTCAAGTTGCTGCTGGTGGACTGTTGCAGGGGCAGCAATCGGTTACGCAACATTTGTTTGCCTTATTTTGTTGTGGTTTATAGTATAAGTATTCTGTAATAAGCGTTTTTGTTTATTTTCCCATGTGTAAGTTGTCGATAAAATATTTCTATATATCGATATTTCGATATACAGTCTTTCGTGATGATATCGCGAATATAACGTAAGTATCACTAGCAAATTTTACAGAATAGAACTCCATATATTTTTAAAAATATTTCCAAATGTATTTGTTGAAACTTGAATTGCTATATCTACTATATTGTAGAAAACTTTTAAACGCCTTTTGCTTTGTAGAAATATCGATAGCGCTATTTTCGCGGGAGAAGCTCGATATATTTTGAACGATAGTATCGTGATAACTAATTAATGGCTGCTAACGGTTAGAAATTCAAAACTTCAAAAAGCTGCAATTAAATTTTTCAATTTTTATTTAAAATACCATCTGCATCCGTTTTGTTTTCGTATTTTATATTTTTATACATAAATTTAACTGTTTTTATTTGCATTATAACATTATTCGCATTTGCTGGCTTATCAGTGTTTTGTTTTTTGTTTTTTTAATTATCATCATTTTGCTCTGGCTTAATTAATTCATCTTTTTTTTCAATGTATACATTCTATAATATATATGTACTTTAAATATAGTATGTATATGTATTGTTTTTTTTTTTTTTTAAATTTTTGTGTTTGATACATAATACTTGCATTTGATTTTAATATGTGTGGGAACTGCAGTTCCACAATTTGTTATTTTTAGTAGATTTCAACGTGTTTATTTTTTACAAGACGCAGCCTAAAAAAAATGTGTTTTATTTGTTTTTGTTGGTTTTGTTTTTTGTTTTTTTTTATAATAAAAATAGATACATTTCTTTAATAGCAAGCTGCAGCACAACTTTTTAGTTAGGTTTTTTCTTTTGCATATCTTACAATTGGTTTTTAAAAAATATATATATTTATTGTATATATATTGATTTATTTTATATTTGCTTGCTATGGGCTTTGTTCTTGTGACTATTGTTAACAACATTCGGTTTATAATTAATTACAATTTATTAGTTTTATTTGCATTTCTGTGTAAAATAAGCGTTATTCGCTCTTGTTTATTGTTTTCCTTCTTTTTTTTCGTTTGTTTGTTTTTTTTGTTTGTTCGCAGTGCACTTTCTATGTTTTCTTCTTGGTGTTTTTTTGTTGTTTGTTTATATGGCTTACTAATATTTATGCTCAATGTATACGAGGTATTTGTTTTGTTTTGCTTTGAAAAAAATAAGTATATATATATATTTATGTATATATACTGTTGCATATGATGCCTTTTATTCAACATTCCCAAATACAGGCAAACATAGGGTATTTATTTTTTACGACTTTCCGAGAGATCATAACGAATATTGGCAACAAGTACAAATTTGAATTCGAATTTCAAATCGATATTGATATCGATAAGCTGCGTTAGCAACAAATTTTTGAAATGAAATCCACAAAATGTTGTTTAAAAAATGAGTTGAACTTTTCCCCATTGCTTGAGAATTTGATTTTTTTAATAAAACAAAAAAAAAAGTAATAAAAAAAAGATATTAAAAATAATGTATATATTACGATTATGGCAAACATTTAATTGAGACTGTTTTTTCTTTTGTCTTGTTCGTAAAAAGAAATTACAAAATGTGTAGTTTGTTTATACAAAAAAAAGGACATAATTTTATGTTGAAATGTCTTAAAATAAAAAGTCTTAGATTGCAAAAATTAAACAAACTTAATTACAAAAATAAAAGTCTTTTCCAAGTCTTTCCACAGCATAAATGCACATTTCTGAAGCTCCAATAATTAATTTCTTAAGAAATGAATGAATTACTTAATTACAATTATTTGCAAAATAATAATAATTATAAAAATTGCTTAAAATCAATATCAATTCGATGTGTGAGTGTGTGTGTGTGTGAGTTGTATGAGTTCATAGCAAAAATGATGCTGCCTTAAGCGCTAATGATTGTTGTTCTTGTTGTTGTTGTTAATCTTTTTTCGCTTTTTTGGTCGTGTTCCCAATTTTACATTTTACTTGAATAAGAGTTTAAAAATTTGGATAACTCAATTGTAACATAAATTTAAAATTGATATTTAATTATTACTTGATTGTTGAATAAATAAATTGCGTATAAATGTGTGTATAAATAATGTATAATGTAAAATGATTAAAATAAATAAATTGTATATAAATGTGATTTGAAATTGCTAAATATTTATCAATATAAATGGGAACACGATTTTCGTTAATAATTACAATTACAATTATGACTTATTTGTTTTTTGTTTTTGTTTTTTGCAGACTTTCTTTTGTTTAACAATAAATGATAGAGTGAGAGAATTAAGTATGTATTTATGTTGTTAATTACAGGCGCTTCTTTTTATTGTTGTTGTACTGTCTGTTAACTGCACAAAAATTGTTTGTTTTCTTTTTTGTTTTTGTTTTTTTTTTTAAATAGTTAAATGAGCGTGTCACTTTTCCATCTTATGCAGGGGGAATGAGGGGGAATAGGAATCAAGGGGGGCTACATGAAAATAGTCATGTATTAAGTATAAATACAATATAAAACTAATGCTAATTCTTATAAGCAAAATACGTACAAGTTATGGGAGAGGAGTTAATAATTGCCATATAATATATACTATAGATATCAATAATTATAGTATGTATGTATATATGTATATAGCTGACTAAAGGCAAAACATTAAATAAAAAAAATATATGTATATGTATGCATAGATATCGATATACTTATATATACATATTGAATCTATAGTGTATATATCTTATAGTTTCATCATTTTTACTCCTATTTATATATATATGCATAGCTTGCAACTGCTGCAACGTCTTGAAATTTCGATTTGAATTTGAATTGTGGTATTTGAAATTAGCTGCCTCCTAACAATGCAAATTGCAATGAGTCTTTCAACTGCTTTTATATATCCTGCAACCGGGAAGATTGAATGTAGAGATTGAAATTGAAATTCAAATTGAAACAAAGCTATAAAGTTGCTTTACAACAATGTACAGTTGAATTATTCAATTGAAATAGGAAGACTGGAAAACAAAGTTAAAGATTGAAATGAATTTGAATAGTACAAATAGGATAATTGGTTAAAACTAGCTTGAAATTGAAATAGGAAATTGAAATGAAAGAAAATCAATTAAATTTGGGGCATTCAAGCTGTTGCAACATCTGTCTGTCAATTTGCTTCTTAAGCTCATTTAACACACTGATTGTGAAATTGAATGACAAATTTAAAGTTTCAATGAACATTTCAATGAAATTGAATAAGTTTAAATACGGTTTCATGAAAAGGAAAACGGGAAAGGTAAAAATAAAGCACGTTAGCTTAATAATAATTGAAAAGTGATCTTTAAATACTGTTTAAAAATGGGCAAAATAGGAAATTGAAATGGGGAAAGAGGGAAATTGTGTATTGTCCATTCCCCCGACGTTTTGTTGAAGCTGTTTTACACTAGCTTGAGCTTGAGTTAGGATTGTGGCACTGTCTCTCTATCGCTCTCTCTCTTCTTTCACTGTTGTTCTCTCTCTCTCTGTTGCTCTGTCTTTCACATATGGATTAGGTGGAAGCGAAGACAACCTCGCGGTTAGATTATATGCGCCTGTTGTTGCTGTTCACTCAATTTAAAGGCCGCCGCATCGCTGAGCAGATGAAAGGGAACTCCAGATGCCGTTGCAACTTCCAGACCCGGTGATTGCGATGATGCCACTGCTGCAGCCAATGCTGTTGTTGTTGTTGGACTACTGACAACACTAGCACCACCTCCACCTCCACCAGCTCCATTGCCTTCATTGCCCTCCATTTTGATACGCTTCAGCTGGATGACATCCAGTGGCAAATAATGATGTGGCAAATGATGTGCACCCGCTGTTGACAAGCTACCCAATGTGGTTGCCGCTGCCATTGTGGCAGCTGCTGATGCTGCTGCCGCAGCCGCTGCTGCTGCTGTGGCAGCTTGGGCATTGCCAGAATTTGTGGTTGTTATAGTGCTGCCAGCATGTGAGGCGCCACGTCCACGTTTACGCTTGGGCAAAATCCCTTTGCGGGCCATGTAGAAGCGTATGGTGGAGACGGGTATGTTGAACATATTGCTGACCGTTTGAAAGGTTTCACCTTTCGATACACATTTAGCTGCTTGGGCCAACGATGCCTCCGATCGTCGGACACGTTTATACGATGTGTAGCCATCGATGGAACTGTGCAACAGCGATGACCCAGAACCAGATGTATTCATTGAGGTATCTAAATCGGCATCTACCATGCTTAATGATAAACCAGGAAGTCCCATTGCTGTTGCTGCTCCTCCACCTCCTCCTCCTCCGCCTCCATTGCCACCAACAAAACTGCTGCTATCATTGTCCTCGTCATGGGCTGCAACATAATTGTGATCATCTTCGATGGTAGAGTCCAAATGATGTTGCAACTGTTGCAGTTGCTGTTGTTGTTGCTGCTGTTGTTGCTGCTGCTGTTGCAACAGTTGCACGCTGAGCTTGTTGTCCTCGTAGTGTTCACTGTAGGCATTCCAATTGTTGCTGGCATCATCGGCGGAATCATCCTCTGTGGGTGCATTTGAATTGTTGGAAGCTGCTGCCGAGCTGCCAGCATTTGTTTGTTGTTGTTGTTGTTGCTGCTGCTGCTGCTGTTGTTGCTGCAACAATTGCAATTGCAGTGCATCCTTGCCATTTGTCTGCTGTCGCTGTTGTTGGCTTTGTTGCTTTTGCTGCAAGTGTTGCTGTTGCTGTTGCAGCAGCAATTGTTGCTGTAGCTGTTGCTGCTTGGCGGACAATGCCGTTGTGCTTGTGGTTGTTGTCGATGTTGTTGAATTTGTGGCCGTATCATCCGTCTCTGTGCTGTCCAGTTGTTGTTGCTGTTGCTGCTGTTGTTGTTGTTGCTGTTGCTGCTGTTGTTGTTGTGCTTCTTGTTTTACAGACGTTGTTGTTGTCTCTAGATCCTGACGCATTTGTTGCAACTGTTTGTAATTGATCGCCGCCTCCGATCCATATAATCCACGTATACGCAATTGTTCGGCACAACGTAAAAGTTGTCCCAATCCCGCCTGCGTCACATTCACCTCACCCTTGTACATGAAATCGACTAATGCTTGAATTTCCCATAATTTGATTTCGCTGGGCAATATGATGACGGGATGTTTACATGGATTTTCGGCTAGAATTGCCTCAAAATATGTGGAGCAGGCGGCTAAAACAAGTCGGTGGCAATGCACCTGATGACCCTCACAGGCCAAGGTCACGTCCACGAACCTTTGACCCGCCAGCAATTGTGGAAAGGCAGCTCCAATGCTGCCCAAGTGACTGTTCCATCGGACACAGAACTCTTGGGTTGCGGCACTCATTGTGGTGTGGCAAGTGGCAAGTGAATGCACCACACGTCGACCACAATCAATTCACTTCCTCTTCCACTTCTTTCCAGTCTCCACAAAATGTGTAATCCAGTTTCCAGTCTTCACAGTCTTCCCACAGCGTCTTCAACACGATCTCGATCCCGATCTTCAATGGAAGCTCTCGTAATGGAAGCCCAAGATATTTAGCCAAAATTAACTGCAAATATAAATGAATAAAAATTAGTTAATGAATGTATTCGAATAACTCGATGACAGCTCTAAGAGAACTAACAAATTTCAGTTTGAATTATTTTCAAATAAATATTAACTGATTTCGTTATGTATTTTCATAAATATTAACAATCAAAAAGTTTTAAAAATTTTGGAATCCGTTCAGAAACTTATTTGAAACTTCTTTTAGTCGTTCATTCATTTATTCACACTCACTCATTCAAATTTTTACAGTATTCGTTTCGATATAATTCATTCACTCTCAGTTTTCATTTCTATATAAACTATTTATTTCCAGTATACATTTCTATATAATCTATTTATTCCCACTATCATCCGTTACCAGTATTCATTTCCATTCACAGGCTATTCACACTCATATCACCTGCGAGAATTGGTATTAATAAGATTCACTTTATTAACACACACACACACACACACACACGCACTAAAAGAACTTGTATAATTAATTACGAATTTTGTTAAATTGAAAATTAGAAAAATGGGCAGCAAATTTCCTTTGTTGTTGTTTGTTTCCTTTCGCTGCAAACAACAAACAACAACAAAGCGAGCGCCAATTGAAAATAAACGGCGAAAAAAATAAATAAAACAAAAAGGAAAACTATTTTGGCTTAAACTTAACAAATTAAATTCATGAAATGGAATTTAACAAAACAACACAATTAATTTAGCGGCTGCTGTGCACAATTATATTATTAAATATTTTTTTTAGATAATTTTCACGCTTTACTTGTTTAGTCGTTGTTATTAATGATTTTTGTTAAATGCGACTCTTCGCTCCTTTTTTATTTTTGCAATGTGACAACGCGCGTTGCGCAAAATTTTATTTTGTACAGACTCCTGTCTGTGCTTAAAAATGTAGTTTGTGCTTCTTCCTTTTTGGTATCTCTGTTCTTGCATGTGTGCGTGCCTCTGTGTGTGTGTGTGTGTTTTTGCATGTGTATGTGCGCTTGTTCTTGCCTTGGTCTTGGTCTTTTCCTTTTCTTATTATTTTTTTTTTCTTTTTTTGCATTAAACAAACGCCAAAAGACAAAGAATTATACTGAAAAAGTAAAGTAATAAAAATCAAGCATAACAACAACCGACGACGACGACGACGAAGACTACGAAAGCAACAACAACAACTATGAAGAAGACGACGACGACGACGAAGCGAGTCAGGAAAGCACACAGGCTGCATGTTGTTGTTGTTGTTCCTGCTGCTGCGGTTTGTGGCTGAAGAGACAGACAGCGGGAGAGAGGAACAGAAATATGCTGCTGCTGCTGCTGTAGTTGTTGCTGCAGAGCAGAGCAATTTTGAGCACTTTACTTTAGCATTTTGAAAAGGAAGCAGCGAGCAAAGCAGGAACAACAAAAAACAAGGGAGCATGGCACACACACACACTCGCACGCAAAAGCATTAAGAGCAGAAGTGTGTGTGAGAGCGAGAGAGCGCGTATGCGCAGTAAGGCAAGGAAATGGAGCAAAGGAACTTAAATAAAGCTGCATGGTGGGACAAACTAGCAGTAAAATGTCGTTAAGTACATAAAGTTAATTAACTATCTGTAACTTAAAGTATATTTATTTGTTTACCAAAAGTCAAAACTCAAGTTTTAAAGTTTTGAAAAATATAATTTTTCAAATAACCCTTGAGGTTTAAATTTTCACACAAAATAATTTTTGAAAGCTAACTATTTTTAGAATGAAGAAAAAAATTCGTTTCAATAAATCTAAAATTCCCTTTATCTATTATTCCAAAATAATACTAATATTTCAATAGCCGGTTGAGAACGGGTAGAAAATGAAATGAGATGCAAGCATAAATGCATAAATAAATGTGTTCACCGTAATTGCACCTGTTTATTTCGCATTCTACTTGTGCATGAGACCGTCGCGAGAAGGGATATAATAAAATAGTATGCTAAATAAGAAGAGAAACGAAGAACGAAAAGCGCAAGCAGCAAAAGAGAGTACGGCATGGCATGTGGTAACAAATACCCCAATTGGAAACTTGCAACAAGCAATTTAAGTACTTAAATTGAACAATGGTTAAAAAGAATTCTTAAATAATCGATTAAAAAACGTATTGAATAGTAAATAATTAAAGAGAATTAATACATTTCTATAATCCTTCTACTCAAGTTCACCTGTGTAGTTAAAAACATCGATGTTGATCGATTAATCGATGATTATTCACAACCTTAATGTCTGCAAGATTGCAATTGGTGCAAAACAAAAAATCAAAAACAAACTCCTTGTTCTTAGTAGAGATTGAGAGAGCGACAGAGCGTTGAGCGCAAAAATATGAACAGACGACCCTATGCTCGCTCTCACTCGCTGGCTCTCACACAAGGAGGCCAAAGCAAAATTGGCAGCAGCAATAAAAACAACAAATTTTCCAGTAAAAGGAAGCAACAATAAAAAAAGAATTACATACATATGTATGTATGTGTACTTTTGTATGCTATGAAGAAGAGGAAGCGGCAACACAAAGGAGACTGTAACACAAAAATAGCATTAAAAGCGTGGAGTAAAACAACAACAATGAACAAAAGTTTGACAGCTAAAAAAGAAAATAAACGTAGCAAGGCTGAGGCACAAAACGAAGTTGTAATATTTGCAGCACAATTTAACAATTGGGGGTTGAAACTTGTTTTAATTTTTGGCGTATGTATGAATGCACACACACATTTATTAAGGCATTAGAATACCATTCCACAGTTACATATTTAAATATGCCGCGCTGCCAACCTAATCGCTGAATTATCTACGATGCCGTTCTGGGATATTTGTTTTGCACACACATACATACAAAAAGAGTTTCATCCTTTTATGTTTGTTTTTGACTGATCTTCAGCTGTAAAAACAGGCATCAGCAAATGAAAGCAAAAGTAAATGCGCAGGCCATCAAAATTAGTGCAATTTATACACACACACACACGCATGTACAAATGTATGCGGTTGGTATGAGGGAACATGTGTTGTCGGCAAAAAACAAAAAAGCTACCGCTGCAGGAGACCAGAAGCAAAGTAAACTCAAATCAAAATGACAAGGTTCAAGTTATCGATACATTTCGACATGATCATTGTCATAGCAAGCAGCTTTTAACTGGCTAATAAACAAGACGTTAAATTTGAATGCATGCGAAATTTTAAAACGTTTCTAGTCAAATATTGCGAAAACTAAAAATGTATTTATTGTTTATGTTGACCACATACATATATAATTTTACATATTGTAACGCTACATAATTATAGCATAAATACGAGAAATATTAAAGGGATACTTTAGTTGCTGGAATAACACCAACAATTTGCATTTGTTTTTGCTCTTGTCGTTGAAAAAGCAAAAGCAAAACCAAAAAAAAAAAACATGCATGCAAAAACGCTGCAGGAGAGCTAAAAGCAAACACACCAAATGTGAAGACAGAGAAGAGCAAAAGACCGCTCTCTCTCTCCCGCTCACACTCTCTCACAGTGCCGGGCTGTTGTACAGGGCGTTTGTTAAAGGAGCGAGAGAAATAACAAACAAAAAGCAGCAACAACAACAACAATATAATGCTGAAGCACAAAAAGGAAGCACAGAGACACTGTATGTGTGAGTGTGTGTGTGCCTGCTGTGTGGTCAAAATAAATCGCAAAAAAAGAAACTAAATAAATAAAGAAGCCGACAGAGCGTCGCAAAAAAATTATGCATTATTTTGCTTGCTGAAATGGAGTTGAAGACAAAGGCATTCAATTAAACAACAATATAAACACAGACTCACACACACGCATGCAGACAATATTTGATTCTTTTTGACGCCGATTATTTATTTTATTTGTGGCGGCGACACCGTCGACTGTTTATATTTAGTTGCAAGGATGTACATACACACAGTTACATGCATCTGTACTGTATGGACATACATATATAATTACATTGTTTATTACCTTTTAATCACTGTCCGCGTGTTTTTATCCCCCTTTCTCCTTCTTCCTTTCGTTGTCCTGTGCGTCGTTTTATTGTTGTTTAACAAAAATCTTACGCTGCTCATACAAACACAATTGCACACACACACACGCACACACACACACAAAAATACAAGTCGCACTCACACAAACAATGTGTATTGATTTTTCGCAATGTTAATGTTTAATAAAGCAAGCACATACACACAAACATACACAAGCAGCAAACAATTTTTGAATTATGTTTTTCGTACGACGCGCAACGCGCGTGTTTTTCTTTTTTAACGAATGCGTTGAAAATGCACAGACAATGCTTGGTTTTTTGTATTAACATAGCCAAATAACACAAAAACAATCAACTAACTGTTTTCTTTTCACGGTTACCGCGCACACGGCTCTCGGTACAAAATTGTTGTTTAAAAATAATATTTAGAGTTGTATACAGTGTTGCCAGCAGCTTTACATTTAGTTTTAGCTATTTCTAGCTACTTTCTTGGATCACTTTAGCTATTTCAGCTCATGAAACTCTGGCAGCGCTGGTTGTATAGGGCTGTTGAGAAAATGAGATATCGATATCTTGATAGATTTTTAATGGACTGATATATTTTTGCACGATATTTTTCGACGACACTATCTATATCGATAATTTCGGGTGATATTTAAATCGATTTAAAATTGAAATCACTTCTGGATTGCCGTGGTTACCACGCTTCAAAACGGTGGTGGCGCCATTTTTTGTTTGTTAGCGCTGCCAGCTATCATGGTTGTTTACTTTTAGAACTAGATTCTTATTGAAGTCTGGCAATAGCTCTACGTCTCATTCATAATTTTTTTTTCGATGTAATTTTTGCTCTTTCGTGTATTTTTTAACGAATAAGAATAATGTGTTAAGAGTTCAATGTGAATCGTATCGTCGTGTGTTCGTGCAGACGTGCAATTGTTAAACTACAACAAACTGGTACACAATACAACGATTATCAAATTTTTGCTAGTGGGCGGTGTTTTTTATATGTTAACAATTTTCTTTTTTGTTTATGTGGCATACGTTTTCACAGAGCAATTGCGCTGCTTTGTGATTTTATTTTTAGGAAACTTGAGATTCGATTTAGCTGAATTTTGCCACTTGAGTTTTGTAAATATTGCTGCGTGGCAAAAATCAATGCAAAAAGTGTTTTTTTCTTTTTTTTATTCAATTTTTTCACTGCTCACACGTACATACGTACATATGTCAATGCAAGTGTGAGCGAATGTGTGTGTGTGTGTGAGTAAGTGTGTCGGAGCGCAACTCAACATGGCTGACAGTGTGGTGGGCTTTGAGGAAGCAGCAGTGTTGCCTCATGTCGAAATAAACGAGAGCGGCATTAAAAACAACATAATAAAGAATAGCTTCTGTAGAATTGCATTTTTCATACTAGGTACTCAATAAAAAATCTTGTATTAACAGCTTTGTCATGTTTAATGTATGTGGTCACACTTGTACGGCGCGCATTTTGACATTTCAGTATTTGACTTTGTCATGCACCAATACAAGCGCATAAAGCAAACTTACACCAACAAGCAAGCAGAGTTGCCAAAGTAGCTTTTTCCCGTCAAACCTGGCCTTTTTCAAAGTTTAAGGGACAAATCGCGAACAAGGGGCAGTGGGATTTTCGTCCTCTGTTTTACTCAAAGGAAAATTAAACACTTAATATTAATCACTCAGGATGATTCATTCCAAATGAATTTTTCTATAGAACTTAATAGGGAGAAGTGCTCAAAAGCTTTGATATGACTTCACATTTCGAAGATATTGAATATTAATGAAAATTTATATAAATAAAAAAATAAATAAACAAATATAAACGTGGACGAAAACAACAGATTTAATCGGCTTTTATTTGTCGATCTTTAACCCACCAAAATCAGCTTTTTTGTTTCTTAAAAGTTGACAGCACTGCAAGCCAGTGGCAGTAGCTGTGGTGAATTCAAGTTGTAACACACCATAGGGGCCGCTCTGTCACACTGAGTCTCCTCGTACTTGTTATTGTGTCTGTCTGTTAGTGCTGTCGCCCGTGTCGATTCATTAAAATATACGAATATATATATTTCTTTATTTGTTTTTTTTTTTAAATCGTATTTGCCGACAAACGAGAGTGAATAATATAAATTGTCTATAAGTTAGAGTTAAATTCAAATAGCAAGGAAGTTTTCTGCTACGTTTGTGTGAGTGTATTTGTGTGTGTGAGGGGAAAAACGTTGAACTTTTACTACTGTTATTTATTTAGTGCTTTTTAGAGGCGGTGACGCTATCGACACTTACTTTCTAATAATTATAGTAATAGCATCAATAGAAACAAAAACTTGGCACCGTAATTATATATTATATTCAATTATTGCAATTTGTATTTGGGTTTTGTTTTTCTTGTGTAAAATGTAAAATTTATTCGTTTATTTTTTCCTCCTTTGCGCAGTCTTTGGTGTATCGAAATTGCTTAAAAAGAAATAAAAAAAATCCGAAACCAGACGAAGAAACAAAAGAAATATAACAAACAACGAAAAATAACAGAACAGCAATAAAACAAAAACAAAAAGTCAACGTCAATTGTTGACGCAAATACAGTATTCGTATTCTCTATCCCGTTCTAACCTACACTTGTTATCAACAATAATAAAAGTGCGTGTGTAAATCTCTCAAACAAGAAGAAGAAACATTTGACAGGAGCAGCAAACAACAACAACAACAGCAGCAGCTTTAACTTCACCGAAAGAGAGTGTGTGTGTGTGCGTGAGAGAAAGAGAGAGCGCCACAATAGCCTGTCAAGATGACGCAACCGTTACCCATACGCTTTCAAGAGCATTTACAGGTGAGTAAAAAGAAAGCGTGAATAAAGTTGGTGTTCAAAAAGAGGACGGCAATTATTTGTTGTGTGTGTCTGTTTAATTTGAGTGCGGATCCCGTCATATGGAAACCACTTGTTGACCCACCCCGCAAGGTTCTCTTGTCTACCATATGGCCGCCCTAATAATAAAAACAACAACATCAACCACAACAAAATGGCAAACATTCTTATAAGAAAATGCAGTGCACTGTGGTTAAAGGGTCTTTGAAAAAGTCTATCTAAATCAACGAAGTCAATAGGAGAAATATTTAAATATAGTACAAAAAGTAGGACAAATAGTTATATATGAAAAGTGTTTAGTTATAGTACATTTTATGTTGCTAAAACATTATTGCCATTTGATGTCAGTTAATATTCAGTATGCACTACAAATCTCTAACAACCCAATAGAAAATTTGTATAAAATAACTTGTATGGAAACCAGTAGAAAAATATGAATTTTTTAATACATAAATAATACCAGTACGTCGTACATATATTTTGAATATAATCCACTTGAGCACGCTTCACCAAAGTGAGAAATGTAATTGTTGTAATTATTAAGCATTAGCATATTTTAGTCGTTAAGCATATTGTCTCGATGGGAAAATATTATTTGAACCACAGTACAAATTGCGTTAATGGCATTTCTTGGTAAAAGAAACTAGTAAAAGCTATTGTAGTTCTCCAGCTCCGTTTCGACTATTGAGGCTTACGAAAATGTCGAATGAGTCACAATGAGAAAGAAGCCGGCAGACGCCTTCGCTTAACGCTCTCACGCTCCTCTCTATCTCTCTTCCTCTACTCATAGTATTTATCGCTATGTGTGAATGTTTGTTGCTGGGTCTTGGATTTCGTTTTCGGTTTGGTGAATTGTTGTTTTTTTTTTTAGCTGATAAACTGACATTTCGAGCAGAAACAGCAGCAGCAGAGCATTGTTACCAGAATTGAAGCTAACATGGCTAATTTAATTAAATAAAAAGTTAAGAAAATATTCATTCAGCTAAAGAAAATTCTAACAGTTTAGAATTACTGATATAGGAGTTTAACATTTTTGCACAATAAGTTCAACTTTTCGTCACAAAATAAATTCTCAGTATTTTGGTAGTTGCATTTATCACTAGTTGTTATCTGGCAAATTGAAATAGTAGTCATATCCTCTTACAAATATTTGTTTAGCTTTTATCAATTACAAAATTGCTAAATCTAGCAACTTATATAGCTAAAATGACCACATTGGCAGCAGCGAAAGAGTTGCTCCAATTTGTCAGATATTTGCTCTCTTTCTATCCCACACTCTATTATCTGTCTATCGTTGCATGCCAAATGCAACTGTTTATTAATGAATATGCTTACACATGCATACATATGCAAGTGTCTCTTTATAAGAGTGTGTGTGTTGGAAATCAAAGAGCATGCAATCGTTGCCGGTGACAAATGCCGGCTCACATACGCATGCAGTCAAACATGTACACACACACACACGCACACAGACACACCTGCATGCATTGAAGCTGGTGTTCCCAAACCGGTTTTCACAATAATGACGAAAGCTTTTGGGGTTTTTCCTTCTCTTCTTTTTGGTGCAAAAGGAAATGCAGCAAACGTTGATTTCAACGTTGTTTCCTCTTTTATTTTTCATTTCGGTTGTTTGTATTCTATGCAAATTGTTTGTTATAAATGTATATGTATATATGAATTTTGTGTGTGAGGCAGGTGGAAGTTCATTGGCTGACAGAGAGCAACATGTTACGTTTTATTCTCCACTTCCACTCCCACTCTTACCATGCGCTGTGGTGAAATACATACATACACTTACAAGCTCATGTGTATGTCTATTTGGATACAAGTGGCTTTATTCACCACAGTTTAGCATGTTGTAACTGAAGCTTAGCCGCTGCTTGCTTGCTTGTTGTTGTCGTATTTGATTGAATAAATCAAAGGTTTTTTCCTTCCTTTCTTTCTTTCTTTTTGTTTGTTTGTTGTACTTTAAACCGTTCTCGTTTTCTTCTTATTGCTGTAGGAGATGCACACAAGTATTTACAGTTGCTATATGCGTATACACACACACATACATACATTTGTACATACAAATGAAGCTGCCCATATTATTATCGTCATCGTCAATCGTTGTTGTTGCTGTTGTTAATTTCACTTGTATCCATGTCAGAAAGTCAGTCGGCTGCAACGCGTTAGGGCGGTTCAGTTTTATGGGGCCGACGTTATTTTAATCTTATCTTTGGTCTCATTTCTACACCAAATAAATGTATGTGTGCCTCCTCTCGGAGGAAATGTATGCCTTGTAAATCGATATACATATATCGATAATAAAACGAAGGTATTGAAGAGAAGGAAATATATAAATAATACAGCTATCGATTTGAAATTAATTTTTGTATCTTGCCTTTCACTGTATTAAATATTTAAAAAAAAGTCATATTTTTGATTATCGATAACATATCGACCCTTAATCGCTAAAATCACGTAACCGACTTTAGAAAAAAAAACTTGCAAAAATAAGTGTTTCTCTTATTTATATACAGCGCGTCAAGTTTCCCAAATATATCGATGAATAATATAAAAAAATAACATGCAAAATAGCATTTGCATGTTAATTTTATAATTAGAAATAAAAACAATACAATATTAGTATATTTGCGATTAACGATAGTATTTAATTTATTCTTAATGTGATGAGAAAATGATACAACGATCATATGAAATGTTTTATAAACTATCTACAGTTGTAGAGAAACATAGAAGTTGACTAGAGTCCTTTTAATTTGTATATATATTCGAAAAGATTATTTGTAATATGTTCGTGTTGTGAGACACCCTACTCCAGAAATGTGGTCCACTGGCCGTATTGTCCCAAGTGCCAAGCGGGGCGTATAGACTAAATTTGATTATGGAACAGAACACGCAGTCGAGCGACCAGTCGACCGTCTTTTATGTGTGTCGTCGTCTCCATCTCTCACTAAGTGCGAAATGAGCATATGTTAATTTGTAATTGACATAAATAAAAATGTGAAAGCACGAGAGAGAAAAAAAGGCATAAAATAGTAAATCCCACCTTGGAATTACTTAATGTTGTATGTATTACCTTAAGTTACCCCAGTTTCTTTAAGTATTTGGAGACTTGAATGCTTAAGCTTAAACTCAGATCAATAATCGTATTACAAAACGACACAAACAGAATTTTTACTTGGTGAGCAATTATAGCACGCCAAAAAGTAGACAACAAATCGATATGCACAAACATTTATTATATATACTTCACTATATACTCACATATATATAGCGATATATAATGAACGCCCCCCTTTAATGCTCGGCAAAAACTTTCTATGTACAGTTTGTGTTTGTGTTTGTGTTGACTTTGTTTATGGGATTTTTAGCTAGAGTTTCGATTGAATTTGATAACTGGGCGTATCTTTGCCTGAGTTCTAGATAGATTATCATGTCAAATCAACGCAGTTTGATAACTAGACGACATTTAGTACCCTAACATATTTATATGTACAAATGATGTACACAGTTTTTTATATATATACACTATATGAATCGATTGCTTAGTTAAACCCCTTTTTTTACGCTTCTCATTTGATGATTCATTTCCATTGTTTTCGATTAGAAATGTTTCTAGGGTGACCAGACTAATAACTGTAATTACAGGCATGTCCATTCCAATAGCAACACTTTCACTTAAATGTACACACTCATGTGTACACTTGAATGATAATACTATAGAAATGCTGATATTTGTATATCTCTCTCTGTTTTTGTATGCCTTTTATTATATGTACATTCTTTTATCCACATTTTATGGGGTGTATGTACCAGGCACAGCTTTAGCAAACAAAATTTTTTTTTTTACTCAACTTCGATAAGCATATAACATACATTATTCTTGCTCTCTTTTCTGCTTTCTTATCGCGGAAGCTCAGAGATTTGTTTGACAGCTTTTCAAAAAACGAAGTATAGAAACTGAGAAAGGTCGAAAATATACAATAATATATTTATAAATAAGAAAAACACGATTCTTAAATACATTAGATAGTGAAAAATGACGCTTGTTTTTCTTTGCTTCATTTAATCTTTTTTTTAACTGATTGAATTAAAATCGAAAGTGAGCAATTGTTTAAAGCGCGGGCAATGCCGGTGTTTTATTATGTATATCATATAATTATACTACATACATATATTAAATATATATGCACATCACAATCACAATCTGAAAATAAGAAATTGTTCATTCATTTGGAGCTGCTTGTTATCGGTATCGTTATCGTTGTGTTGCTAACTTTAGTATATAGCATAATAATGACATTTTAAATGGCAAAAGCGCAATTTTCGGGCTTATTTTGTTGTTGTTTTTCTTATTATACATTTCTCTTTGTTTCTTTCTTCTTTGTTTCAAGTGCATTGCATTTAAATCATTTGTATAACAGAAGCCAAAAAGGAAATAAAATGTTGTTTTGTGTGCAAAAGAGAGTGATAGATACAAGAGAGAAAGTGTGACAGAGAGAGTGAGAGAGAGAGAGAGTGTGTGTTTAATCGATCGCAAAACCTTGAACTTTTCTCATTTGTTTATCAAAACGATCAGTCTTTTTGTGGGTTGGGGAAAGATGGGGAGGGGGTTATCAAGCGGGTTGACAATTGCGTTTTATATTTGTATTTGCTTGAATCGAAGAGAAAGAATGTGAAAGAGAGAGAGAGCGAGTGGTAAAGGGGTGGGGTAAGGGTGTGTAGATTTGATTTGTTAATCTGATAAGCTAACATTTAAATGCTGAATCAGATATGATTTGATTTGATCTGCTGAATGTAACTTGAACCTTGTCTAGACGTTAGACTAGACTGGAATATATATACTATATATATAGATTTTAAAAATAACAAAATCGTAATTATGAAATATGGTCATTTTAATGTTAGTATCTGGAAATTTATACTAAAAGTTGAAACGTTTTCCCGACTGGGTTTTACAAATTTCAATATACACTTTTTTTCTTAATTTAGATATAATATAATAGATATATATAACATACATAGAGTATTCGACTGTGAGCTACATAATAGAGTAGTCAAATTTTAACCAAATTTTATCAGGATAAACATTTGGTAATTTAGTTAAGTTGAGATAACTCACAATTAAAAAATAAAAACACTGTGATTTTCTAAAGATTTTTCCGATGTCAGCTATATGATGTAGAAATTTAAAACGCCTAGCTCCGACAAAATCAAATGGACAACAAATGTTTGAAGTTTGATCAACATTTCTATACAAATTTAAGGCTGTTGTGTGAAAATTTCAGCTCGATATCTTAATCCGTTTGGCCTACAGCGTGATGTCTCGTCAGTCAGTCAGAGAATCAGTGAGGACAAAGAGTTTTATATATACGGACTAGTAGTATGTATATTAAAGATACAAATTAATTAAATTAGGAATATCGTTTTGGGAATATCGAAATTGTATTGATTATTATATTATCAATTATGAATATAAATTGATATGCATTGATTGATTTGTTGTTTTCCGTCTCTTATTTATTGCTTAGCTCACAAATGTTGGCATCAATCCGAACTCGTTCTCGTTCAGCACGCTCACAATGGAGTCGGACAAGTTCATTTGTGTGCGTGAGAAGAGCAATGATACCGCCCAAGTGGTTATCATTGATATGAACGATTCATCGAATCCAACGCGACGTCCAATATCGGCGGATTCGGCTATCATGAATCCGGCCAGCAAGGTGATTGCCCTGAAAGGTAATTGAAACTGAAACTCTCATAAGTAATGAATACATTTTAGAATACTTATTAACAAGTTTCCTTTTTGTTTTTGATTTTGCAGCGCAAAAGACGCTGCAGATTTTCAACATTGAGATGAAATCGAAAATGAAGGCGCACACGATGAACGAGGATGTGGTGTTCTGGAAATGGATATCGCTCAATACGCTCGCCTTGGTAACCGAAACGAGCGTCTTTCATTGGTCCATGGAGGGTGATTCAATGCCACAGAAAATGTTTGATCGCCATTCGTCCCTCAACGGTTGTCAGATAATCAATTATCGTTGCAATGCCTCACAGCAATGGTTGTTACTTGTTGGCATCTCAGCATTGCCAAGTCGTGTCGCTGGCGCCATGCAACTGTATTCCGTGGAGCGTAAAGTCTCGCAAGCGATTGAGGGACATGCCGCTAGTTTTGCCACCTTTAAGATTGAGGGCAACAAGGAGCCAACAACATTATTTTGCTTTGCTGTACGAACGGCAACCGGTGGTAAATTGCATATCATTGAGGTGGGAACACCGCCAAATGGCAATCAACCATTTCCAAAGAAGGCAGTCGATGTATTCTTTCCACCCGAAGCACAAAATGATTTCCCTGTGGCAATGCAAGTTTCCGCCAAGTACGATACAATCTATTTGATAACCAAATATGGATATATCCATCTGTACGATATGGAAACAGCCACGTGCATCTACATGAATCGCATATCGGCCGATACGATTTTTGTGACAGCACCGCACGAGGCAAGCGGCGGCATCATTGGTGTCAATCGGAAGGGACAAGTGTTGTCTGTTACCGTTGATGAGGAACAGATTATACCCTACATTAATACTGTACTCCAAAATCCGGATCTCGCCCTACGTATGGCCGTGCGTAACAATTTGGCTGGTGCCGAAGATTTATTTGTACGCAAATTCAATAAACTCTTTACGGCCGGACAATATGCGGAGGCAGCGAAAGTTGCTGCATTGGCGCCAAAGGCAATTTTACGTACACCACAAACGATTCAACGTTTCCAACAGGTTCAAACACCAGCAGGTTCAACAACACCACCGTTACTCCAATATTTTGGTATTCTACTCGATCAGGGTAAATTGAATAAGTTTGAATCGTTGGAACTATGTCGTCCCGTCTTGTTGCAGGGCAAGCGACAGTTGTGTGAGAAATGGTTGAAGGAGGAGAAACTGGAATGTAGCGAGGAATTGGGTGATCTTGTCAAGACATCCGATTTAACACTCGCCTTGTCCATCTATTTGCGTGCAAATGTGCCAAATAAGGTGATTCAATGTTTTGCCGAAACGGGACAATTCCAAAAGATTGTATTGTATGCGAAGAAGGTCAACTATACACCCGATTACATATTCCTGTTGCGTTCGGTAATGCGCAGTAATCCAGAGCAAGGTGCTGGATTTGCATCGATGTTGGTCGCCGAGGAGGAACCATTGGCGGATATCAATCAAATTGTCGACATCTTTATGGAACATTCAATGGTACAACAATGTACAGCCTTTCTACTTGATGCCTTGAAGCATAATCGTCCAGCGGAGGGGGCTCTACAAACCCGACTTCTTGAAATGAACCTGATGTCGGCGCCCCAAGTGGCCGATGCCATCTTGGGCAATGCCATGTTCACGCATTATGATCGGGCGCACATTGCCCAGTTGTGTGAGAAGGCTGGATTATTGCAACGTGCGTTGGAGCATTATACGGATCTATATGATATTAAACGTGCTGTTGTCCATACACATATGTTGAATGCCGAATGGTTGGTCAGTTTCTTTGGCACTCTGTCCGTGGAGGATTCGTTGGAGTGCCTCAAAGCCATGTTGACGGCAAATTTGCGACAGAATTTACAAATTTGTGTACAGATTGCAACAAAATATCATGAGCAATTGACAACAAAGGCGTTGATTGATCTCTTTGAGAGTTTCAAGAGTTACGATGGTCTATTCTATTTCTTGAGCAGCATTGTCAATTTCTCGCAGGATCCCGAAGTGCATTTCAAGTATATTCAGGCCGCCTGCAAGACCAATCAGATCAAGGAAGTTGAACGTATTTGCCGTGAATCCAATTGTTATAATCCGGAGCGTGTTAAGAACTTCTTGAAGGAGGCCAAATTAACCGATCAATTGCCCTTGATCATTGTCTGCGATCGTTTCGATTTCGTTCACGATCTTGTTTTGTATTTGTATCGCAATAATTTGCAAAAATATATTGAGATTTATGTGCAAAAGGTGAATCCATCACGTCTACCCGTTGTTGTTGGCGGTCTCCTCGATGTGGATTGCAGTGAGGATATTATCAAGAACTTAATCCTTGTCGTCAAGGGACAATTCTCAACGGATGAACTGGTCGAGGAGGTGGAGAAACGTAACCGCTTGAAATTGTTATTACCATGGTTGGAATCGCGTGTCCATGAAGGTTGCGTTGAGCCGGCCACACATAATGCATTGGCCAAGATCTATATTGATTCCAATAATAATCCCGAACGTTTCCTCAAGGAGAATCAATACTATGATAGCCGTGTCGTTGGACGTTATTGTGAGAAGCGTGATCCACATCTTGCCTGTGTTGCCTATGAGCGTGGTCAATGTGATCGTGAATTGATTGCCGTTTGCAATGAGAATTCTCTATTTAAGAGTGAGGCACGTTATTTGGTTGGACGTCGTGATGCTGAACTCTGGGCTGAAGTGTTGTCTGAGGCCAATCCGTATAAGCGTCAACTGATTGATCAGGTTGTACAAACGGCACTCTCGGAAACTCAAGATCCCGATGATATATCGGTCACTGTCAAGGCATTCATGACTGCCGATTTGCCCAATGAACTGATTGAATTGCTTGAAAAGATCATCTTGGATTCCTCCGTTTTCAGCGATCATCGTAATCTACAAAATCTATTGATTTTGACAGCTATCAAAGCGGATCGCACACGTGTTATGGACTATATCAATCGTTTGGACAATTATGATGCTCCCGATATTGCCAACATTGCAATCAGTAATCAATTGTATGAGGAGGCATTTGCTATATTCAAGAAATTCGATGTGAACACATCGGCGATTCAAGTGTTGATCGATCAAGTGAATAACTTGGAGCGTGCTAATGAATTTGCCGAGCGTTGCAATGAGCCAGCGGTTTGGTCCCAATTGGCCAAGGCACAATTGCAACAGGGTTTGGTCAAGGAGGCAATTGATTCGTATATTAAAGCCGATGATCCAAGTGCTTACATGGATGTTGTTGATGTCGCCAGTAAAGTGGAATCATGGGATGATCTTGTGCGTTATCTACAAATGGCTAGAAAGAAGGCACGTGAATCGTATATTGAAAGTGAATTGATATATGCCTATGCCCGAACTGGAAGATTGGCGGACCTCGAAGAGTTCATCTCGGGACCGAATCATGCTGATATCCAAAAGATTGGCGATCGTTGTTTCAGTGATGGCATGTATGATGCCGCCAAACTCTTGTACAACAATGTCAGCAATTTTGCCCGTTTGGCCATCACATTGGTCTATCTCAAGGAGTTCCAGGGTGCCGTCGATTCGGCACGTAAAGCCAACTCGACCCGCACCTGGAAGGAGGTGTGTTTCGCCTGTGTGGATGCAGAGGAATTCCGTTTGGCACAAATGTGTGGTCTGCATATTGTGGTGCATGCCGATGAACTGGAGGATTTGATTAATTATTATCAGAATCGTGGTTATTTCGAGGAATTGATTGCACTACTCGAATCCGCATTGGGCTTGGAGCGTGCTCACATGGGCATGTTCAGTGAGCTGGCTATACTCTATTCCAAATTTAAGCCATCGAAAATGCGCGAACATTTGGAATTGTTTTGGTCACGTGTCAATATTCCAAAAGTTTTACGTGCCGCCGAATCGGCGCATCTTTGGTCCGAGCTTGTGTTCCTCTATGACAAATATGAGGAATATGATAATGCTGTACTCGCTATGATGGCTCATCCGACGGAGGCGTGGCGTGAGGGACACTTTAAGGACATTATCACAAAGGTGGCAAACATTGAGTTGTATTACAAGGCAATTGAATTCTATTTGGACTTTAAGCCATTGCTATTGAATGATATGCTATTGGTATTGGCACCACGCATGGATCATACACGTGCCGTTAGCTATTTCTCCAAGACGGGCTATCTGCCATTGGTTAAACCATATCTGCGTTCGGTACAATCCTTGAACAACAAGGCGATCAATGAGGCATTGAATGGTCTGCTCATCGATGAGGAGGATTATCAGGGACTGCGCAATTCCATTGATGGTTTCGATAACTTTGATACCATTGCATTGGCCCAAAAGCTGGAGAAGCACGAATTAACTGAATTCCGTCGCATTGCTGCCTATCTGTACAAGGGTAAGTTCAATCTTGACTTTTTAAATTGAATCAATACGTGAGTTGGATTTGGTTTTCCCAAATTATCCTCCTTGTTGGTTAGAAATTACAATCTTATCTACTATATAGTATTATCTGTCAATATCCTTCTCTAATTACTATACCTTCTCTCTCTCTTTTTAGGCAACAATCGCTGGAAACAGAGCGTCGAGCTGTGCAAAAAGGATAAACTGTACAAGGATGCTATGGAATATGCTGCCGAGTCCGGCAAACAGGAGATTGCCGAGGAGCTCTTGGGCTGGTTCCTGGAACGCAATGCACATGATTGCTTTGCGGCATGTCTATATCAGGTGAGGAATATACATACATACTTATAACAACTATATATATGATCAATTTCAAAGCCAAAGAGATCGGAAATTCTATACGAAAGATTTTATATAGACTCTTGAAGCAACATAAATGATTTTTAAATTTAAGAAGAACGAAATTTAAGTTAAGTAGATTCTACTATCTGAAATATCTCAAAATCTTAACCGTTTTGAATATATTTATATATTTTATTTCAATATATTTGTGTGTTAGGAAAGGAGAGAAACTTGACTCTTATTTATATTTTGGAATTCCTTCAGATTCTACAGTCTTATAAATATATCATATTTAAAGTAAAAAGAGTATACATATATATTTTTGAGAGATTTCTAAATTGAGACTTAAATGTTTGTAGGCAATATATATTAAACTCATATTGAGCTTATCAGGCTTAAACTACTCTTCCAGAGGCTTTAACTTTGTAAAACCGATTAGTCGACTAATAACCACACAAATAACAATCATAATTTAGTCAACAAACTATGCTTAACTTGTATCATCTACTCTTTCACACTATATTAATAATTTGTTTTTGAAATTTTGTAGTGCTACGATTTGCTGCGTCCCGATGTGATCCTGGAACTGGCATGGAAGCACAAAATCATGGACTTTGCCATGCCCTACTTGATACAGGTACAGATCCAACTAATAATATGTCATAATGGAAAGAGTATATATATATAATTCTGTATATTTTGTTGTACAGGTGTTGCGGGAGTATACCACAAAGGTGGATAAACTGGAGTTGAATGAGGCGCAGCGGGAGAAGGAGGATGATACAACGGAGCATAAAAACATAATACAAATGGAGCCACAGCTGATGATCACAGCTGGTCCAGCAATGGGGATACCACCACAATATGCAACAAATTATCCACCTGGTGCTGCGGCAGCGGCAGCAGCAGCGGCTGCGGCAGCGGCAGGACGCAACATGGGATATCCCTATATGTAGGCAACAAATTGTAGCTACAACAAAAACAACAACAACAGCAGCAAACACTACAATCAATCAATCAACAACAAGAACAAGAACAACAACAACAACATCTACAATTGAATGCTTACAAAAATCCACAAAAACGTACTTTGCATGAATTCAAAAATCAACGACCAACAACAACACAAGCTACACAACAACAACAACCAGAGCACGCGTAGAGAATATATATATACTATATTTTATATATTTCTTAGTTCGTAAAAATGTTGAGACACACATCAAATATAATAATAACAATTCGGTTAGTTGCTTGTTTGTTTTTCAACTCATTTTCTTTTTAGTTTTTGAGAGTTTTATCAATTATTCTTATTTTATGTTTCAACTTTTGAAAATGTTGTCTAATATGCTAATATGCTTGTAATTACATGTAGTTATCGTTTTCAAAAGTTGAATTAAACATTGAAACTAATGCTAGCTCTCTTCTTCTAATACATGCTGACAAACGCTCTTTCTGTCTCTTTCTAATCCCAAAACAACAGCTACAAAAGCAACTAAGCGAATGCATGAAAGCTGCTACAACAACACCAAGAACAACAACAACAACAGCGCAAACTCAACAACAGCAACAAGATGAAAAGCTAAAGATAAAAACAATTTATATATATCTTATATATATAAATCAAATAATAAAGAAAAAAACGAAACAAAGCGACAACAGCAACAAAAACTAGTGTTCAGCAAAAGTCTAAAAAAAAAAGCAAATGGTCGTAGTTTATTATTATTATTATTAAAATTATTACATTTTAAGCATAAAACACAAACAACAACAAGAACACACATACGACATACATACACGTACACACACATACACAAACATACAAACATTTATATATAAATACAAATATAAATACAAATACAAATTAAATAAATAAAATTTATTAATTAATAAAAAGAAAAGAAAACAAACAAAAAACAATGAAGAAGATGAATCGCAAATAATAAAAGAACGTGTTTATGTTTAAGACGCAACAAACAGACAACAACAAACAACTTATAACAACATTTTTTGAAATTAGCAAAGAAAAAAATATTAAAAAATTAAAATTATAAAAGAGCAAAACAAAAAACAAATGAAAACAAAAGCAGGCACAGTTAATGTTTAAAATGTATTACAAATATTGAAATTTGTGCGATTTTTGTTGGCAGCATCGAGTACTCGAACAATGATTCATTGAATCATTGAATCATTTGCTTTTGTTAGCCACACACACACACACACACACTCATCCACACTCACACACATAATTATTACTGCTGAAAAAAAGAGCATAAAACGTTTATTTAATGAAATTGTAATTGTTTGTATAAAAAAAGAAGGAAAGAAAAAAACAAAACACAACTCACGAAACATTCTACAACTTAAAGTAAAGATTTTAACTTAAAGCAAATTATAAAAAAAGAAAATCAAAAAACAAACAAAAAATAATAAGCAAGAAATGATAAAAAATTTAAAACGATAAAAAAAAACAGACACAAAAAGAAATCCATTAACGTAGCACGTTAAAAAGTAATTAAAAAATCTATATATATATAAAATATAAATGCAACGTTAATTCATAATAATTTTAAATTTAGAAATTTTTTGCGTTCCACAAAACACGATCCACGATCCACACTAACTAGAAAACTTTCCAATTCGCATAACGAATCAACAACCAGACGATGATGATGAAATTAATTGAAGCAAAATTCAATTCGAACTATAATTATGTATATGCTAACGGTATATATAACATATATAGAAAATATTCAACAACAACAACAAAATATACATGCCACTGCAAGCATATAATCTATTATTATTACTATTTTCTTTGCGTTTCAATTAATTCGATTTTTCCCTTTGTCCAAATACGTAAATTCTTAATGTTTATTAATTCTTCAAACTGAATTCTCTTAATAATGATTCAAATCGATAATGTTTAATTTAAATACGTAATTTTGGTTTCGTTTTCGTTTTTTTTTTTTGGTTTAATATTATTTTTTTATTGTATGTTTGCATGTTGATTGTATGATTTAATTTTGCTTGTCGTTGAGGAGCGATGAAATAATGATTATATTAAAGAATAAATATATATACTGATCATTATTGTACTATTATGATTATTATTATTCTATTATTATTGTCTATTAATATTATTTTGTGTAATTGCTATTATTATATACATATTGAAAATATACAAAATATAAATTACATTTAAACCGCGATTTCTTCTACTCTTTTAAATGTTTGTTGTGCCGGGAGGGGAATTTTAATAGCATTCAATTCAATCAAATATTAACGGAAAATATGAAATATCCCCAGGGACAGGGAAAAATTAGCAATGTTGCCAATTCAGCTTCTTTCCCGTCAAATCTGGCTTCTTTCAAAGTCCAATTGCGAGAAAGCTACGAAAACAGCGGATAGCGGGAAATCTGCGTTTTTTGAAAATGTTTTTCTTTTTCATAGGTCCAAATGTGACCTGTTGCAGCGCTTTGTAGTTCCCAAATTGACCAGAGTCGCGCTAACAAAGCAAGCGCGTACTCACTTAAAAATCGGGCCACTTTTGGCGATTTGGCTAACAGACAAAAGATGACGCCACAGTAAAACGCTATTAAACTAACAGATTTCTAATAAGTCACTGTTACGTCGCAGACCTGTTGTTTAAAAAATAAATAAAATTGTTTTATTAAAAAATGAGATCAAATTAAAACATACCAAATTAATTGTAAATTAAGTAAATTAAATTGGATATTTTTAACATATGTTTCGTGATTGTAGTTACTCTGGGGATCTACTTCCTTTAAACGGTGTCCACAAAATCTGGGAAAATCGGGAAAATTAGAGAAAGTTCTGCAAAAAATCCATGCAAAATCTCAGCTCAATCGGTTTTGTTACGCAATTACGTGTAAGAAAACTTTTGGCCGACTCATTCGTGGAAATAACTCAAATATGAGGAAATTTTAAAATGTGGTGGATCTTGTTTGCTAGCGCTGCCGGGTGTCATATTGTTTACTTTTGGAACTAGATTTTGATAAAAGTCTGGCAACGAACGATGAACAGATCTTTAACAGCAACACAACAGGGAGAGTAACAGATGCAACTTTGACGTCACACGCGCACATTGTGTTGAATAAAAAATATGATTTGTGAAATTCAGCAGTCGTTTAAATCCAAACAAATTAGCTGCAAGTACTTGTAAGTAATTTTAAATATTTTATTTGAAGAATAAAAGGCACAGTTGTAGATTTAGTGGTGCGCGCGTTTAAAATTAAAATTATGTGACGTCATAAACGTATCTGTACGCTCTTAGAGCACGACAATGAACGGTCGCGTACATAGCGTTACCTTGGCTAGCTTTACCCACGTGCTGTTGTTGCTTTTTGGTTTTGTCTTGTTGGATTTTTGCCGTGAACGGACTTCGACGTCGCGCGACCGACGGCCAAAAATTGCATTTTGTTGTTTTTTTTCGAGTGTGTGTTTGCCGCGGTGTTGCGTTTGAAATACGCGTATTTAATTAAATCGCGCGTATATCAAAATGGCAGCAGCAGCAGCCGCTGAAATTATGCAATGAAGTGTGTAATTTTGTTAAATTCATCAATTTGTTTTTTTATTTGCAATTTTTTTTGGTATAAAATATACACATGTGGGAAAAATTTAAAGTGCGCGCGAGTGTGCGTGTGTGTGAGAGTGTGTATGCATTTGTATATATATATATTTGTGTGTGTGTGTTTACGCAAATTTGCAAACTATAAAAGTGTTAAGATCATAATAAAATATAAATATAAACAAGGCAAATATGCAGTGCAGTTTGTATGTGTGTGTGTGTTTGTTTCTCTCTCTCTCTTCTCTATCTCTCTATGTGCTTAACGCGCCTTTGTATTTATATGTGATTTTCAAGCAAGTTCCTATAGAATTCTTAAGCAAGCCGTACACAATCCCCTAGGATTCCTCGACTTTACGTTGAGGATGAGTAGCACAGGGTAATGTCGCGCAACCAGTTTTTTTTACGTACATACATATTCAACAAGTTTCTGCTGTGAGTGTGTGTATCGGCATGTCTATGTGTGTGTGTGTTTGAATATTTTCGAGTGTGTGTGTGTGCGTGTGCTTTGTAGTTGAGCGAAATTTGATTTTTAGCAAATGAAATTAGTTGCAGCAAACGGAAACCCAAAAAGTAACTGCAAACCAAAGTCAAATTGCAAGCAGTGCTGCAAAACAATAAAAAACAACAACACCAACAACAGCAGCAGCAATAGCAACAACAACAAAGAAAGCAGGGCGACTGCGGCACATGAATTTCGCTATTTAAATGCCTACAATCATTTCATATGTAATGCAATTTACAAAATGCACTTGTCAACAACAATAATTTTGTGCTATTATCAAAAACTATTAACTGTTTGCCTATATGAAAAATGGTTCAACTCAAAATTGCATTGTTAGCAACTTTTTTTTCTTTTTTTGACTGCTTGCCTGCAGCAGCATCAGTGCGTAAGTGAGAGCGAGAGCGAGACCCTCTCCTTGCACTGCTTAGCCAGCGCACTCTCTTGCTCTTGCTGCGGTGCCTTTGCCTGTTTTGTTGTTGTTGCTGTTCTTGTTGTTGCTGTCGTTGTTGTTGCATTTTGATTTGCAATTGAAACACATAAAAAGTTAGTACGAAAAGTAATTATTTTTATTTTGTGTGTGTTTTTTGCTTTTGCTTTCAATGTGTGCGCTATGTGTTTTACAAATAATAATAATCATAATAAAAACTGCTGCCGTTTATTAAATGTTCAGTGTTATTGTTTAAACAGTTGCCACAACACATGTACATTTATACATACATGCATACAAACAAATATTTAATTTCATTAAAAAATTGCAAACTATGTGAGATTTTTAATATGTTTGCTTGCCTTTTTTTTGCATAATTATAACATAAATCATACATCTCTTCACATATGAATAATTAGTTTTAATTTATTATTAATAATTTGCCCTGTTTTTTTTATCGTGTGCGTTTTTAATTAATGAAAATTCCCTTTTTATTTGTTTTTGCAGTGCCGCATATTATTTTTTTGCATCAATTTCGTTTGACAAAAATATGTGCTAGTGTTATCAATTGAATAAAAAAAATCAAGGAAAATAAATAAAATAAATAAATATATAAAAATATATATATATATTTACAACAAATTTATATTTTGTTTTTGATCATATTGTTTTTGCTTAAAATTATGAAGCAGACGCAACAACACAAAATTAATCATTACAATAATAATAACAATATTAATAATATTAATTACAACACAAATCCAACTACTAATGAGACGCAGACAGCGCATACTAATAATAATAAAAAGAAATACAATTATAACGCAACAACTACTTACAAGCAACAACAACAACAAAGCGAAACGCCAACAACAACAGCATCAGCAGCAGCAGCAGTCGCTACAACAACAACAGCAAACGCAACAGCTGCAAAAAGCAAATTAAAAAACAAACACATTTACTTTGTGCGTCGTCGATTTCGACGCAACAATTCAAACGCCTCCCAAATAAATATCAGCAGCAACAACAACAACAATAATAATACAAATACAAATAATAACAACAGCAGTAATATTAATAATAATAAAATTAAGCATAAAACAAATTTCAGCAGCACTTTAAAATCAACAACAATTAAAACAACTGCAGCTGCAACAAAAACACCAACAACAACAACAACAACAGACAAAGCCAGAAAATTTAAAATGGGCGGCGGTAAAGATATTCGCCGCGGCCTGGAGCCCTTAGAATTTGAGGAATGTATTGTCGATAGTCCAGAGTTTCGTGATAATTTAAATCGTCACGAAAAGGAATTGGATCACACTAGTCATCAGATCAAGCGCATTATCAAAGAGGTTAAAGATCTTATGAGTGCCGCTAAAGGTGAGTACCAAATACTCTTACACATACATACACTCTCTCACTTTTATCGAACAAATGGAACTTGCTGTACTCCTCATGCGTGAGAGCAAGACTGAACTTACTAACAAGATGACTTATTCACCACAGCTAGGTAGTTAATGCAGTGCTGCCAGAATTTTTGATTTGATAATAAAAAGTAGCCAAAAGTTGAGAAAACTAATTATGAAAATAATTAAAGAAAATGTTAATAGTTTAATATCCATATACAAAATTCAGATTTTAAGTTTTTAATTGAAATGCCAATAGTTTTATACATATTTTTTAAAATTCAGATTAATTGAGATACTAAATAATTGTATAGTCTTATTCATTAGTTTATCTTTAATTTGTTGGATTCCCAAACTATTTTGAAGCTCACATTTATAACAATTCTATAGGTTACGAAAATGGCATTAAACATATTTAATTTTCATTTTTTTTTACGCTGTGCCGAAAGCCAAACTTTTCAGTCCAACTTTTCATCACAAAATTGTTGATCAGTTATTTTGGAAGTTCCTTTCGTCACTAGGTGGATACTAGATTAAGGGGTTTTTTATGGTAATATTCTTAAGTAATTTGAATTATTTGACAACCTGAAAAAGTAGCCAAATCCGTTTATTAAACAGCTAGATTTCTATCCAATACAACTTCTTTAAGTTTATTAGTTTGTGCAATTAAAAAATTGCTAAATCTAGCCATAAATTAGCTGAAATGGCAACACTGTTTCCCATAGCTACTCTATATTCGGGTAGTTATGTTGAACTTATTTAACTACTCCTCCATAACGGAATACATCACCTTGTATTACATTCCACCATGCGTGAGAACGTGAGCTCGCTCTTGCGTGCGTCCGTGTGTGTGTGTGTGTGTGTGTGTGTGTGTGTGTGTGTGTGTGTGTGTGTGTGTGTGTGTGTGTCGATGCCTGTCAAGGTCAACCAGTAGCACAAGCAAAACCAACAAAACAATGCACGAACAACAATTTCTAAGCAGCCGCCAGAGAGAGGGAGAGAGAGAGAGAGAGTGATAGATCAGAAGAGCAAAGAATAAAGAGAGCGTAGAGAAGGCATATATAGAATTAATTTCATCATCCCCGTCCCTCCACCCTTTTATAACGGCAGTTCCATTCCGTTGCAACATTGTGACTTAAAGTACAACAACACAAACATCTACATACATACATACATATAAACATAGACCGTTTTAGCAATCATTAGTCAAGTACCTATTGTTATTGTTGTTGCAGCCATAATACGTTTAAAACAAACGAATAGCAACAACAACAATAATAACAACAACAGCAACAGCAGCAACAACAGCAACAGGTGCATGCAGCAGCTTACATACAACACACACACATATATAAATACTACTTATGCATTATGCACATTCACAGTTAGATACATTACCAGCCTTTATCTTTTTTAGCCTTATACAAAAATATCTCAACAATACACAAGTCGCAAGTTGATACAGCCCACAAAGCCTTATTATACCCTGTAAAGTATTGCCAATTGTCAGTTGATCTAGGAAATCATAAAATAAATGTAGAGCTGTTAAATATCCAAGTCTTCATTATTTTTCTGATAAGATAGATGTTTACTAATATAATAAATCAGTTGACATCTAACTTCTGACATTTCTAAAATGATTAATTTCGATAGTAGGCCATTCGATATCTATCGATATGGAGTTAAAGATCTCAAACTCAATACAATACTTACTTAATTTGATCAATTTTATTATAGAGCTCAATATTATTGAAATTCATTGCAATAAATACTACATACATGGTTATTCGATATTTAATCGATTTATATATCAATTCACTTGGCAGTGGAAACGTTTCCGTTAATTTATGGCCCACTGACCACACCCAAGTCAAGTTCAAGTTTGATCAATGTCGAACAAAACTGAACTAACTAAATGTGATCGCGAGATGTTTGTATGTACATACGTATGGATGTATGTAGTACATATCTACATATCGATAGTCGGGGCAATCTTATCGCTTATCAAAATAAAGGCATAAAATTAAAACGAATTGGGAATTGAACGGACGTGTTTTTGAATTAAAAGCACTTGACCATTTGGTTAAAGTTAACCTTGACAACTAATTATATAAGCACAAGTTAAAGCGTTGTAGGTTGACGGATTCGGATTTGGATTCGGATTCAGATTGTGATTCAGTTACCGATTTGGATTTCAACTTTAATTTCAAATTCAATATTCAATATAAGGCAACCAGTCGATAACCATAAATAGTACTAGTTTAGTACAAGCTGCAAATTGTAATTTCAATATTGTTGGCTAACTGACTGACTAACGGACTGACTGACTGATGGACTGACTGACTAACTGACTAAATGACTGAACGACTGATTGATTGATTGATGAAATGCATTGACAGCCACAAATTTAGTGCAACTAAAATTGTAAACAAATCGAATTGTGTGTGTGATATATACATTTATATATATGAGTGTGAGTGTGTGGGGAGGGAGTGTATTTGTGTGTGTGTGAGTGTGTGTGTGTATGTGTGGGGAGGTGTTACCTCTCATCCCACATTTGCTTTTGCCATTGAACGCATTCACCAAACATGTAGCGCCATCATTGTCAAAATCACAGTCCAAGTCCAAGTTTGTAACACTCACTCATACATACATATATATATTCAACACTCAGCACTCAACACTCAACACTCACACCTGCATTCGTTGTGCTTATTCATAGTTATTCATAGCAGGTACTCGTTTTGCAGTTGTAGCTCATTTCGTTTTCGGCTTTGTCAGATTCATTAGCTTCATAAGGTTTGTCACCTTTCCATGTTTGTGACAGGCAAATAAAGTGGACAGCTAAACATGTAGTTGGTTTAGCCAACAAATCGACTTAAAGATACCCTTTAAGTGTTCTAAAAATGGGCTTAACAATCATTATTCTTAGCATGTTTGGTGTAGATCTATAAAAAGTCTTGACAATCTTTAAATTAGTTTACCAGATCAACTGTGTTTATTCATTTAAAAAATTCCCTATAAACTTCAATTAATGTGTATGTATATTTAACAGATATATTAGCTTAATAGATTATTAGTTTAGTTGTAAAGTTTAAAATTTCAATTTAGAAACATTCAAGTCAGCAATATTTTGGAGAAGAAGATCTCGATCAGCTTTAAATAAGGTGATCGGCGTTGATAGTTGATAGAAGATAGTCATTTGATTGATCTACCTATATAAATTTTTTAATTTTTGCTGCTAGTTTACAGGGTGTTCATATTTAAAGTCAACTTATACCAAAAGTTAGATTTACAATCAAAGAACTGTACTGAATGTTTGTTTTGTCAACACTTTGCGAAACATTGATGTACAATCAATACAAATACAAAAGTACAAATACTCGTTCTGAGAAGCACTATCTTCTCTATCTTTCTCTGTCTTTCTCACACTCTTTGAATATAGGTCAATGTGACAAAATTTGATAGAGGGCAACAACAACAGAGTTATCAAAGTGCGAGGCCAGTTTGAAATGCAAATGCCCAAAAAGCAAATGCCCAAATGACCTTCAACAAATAAAAATGAAGAAAAATAAATAATAAACAAAACAAACAAACAAACTATATACATATATGTATATGTATTTGTATATGTATTAAAGTCTGATTAGGCGTGGCTGATGTAGTCTACAAATCCAGTTCTCGAAAGTGTTCTAGTTGTTCGCACTAAAGATTTGCATAAGAATCGTAAGACGTCAAAAACAATTTCAGTTTCATTGGGAATCATCTCTTGAATTTAACGATCTTTTAAGTATCCATATCAATAATCTTATGATTAAAGATTCTAATCTATTCATAGTTTTTTTTTTTCCAACATTCCTTAGTTATCTGATGATCTTTAGATATCTTCTTGTTTGGCCAACATAAACATTCCAACCTGTGCTTTATCTGTGCTGAGTTTTCATCTAACTTATTATAACCTATACGAAATTTTATTTTATCTCATTGTCAGATAAGATTTATCTGTTCACAGACAAACTGTCGAGGTTTGAAACTCATGTCTCCCATTATTTTTAACTCGTTTTTTAGTATCCAATTTCAAGGAGCAATATCCATCGATCGCAAAAAGAAATCAAATCAATGACTATGCGTCTGGCATACACAAGTATGTTAGCAATATGGAAATAAGAGAGCTTGATCGATTAGTATATACCCTAAAATTACAATTGAGTACATATAGAAATTATGCTATAATTATAAATATAAACTGTTTATTTGGTTTTGGAAAATTACAATGGAGTTTTGTATAATCTTCATCTCTTGGAATTTTGGCATTAAATATGTTTGGACAAATCAATAATCTAATAAATATAATCTATATGTTGCAATATAAAAGAAAAGAATAACCATTTATGATATTTTTAAAAGTATGCGTATTTTAAGTACATCATCTACCTGTTGTCAAGCCCTTACTGAGACTACAGGGTGTATATGCATATTTTCAATTCTAAACCAGGTCCAGACCAAATCTAAACCAACAAATTGAAAAAGCAAATTGTTGGAGCAATTCAATTTAAATGTAAACAGAAAGTATCTATGTGTGTGTGTGTGTGTGTTGTATATGTAGTTGTATAATATTGTATGCAAAATGTTAACGGATTTTCGGCGAGGTTGTGCATTAAATTTGATCGCCTTTTTGGTTTTTGTTTGAAATGTGATCAATCTTTTGGTCAGTAGAAGCAACGATTCTTAGCTTGTTCCGTGTGTGTGTGTGTGTGTGTGTGTATCCGGCGTGTTCTTGTCGAGTCTGAAACTAAACAACGCATCGTTTTTACCTTTGAATTTCGTATGAATCATTTGATTTTGTTTTATTTTATGTTTTTCTTTATTTTCTCTCCCTCTCTTTGTTTTGCTTTGGTTTTTTGGCTTTTTTCGGCTTGATAAATCGGTTGGCGCCCCTTGTCCCCTCCCCTCCCGTCCTATCATTTGCCGCCTTGGTCAAGAGAAACCCGTTTTTATTTATTGTTGGTCAAAGTTGCGGCTTATCAGCCACATACTTCATCTCTCTGGCTTTCTCGCTCTTAAAAGCGATCTATTTGCTGCTCTTTTTAGGGACATTGTCAGCTAGATAGCAAGACTGAACAAGAACAAGATAGAAAGTTTATTTTCGAAACGCCGAAAGTTGCATACTCTTTCGTTTTTGATCATTATGCACAAAAAAAAGAATCATACCAAACCTTAATTTCAAATGTTCACTAAAGACAAGTACAAAATTCATTTAATTCATTTATTACTATTTTTTGTACAAAGCAATATTTGAACTTTGACCCCCCACCGAATGGAACTTCGCCAACCGACTTCTTATTCCACGATGAATTTAGTTATATTGTGGTAAAATGTCAGCCTCATAGCTGTTATGTTAAAGGCTGTGCGATGATCAGTCAGTCAGTCAGTCAATACAAGGAGTTATACTTAAGGGGAACTACCAAGGCTTGTTTTTAAATGCGTTACACATTCCGTGACAAAATGTATAATACTCTCTGTAAGTGTAGAAAAGAAACTGAAGGAAAGACAGGCAAAAGATACAGAATGATCGATTAGTGGCGCGTTAGTTACTTTAGATAAGCCATAGAAGTGGCGGTGCTTGTTGATTGACAGGCCCCACCTGCCCCACCACCATCACCATCACCATCACCATCACCATCAATAGCACCTCGAATAGTACCACCATCAATACTAGCACCACCAGCAGACGTACGCCTTGGGCCCAGCCCCAAAAATCAACATGTATAGTATGTACATACATATGTATGTATATTGAATAAGTATGACGCACCCGTTCTCAACTCTTCCCTCCTCTTTCTCTATTTCACTCTCTCCTCATACTCTCTCAATCTCAACCCAATCTCAGAACACAACGATCGTCATATGGGCCCCCATGGTTAACATAAATAAATACATATACATATCGTTTACGTTGCTAATCAGCGCATTAGGCGATTAACTAATACGTTTTTCTCCCTCTTCCCCTTTCTTCCCCCATCTTGTTTCCCCTTTTCCCCACAGTGCCCAATACCACAAACTTTTGTATTTCTTGGACTTAAAGATCTCCGACTGATTTGTCAAGTTTTGAGAACCTATGTATATAAATTATATATATAAATTAATGTTTCAGATTCTGTACAGTATTTAATCATTTTATATATGGTTGATTGAATAATTGTTTCTATAGTCTTCATGTTAAAGTCTAGCTAAAGAAATTTGTCTTTGTTGATCCAATCGCTATGTTTTATAATTTAAATCTTGTTAAAGTAGTTTTTGAATCAAAAACCATTTTATTATTACTGATGGATATCATGATAAAACTCGAAATCGAAGTATTCTAGGAATACTATGCCTATATAAAGTGTATTTTTGCTTCGGTTTTGATCTTTTTTTAAACTTTATTATACTTTTGTTCTTATTTCGCTACTTATTTAGTTTATTTATGCCAGATTTATGTGCTTATTTCTGAAGTTTCTACCCACACCTGACATGTAGAGTCTTTCTCTTCCAATTTTTTTCATTTCTCTTGTTGTTGCTTTTATTGTTAATATTATTATTATTATTATTTTTGTCATCATTATTATTGTTGTTGTTGCTGTTGTTGTTGGGAGCAGCTATTTAAAGTGCGCGACAGACACGCAAACCAATTGTTTGCCTCGTCTGCCATTTTCCAATTGCCTAATTTTCAAGGTGCGAGTTCGACTTCGAGTTCGAGTTCGAGTACCCGTTGTATTTATTCATGTATTTGTATTTAGTTTTGCACATTGAATTTTTTTTTTTGTTATTTGTGAGTTTTTTTATTCATTATTTTCTTGGCGGTTTCAGAGTGTCAATAGAAAGTTGTCGTATGCTGTGTAATCGGGTCTATCAAGCTTATCGATAAATGGGTTGAGCTTCACGTGGTGTACATGTGGCTGCGTTGATAAGCCTATGTAATTGCTTGTTATCGATATATGCATGTGTATTGACAATTTGATTATTTGCTTTTGATTAAATCTTAGTTCAGTTTTAGTTATCGATTTATGTTTTAGATGTCTTATCGCTGCTATTTCAAAACGTCAATTCCTCTATAAGTTGCCGTAAAGAATGTTATATGCATTTATATTTATCGATATGTTATCGTTTTATCGATTACTTTCACTTAATGCTTTGATAAAGTTGAAATTATTCTCGAAAATGTTGAATTCTCATTACAAATGCAACCGTTAACAGCAGTTATCGAAGTAGCTGCTAATTTTGTTATCGATAACTGTACTTTTATTGATATTTATTACGTTATTGCGTATTATTGCTGGCTTAACGAAAGATTAGCCAACTTTTGAGATTTATTGTGTATTGTTTAAGGTTTAAACTTAAGTTCAAGTGGCGCGACACTTATCGCTGCGGTTGCAAAGTCATCGATATGTCGGCTTATCGGGGCTTTTGGCCACTTGATCTCTCGGTGGGTGCAGGGCGCTAAGGCTTCAAAGTGGAATGGCAAAGCCGTTTAAAATTCTGCCCAACAGCCAAAAGCCAAGTTAAATATTTGCCCAACCGATTTGATCTACATACTCAAATATGTACATATGTATGTATATATATTTATATATATATGTGTGTGTGTGTACATATTTAATTTTTACACTTATCGAATTTCGCACTTGCGCACTCGTAACACTTGAGCTTAAAGTTTCATTCGCCTTACGGCAGCATTATTTATGATTCTGTCATAACGAAAACTCAACTCTTTACTCGAATGACAGGTTCGCAAAAGAGCTTTTTGGCTAAAATTGTCGCCGTTTTGTTTATAACAAATACAACTACAGACAGACATACACATTAAGTACATATACTAAATAAAATGGCCTCACTAAATGCCAAGAAACGCCAAATAATATACATACTATACTCATTTAGAAGATAAGATAAATACAATCTAAACCTGAACAAAGTTCTACACACATACTTAACGCAAACAAACAAGCAAACAAACAAACATACACACAAGAGCGAAGAAGCAACTAAACTTGGCTAAAATGAATTCCATTGAAAGTGAAGTATTACCAATTTGGTCAACCTCAAAGAACTCGCTTCTGCGAAGCGATAAAAAGTATTTTTATTCTTGCTTTGAAGTTGTTGTCTAGCACAACAACAACAACAACAACAACAACAACAACAACAACTCTTCCTTACTCTGCCCAAATGTATCTGTAAGAAGAGATGCTAAACTGTCATTAAGATACAAGATATAATAGCTAAGTATCTTTGGTATTTATAATAGATAGATCTATTTATTTACAAAGTCAAACATAGTCTTCAAAGTAATCAAATTCCTTTACAATTCCTATATAATCTTAAATGATTTATCGTTACAATTTGTAGTTCTATTTCGGATCTTATGATTTAGATACAAGACAGAACCAATAAATCACTTTGACATATGAAAAATTTCATTTATGAATTCAACAAATTCAGAAGGCAACTTTAGCTATAGAAACATCTTTGATTTGTTTAATCATATGATTTTAAAAAATTATTAAAATATAACAAGATAGCAAATATTTCTATCGATCTTGTATAAAGTTTTCTTTTGTAGTCACTTTTTCTGAAATAAGTTACATTTTGATTATTTCAAATTCCACTTTTAAAAGCAGATTAAAATAATATAGATTTGCACACCTAAAATATCGATAAGCCTGTCAAATTATAATTTAATAGCTTTCTTCAAAAATTCAGACTTATTTTTAATAGAAAGTATGGTTAAGAATTCGTTAGTTTTCTTTTTTCTCTCTCTCTCTCTCTCTCTCTCTCTCTCTCTCTCTCTCTTCCTTCAGATCTATACTAAAATCTATGCATATTATTGTTTATAAATTGTAAGCAATCACAACAAGTTTTTACATAGTTTATAGACAATACATAGATATGTAATAATTTGTCGTCTGGGTTATGTGATCGATAACTGTCGCTGTGTCAAACCTCAAGCCAAGCGAAAATTGCTGACATTTATTTTATTATTATTATATTTTTTTTGTTTTTCGTTTATTGTTTTCTTGTTGCTTTGTTTTTTTTTTTGGTGTGTGTTAATGTGAATGACCTGACGACTTTTCCGACTGCCAACTGCAAAGAGTTCAAGAAATTTTGGAAATTTAATATAGACTATGAAGTGATCATCATTTTTGTTGTTGTTGATATAAACTACATAGTAAATACTTACATGATCAACTTTCTATGCCACAAAACAAAAGTCACTTCTAATTGTAAGCCAACAAATGAATGACTGTGCATATTTTTGTGCAACTGTCTGGCGAAAATGTGCAGAGAAAATGTGCAACATGGAAAATTGATTTTTCATTCATTCGATGCGACAGTCGACGGTCGCCACGCATCATCAGAAAAATATTATTCAAAAATCAATTTTGCAGTGCGGCGAAACAAAAGAAATGAAGAGAAAGACTTTATCTGACAGTGATTGACTAGGAAATATTCTGTAGAAAATAGCGTATTAAATATAAGTTCAATAAAGGGTATGTCTTAGCTGATTCGAAATTGAGTTAACAAAAAAAAAAAAAACGAAAGAAAGATCGTCAACCAATTACAGCACTGTTTTTTATAAATGCTTATTATTATTGTTATTATGCAACATACAGAGAATTTAAGCTTAATACTATTTATCGATAAACGATAAACAAATGCATAATTTATAATATTTTTTATTGCTAAGATTATGTACTTATTCATACGGTTTTTTAAATTAAAGCTGGACTTGATTATTTGGTTTGTTATCGATAAATATCGATAAATTTAGAGCTCAGCTGCAAATGCTTTCTTCCACTTTAGCGTCGACACGAAACAGATACAAACACTACAACAAAAAAAGCTAATCAAAAATCGAGAGGAGGCGACAATAGCAACAACTTGGCTTAATGTGAAAGTGACAAACGTTTGAGACCGACAGACAGACAGAGGAAGAGACAAAGACGAGACGAAGAGAGGGGGAATGAGAAGAGTGGTGAGAGAGGAGAGTGGAGAGGAAGGAGAAATAAAGCCTAGACGGGGCATAATTTAGCTTCACCTGCTACGTGATGAACGCTATGCTTGGTATAATGATCATGATCATGATCATGAAAATGCAGATGAAGTGGCAGAAGATGCTGTTGATCATCATCATCATCGTCATCATGATGAAGATGAAGATAATGTTGTTGTATGTATTAGTCATGAATTCGACAATGATCATCATCTCATCTGTGGAGACCCGAAGAGGCTGCCTCATAAATATTACAAGTCAAATAACAAGAAAATCATATGACTCCTCCACAACAGCACAACGAACAATGTCCAAAGAGAGAAAGAGAGAGTTAGACAGATAGAGAGAGAGACGGCGAAAGAAAAGGAGAAATGATAAAAATAAAATGAATGATAAAACCTTTAAGCGATGTCAATAACACCTAAAAAACAAAAAAACCCTTTGGCTTTCGGCATTGCCTTGTCCTTGGCAAGTAACCCTTTACCTGCCCCATGCCACATGCCACATGCTCAACACACGGTCGTGGTATGCGAGCGACGCCTTAAGCCGATTTGTTGCAATAAAAGCGCATAAAATATTTGTTTATTATCGTGACCCAAACGACATTTTTGGGGCGTGGCATTGTGTCGTTTGTGAACGCCACTACCCACGCCCCCCCCCTGTCCACCACACATCTCTATGCCTCATTATGTTGGGTCAGTTGATGATCGTCACATGGCCAAGAACTTTGCGAGGGTTTTGCGAGAAGTTGTTGCAATCAAGCACTAAAGTTTTTACTCTTCACTATTATATAATAACAAAAACTGGCTACAGTTGCTCAACTAGAATAATAAATAATGTGATTAATTGATACTCACTAATATTGATTAATAGTTAAAGTCTTATTTACCTACTTTTTATTAAGACGTAAGATCTTAGAGTTTTAGAAAAAGTTAGCCAGCTCACTTTTTAAAGATATACAGTTGAGATTTATTTAAATCTATGAATCTAGGATATTAATTAATTAAGCTCAAGTCTTAAAAGGACAATGACAAAACCTATTGATATAGGTTTAATTAAAGTATACTTATAAGAAAGATACAACTCAAAGTTTGAGTTACCTGTTTCAATAACTGGCAATATTTTAAACCAAGTCAGTAATACATTTTTTTAAATCCTAAGCATGGGTAAAACTTAATTTTAAACCTACACTTCTTAAATGTTATCCAATTTGTTTATTAATTACTTAAATGCTGAATTTAAACATTAATTTGCAGCTATTCTGAATGAAATTTGTAACTTGTTATTTTAAATCACAAAATAAAGCAAATTAATGGTATTTAAGGAAAGGTACATATATATTTTTTATTTAAAATGTTGAATAATTTATTGACTTTAAATAATGTGATAATGTACATAACAAAAGTCAGTTAGTTTATGATCGACCCTCTCATTTGATTGCCTTTTTAGATTGGCGTATCGACTTATTCGTTATTATTGTTTTTGTTGTTGTTGTTGTTTGAATTTTGGTTTAGTTTACACACTTGGGCCGAGCATTTAGCCGCAATTTCAATGACCTCGAGCCAACAGCAATTAGACCAAGTTTCAAAGTCCAATTAACAAGCGAAACAAGCAACTAACCAACTTAGCAACTAACCAACTAGCTAACGGACTTACTAACTACATAAGTAACAAACTAACTAAGTAACTGCTGTGCTATTGATTTTGATTTTTGGTTTTTTTTTTTGGTTATTTTCAATTTGTAAAATAACAATGTCATTAAAATTTGTTCTGTTATGCGAATGATACGATGACATTTACTTGGCTACCGGCTTGGCTACAAAATTGTTGTAATCGACCGACAGACAGACAGACAGAAAGACAGACAGACTGCTAATTATGACAAACAAAGCGGATTCTGTCAGTTACAACTGTCAGTTGCTTTAGTTAGCTGGAAAATGTACCAAACAAGAAAAGAAAAAAACCAAAATAAAGCAAGGCAAAAGAGGGTTAAGACAAACACATACTTTCGTAAACCATATGCTATAGGCAAAACAACAAAAACAGCTGTAAAAACAACAACAACAATTGTACAATAACAATGGCAAGTGGACACATTGATACCCTATACATTTACATATTTAGTTGAAATTTTGGTTCTTACAACAGCTGTAGATATTGAAGGAAAACAGCCGTGTTGTTATCGAATTATCGATAAAAAAAGTGAAACACAGATGATATAGAAAAATTTGAATTGTAAAGTTGCCAAGATTCCCAAGCTTCAACAGGCTTTCAACTTGCATAACTTCTGTCAAAACCAGACCGATTTTTATTCGGAAAGTCAGTTTTATCATAAATTAATTTACAGATTGCTTAAACATTTAAACATAGTTTGTCTACAACATTTTTTTACATTTCGATACAGATTTTTCTGAAAAACAAACTTTTAAATATTTGTATTGTTAATCAAGATTCTATTTTGAATCAACTCCTGGTGCCCAAATAAGTATTGGCTGCTTAACAATTATTTATTTGGTTTTGAAAGATTGTCCATTTCACGATTAGATCTAAGAATTATTATTTACTATTTTGATACAAATCAAAAAGTACTTTTTATTAACCGAATTTTACCTACGGTCTCTGGTTAAACCCATTGATTTACATATTTACAGGGTATTATAAAGAAAGATGCCCACAAATGAAGGCCCACCAAAAAATGTTAAAACAATTTTCTTGTAAACAACGAATAACATTTCCGCATAAGATATAGACACAAACATAGAAAGAGAGAGGGAGAGAGATAGAGAGAGAAAGAGAGACAGGAAGATAGATAGAGAGAAAGAAAGAGAGAGAAAGATACATCATAGACAAAGCTGAGACAGATCTCTGGGAATTTGTACTCACAAACTTCTTCATGTTGTAAGTTGTAAGCATACCAACATTTTGTTGCTTGTAGAATTGATGTTACTTGAGTTGTTGTTGTACTTGCTTTGTTGTTGTTGTTATTATTGTTATTATTATTGTAGTTTTTTGTTGTTGTCATTATTGTAATTGTTATTACATATTGCTTGTTATTGATGCCACATTCGTCGTGGCATTTGCTGAATTTTCAAATTTCGCGCGTATTTATCCGACAGAAATGCCAACAACCGTATTTTTGGGTGAAAAATGAAATATTTTTATTAAAATAATAACAATATGATATGGCCTGGCCAACAACAATATAGCCTGCCCAATAAATGTATGTATGTATGTACTGTGCATATGTATGTATAAGTGTGTATGTTTTTATATGGCTAACAACAGATGCGTGCAGTTCGTGCCAATGAATGAATGTTTCAGCACTTGAAATGAAACAAAAATATGAAAGAATAACAACAACAACAACAACTAGAACAAGAACAAGAACAACAACAACAACAACAACTATAACAAGAACAAGAACAACTAGAACAACAACCAGCAACAAGAATGGACGAAAGCGTATTTGAAAAGTATACAAAAATTGTTTGTAAAAACAACAAAACATGAATTCCAAATATGCCGATGCCGATACCGATAAAGGGCGCTGACGCAAATGCAATCGAATATTTCAATTTTTATAAATAAATTAAAATTTTTGTATAAATTGTTTTTCTTTTTATGATTATGCAAAAGTAGCAAACTGAAAGCTACAAATATGTTTGAATGTCGGAAGCAAACATAACGAAACAATTCATTTACAGTTTACAATTTACAATTTACAATCAAAGATATTGCATCAAATGATCTATAAACAGATTTGTTACCAAATTCAATTGTATATAGTACTTTCAAATTGGGGGATTCCACAAATGCGTGAATTGTAGATGAGAGATTGCTTTTATATTGTTGGGTTTGTCTTTTTATGGCTTTAGTGAGAACATTCTTCCAAAAGAATTTCAGCTAGAATATTATAGTAAATTCTCTTTGTATCTGAAAATTCTGTTGAAATTCGTATACTATCTTGTTTAGAATAAATGACTGATATTCTGTTTAATCAGCTGATTTTCTTGCTGTGCAGTTTTTAATATACATACATATATATATTTGTATATTGTATTAAGTATTTCAGCTACTTATTTTCAATTGATAAATGGTATTCCCCTTTCCGTGCCTATTTTTTTGATCCACGATCCATGATCTACGATCAAGTTATCATGTTTTTCATTGACGCAATAAGTTGATAATTTGATCGCCAAGTTGATAGATCCATAACGTCATAGAGATTACAATTATATTGATGAAGTGTGTTCATGTAAGTGATTATTTCTCTATATACACACGGTATTCATTTCAATTCTTATAAATATTCGTTACATTTGTCAATTAAAGATCGATTGTATCGATATACGATTTAATAGCAAGCAAGATTCTTTTTATTTGGAATTGGAATTGCCTTAAGCGAACGTATCATTTACCGATAAATTATCGATACATGTGCTATCGATAGCACTATGTTTATTATTAAATGCTTACCTTTGCTTGGCATTTCAATAATATGTAGCACCCTATAACAATAATAATTCAAACAATTGCTATTTGTAAAAGTGCATAACAAATGAGTTTAGCTTAAGCCAAGTGTGGTCGACTAGTAGATACCATGTACAAATGCATAAGATTCATATTAAATACATTTAATATATAAGTAAGATTGATTAAATACATATATACATATATTAATCTGCATTACTTCACAACGTCTCTTGCTCAATACTTAGTCATACCTACATATTATTCACATTTATTTTTTGTCTACAGGGTATGAATATAATTAGTTGTATTGCTAATGCTTTCACTGCCCACTGAGAAACTGACAGACCACAACTGTACTTATATTTAAAATGGCATACGCAAATGCATTTTGAAATTTTAAACTCATAATTTTCACAAAGCTTCTACAAGTTTCTACAGTTTCCAAATAGATTATATAGCCATATATATACATATATATGTCTATAATATTTATGTCTCTTTTAGCAGACTAACGAACTATGAAGCAGTTTTGATGGTTTAAGAGATCATCAAGACAGGTTTTTAATGAAATATCATTCCTTAGGTGCCTAAAATTAGCTAAAAATTTTTGTAGACTACTAATTTGTGCTATATCCGATTTATGAATCAAATAAAGGGCTTCTACATTTTTAATATCGAGTTTTCATATTGAATCAACTTTTCCTTTCTAATCAAAAGTAGGGTAATATAGTTTTTATGATTTCCAAAAACAGGAAATAATTTTTATTTATCAAATTTTATTCTTGGACATTTTGTTATGTTTGTAAAATAAAACAGTAAAAATTTTACTAGATTTTAAAACAGCTATAACTTTGACAAAACTCAACTAATTTTCAGGCGGAATATCAATATAATTATGTTTTTTTATACCCTTGCAGAGGGTATTATAATTTTGTCACGAAGTTTGTAACGCAGTGAAGGAGGCGTGTCAGACCCCATAAAGTATATATATTCTTGATCAGGGCGACGAGCTGAGTCGATATAGCCATGTCCGTCTGTCCGTCTGTCCGTCTGTTTCTATGCAAACTAGTCTCTCAGTTTTGAAGCTATCTTGATGAAACTTGGTACAGGTCCGTCTTTTTGCTGCACGCAGTACATATGTCGGAACCGACCGGATCGGATAACTATATCATATAGCTGCCATAGGAACGATCGGTTGGAAATAAACATTTAGTATGAAAAACTTTTTGTTTCTCAAGATATCTCAACCAAATATACACATCATGTGTTTGATAAAGTTTTAAACAGGCTGACCAAATTTGGTGTAAATCGGGCTACTATATCATATAGCTGCCATAGGAACGATCGGTTCGAAAACAACATTTAGTATGAAAAACTTTTTTGTTCCTCAAAATATCTCAACCAAATAAACACATTGTGTGTTTGATTTAGTTTTAAACAAGCTGACCAAATTTGGTGTAAATCGGACTACTATATCTTATAGCTGCCATAGGAACGATCGGTTCGAAAACAACATTTAGTATGAAAAACTTTTTTGTTTCTCAAAATATCTCAACCAAATATACATATTGTGTGTTTGATTTAGTTTTAAACAGGCTGACCAAATTTGGTGTAAATCGGACAACTATATCATATAGCTGCCATAGGAACGATCGGTTCAAAATCAACCTTTAACAAATTTTGTAAAAAATCTGACGGCTTACGCAGGGCACTGCAAGGGTATCCAAACTTTGGCGCGCCAAAGTTAGCTTGCGCTATATTTTTTTACTGGTTTGATTCTATATGAAGAAACAGAATTTATTTGCATAAACAAACTTTGAAAAGTTAGTAAGTGTATAGTATATACAATGAAAACTTCCTCAGAGGACATCCTTCTTGGGCGGACACTTTTTCCATGACGTTGGTAGGGTTTTCAGATCCCTTGGGCGGTTGTTGAGTGTCCGCCCAAGAGAGTTTTCACTGTACATATGTTTGTATGAGGAAATCATATAAAGTCTCTTGTTGGGTTGCATTTATATATTTTGTCGCGTATTTATTTATTATTTCTCAGCTTCTTCTCATCACGAACTTCACAAGTACATTCTGTATTTATAGGAGTGCATGTGTGTGTGTGTGTGTGTCTGATAATCGCAAGCGCAGTTGCTTACACACAACACACACATCACAGTCAGAGTCAGAGTCACAGCATCGAGACGTGGGTGCGGCCCCTTCCCTTCTCTCAATCTCTCACTCTCTCACTCTCTCCACTCTCCTCTCTCTTCTCACTTTGCAGTGTTCTCCAAAACGTGCCATTGCACAAAATGCAAAGTTTTCACCGTTTTCTTTATTTGTTTATATAAATACTTATATCTGTGTGTGTGTGTGTGAGTTTGGTTTTTTTTCTTCTTCTCTTTTTGTTAATTATATACATAGTATAGTACATAAGTATTTGTACTTGTTGATGTCTTCGCATTGGAATCGCGGATTTATCATTATTGTGTTACTTATTTAACGTGTGTGTGTGTGTGTGTTTGCTCTTCTTCTTCTTCTGTCGCCAACTTATTGTTATCATCCATCTCTGGACTTTGTTGTCTTATCACTTTAGTTATACATACTCACTTAACGTTTTACGACTAGTCAACAAATTTATTGCATGATTCACTTTGTCTTCTGTTTTTTATTTATTATTGTTATTATTTTTTGCTTTTGCTTTACTTTATTTTATCAGAATGTTTCCGCAAGAAATCGCAATTTACACGAGTTGCCGTGTGCTAGAAATAGATATTACCTATGCTTATTCTAAAGAATTCGAATCATAATGTGGTTAAAGTTTATACAAAAGCACAAGGAAGTTCAAGTCTATGTAATTTTATGAAGTATGCAATTTATCGACTTGTAATCTCTATAGTTTCTTAAGTTCTTTGTGTCATGCAATCGATTCTTATTGCATAGAAAATGTATTTTAGCTTGTGATGTCATTATTAATTCATTTTTAAACGATTATATATCGGTTGCAATGAAAGTTATCGATCTTTGATTTCTCTGTTTTATTTCTTTCAATAACATTTGAATTATTCTACAAATGTCAGTTTCCGTTCTAGCGATATAAATCGATTACTTTCGATATTATCGATAACTATCGCACTTTGCTAAATTAACACATTTACAATACATTTACCGCTCTCAATGAAGCTAGAAAAAACTTTATTCAAATATTAATTGCTCATGTCAAAAGTCAAATAAATTGAACCAAGCGAAAAGCGAAAACTGCGCGGCGTCTTAAGAAAAGCGAAATTGAAGAAAAGTTCCGAAAAAAATTGAAAGAAAATAAAGAAACTGAATGAAAACACACTCAAAAAAAAAACAAAAAAACAATGCTTGAAAAAGTTCGAAAGCGACCAATGAACATGTTCCAAATGCAACTACAAAGCAAAGAGAACACGTCCAACAAACAAAGCCGCAGGGAAATTGACGTCAGTAGGGAAAATCGCAGCTACACACACCACACACCACACACACATACACATTCATGTTTGTACAGGCAAATAAAACAAACTACATTTCCTCAAGTGTTTTAACAATTAGCACTTAATTTAAGTAACGCTGCCATTGTGAATGGTACTGTTAGGCGGCGACGGCCTTCGCCTTCTCCTTCAATGGTATCAACAAAAAAAACACAAGAACATAACAAAATAAACCACAACAACAACATTGAGATAAACTAACTTATTCAATGGCCAAATATCCGTTCTATAAGAAGAACAACAATAATTAAATACAAACAACTTTGTTACCTTTTTGTTCCTTCGTTTTTTTTTTGTTTTAAATTAGTGCAAAAGAAGGCAAAAGCCAAATACATAAATGCTTTAAACAAACAACAAAAGAAACACAACAACAGCAACAAGAACAAGAACAGCGAATTTTCCCCATTTCTTTATATGCAGAGATTTATAAAAAGGCATCCAAAATAAAGCAAAAAACACACAGAAAAATTGAAACAAATTTTTACGTTTTTTATAGATATTTCATTTTGTTTTGTTCAAAAAAAAAAGAAAGAAAAAGATATTCCCAGCGAGCAGCAAAAGTCACTTTCATTAGCACTGATAGCAGAACTAACAGATACTCTGTAAAATGCAGATTATAGAAAAACTCTTAACGATTTTGAAACGAGTTGTCCTCTAGAGAGGAAAACTATCTATGACTCTGAATCCAAATAGTTAATTAATAAAAGGTACGATCATACACTATCAGGTAAAAAAGTAAAGGACAAATAAATTTGTATTCCATTTTTTATTTTCTATGAATGATCAATGAATAAGAATTTATATATTTTACATGCTTCGCAGTTGTCCTAAAAATGTGTACTTCTGAGTTATGAGTCTTGTAAAATAACTGCAACATGTTGAACATTATTAATTACTAGTCTTTCAATATACCCGCTTGACAGTTTATTATTTTAAATGAGCATAGAAACTAAGATGCGAGAATATCTAAACTAAATTTAAATATGCGGCTGGCAAACGAACTGGCGCGTATTGCATGCATGTGTTTTGACTCAAATTTGGCGCAAAATGTGTAGCAACAACAACAAAAACAACAACAACAGTATCAGTGGCAACCACAACAACAACATGAAGGAGAAGGAGAACAACGTTTAACCAGCAGCCGCGTCTCCGTGTCTGCCCCAGAAGGCAGCAAAAGCATTGCCTTTTGACCAAATGGTTTTTCAGCAGACGTGAAATTCCTTATATACCCTGTAAACTTACAGAATGGGTATGCCATATGAGAGAAGAAATTTCAAGATCGGCGTATAGAAACACAATACCAAATTTAAAGTTCGCAACTCGAAGAAAAATATTCAAATTAAATACAGTTTTATATTTAGCTCATAAATAAGAGGAAAGCTCTTAAGTTTAACTACCTACAGGGTATTATCTAGTTGTGCTGTCTTCTGCGTTCAGCTTGCACGCTTCATAGATTTTTCCAATGTGTACAAAGTGTTCAAAGCGATCTACGATGATGATATGCCCAAGCATCGCACTCTCTCCTCTCCCGGACTTTTCCCGCCCCTTGTTTTCCTTGTTTTTCTTTGCGTCGCGTCGTCGCATTTTCCCTTCGTTGATTTCTTTTTAGTGTTTGGCGGCATTCTTTTTATCACACACACACACACACACACATTGGGCCAAAATAAAATTGTATCTGTGCTATTGTTCCTCAGCTGGTGAGATCTATAATCGGTTAAGGGGGAGCGGGTACAGGGTATTGGGTATAGAGTACAGGGTAGCTGACAGCGGGCACTTGTTACTGAGCAATGTTTCTCCCAGGTGGCCATTGGGCATTGTGATGAATTTTTTTTTAATGCTATTTTTAATACGATTAACCATTAAACAGTTTGCCACATTTATAGTTTGTTTCTTTGCATAACGATTAAATAAACAATATCATAATTAAAGGGTATCATAAAGTTGTGTTGGAGCAAGAAAAGTATTCGTTTGTAGAAAATGAAGAAGAAAAAGTCAAGCAATCGAAAATACTATCGATAGTATCTATTATTATTTTTAAAAAATAACCATAAAGTAAAGTTAGTTAAAGTAATCGATTATATTATTTATCCATCAATAATATAGCTAATTTTGAAAATCATGTTTCTTTGCAAGTTTACTTCTATAGCTTTATCAGACTATTTATAGTCAGACTTAAAGTTATCGAAACTATCGATAACAATGTTTATAGAATTTACAAGCTTAATGTAGAGCAAAAAAACAATGCGTAAGCATTCCTTTATGATAGTGCTTAATAACAAATAGTTGGTATGATTTTTTAATACTTCTACATTTGGTTGGCTGCACAGCAACAACAACGGCGGCAACAAGAATAGCAACAATAACAATAACAATAGCAACAACAACAACGACTGAAAGAACGATCACAAAAGATTGCCCTAGTTTGGTCATGACGCTGATGTCACGGCATCAGAAAAAATGCCCATGACTTTTATTGTATAAAAATAGAGATTATTAAATATATGCCATGCGAGAAAAATCGTATATACTTATTTAACTTAACTCACAGATACTCGAATAACAATTGTGAAAAAAGCTGAAGAGAGCAACAACAACAAAAAAGTCAGAGTTACCATGTGTGCAGTTAACAAATTGTAATTCATCTACATGATTAATGTACAACTTTAATCTGTGGATTGGCAACGAAACTGTTTAAGGTAAATCCTTGGCCAACAATTGCATGGGCGTAGTTTTGTTTGGTCAGCAGCCCAAGAGACAACTCTAAAGCTCTATATAAGCATATGTCACATACAGATGTAATTATGTATATATGTACATATATAAATGTTTGCATGCATGTGTCACATATTCAATCTTGGCCAAATAAAGCCAAATCTCAATTAACTAAAAAAACACACAGACACACTAATCGAGTTTGTCTCGAGAGAGAGAGAGAAAGAGAAGATATTAGTTTTTTTTTTTGTATTATTATTGTTTTCACAATTTTTGATAATGTCATCGGGCCATATATTACCACTTTTGGTCTGGTCACAATAATTTGGTCAACTATTAACCTACTAACTGCTTTGCATAAGCCAAAGGCAATATTTAGGACTGCAAATCAGTGGGTTGAAGTTCTGTCTATAAATATCATATGATAACTGGATCATAGTTTGAAGTCCAAAGAATTTTTAAAGGTAACTAAAAGAAATGACAAAGTTATTATAATCTATACAACATACATATATATAAAAGTCTTTGTCCTGACTGATTCACACAGTCATCATCGTGGAGACAAAATGGGAAGAGCTACTGGTCTGAAATTACAACAAAACATAGCTGACAATGAGATATAATATATGTATAAATACTTTGTAATCGACTTAAGAGAATCCTAAAAATCTTAAGAAAGTACTTTTGAATTTGGCATTACATGAAAACATCTCTTAGTTAGTTTACTGATGCAATTTTCTAGGAATTTGCATACTTTTTAACTAGATTTAAGTTTTTAATTCAATTGTTGGAAACTAGATACATTTTCTTGACTATTCTTTGTTTGTTTAGAGAACAAATCATGATCAAATAGGAATGCCACCTGCTTAATGCTGAATTCCCAGTCTAAGCAATTCGTTTCGATATTCTCAAACTTGCTTTGGTTTTGAACAAATTTGGACCAAGTTGAAAGTGAAAAGAGAATATTTTAAGGTCTCAAAAGTTGCATAGTGGAAAATGCATAAGCCCAAATAATAATTCTGGTGAAATCTAGTTAATAAGCCAAGTGCAGACCCAGAAGGTTGGTAGGAAAGAAAGGTACTTCCCATTGGGAAGTAGGAGGCATACAAAATAGTTTTGGTTGATCAATATAATTGCAAATGAAATTGAAAAAGTAAAAGTGCTATGCAAATACAGAAACACAGCAGAGAAGGGCAGAAGAAAGGGTAAAGAAGTAAAGAAGGTGTAGGTGAAACAAATGGAAATCCATTCAAGAAGAAAATCAGAGGTAATTTAACATTCATAGCGAGCCTTAAGGTTCCGTTTCACAGTTGCATTCATGGGTAAATTAACTTTCAATTAGTTACAACAACAACATTAACAACAACAATAAAACAAGCTCAACAGGCGAAACTATAACAGAATATTGTATGAGCCCCGTTTGTGCCGTTGGGCATACCAACAAAAATTGAAATTGAAAAAACAAAAACAAAAACAAAAACAAAAACAAAAACAAAGCAAAAAACAACCACAATAAAACACACCATACAACCTCAACCTGCCCCCAAAAAAAGTAGCAACTAAGAAGTCTATAGTAAAGCGTATGCAACTACGATATACCCTGTTGCCCCTAGGCTCTTTGATACCACAACACTCAATAATCCAGTCCCAATCCCCAATACTCAATTGCAGTACAGTATATAAATAACTAAATAATTATAAATAGTTACATGTACAACTGAAAACCTATTCATACCCGTTTGTATACTCGAATTTATGAACCGATCCAAATCCGAGCTCTGAAAATTTTAGAAGTCTACATGCTAAGTTTGATTCTAGCATGCTTCTAGCACTTGTCTTAACTCAGATCTTTTTGTAAGACTCGGCAGTTGATGCTGTTCAATCATATATATATATCATATATTTATCACGCCTTATTCAGCCTGTTACATACCTAGCCCGAACTCAATATACCCTTGGCTGTGGTATTAACAAAAAAAATACCCAAACAACGTTCAACTGCTGCACGACAAGTGCGCCAAGTGGCAAGTCCAAGTCGAAGTCGAAACTGGAAGTCAAACCTGAACAGCAACAACAATAGCAACAAGGCATCCGAAGCGATTGTGAATATTGCGCTAAATTTGGGTCATTTGCAAAGGTTGATCGAGCCGCAACAACAACAATAAAACAACAATAACAACGACAACAACAACATCCGAATTGTTGCTGAAGTTTCTATAAACGAATTATTGCATGCCCTTTGTATTACTTGTATAGGCGAATTATTAAGAATCTTGGATAATCATAAATATAAAAATTCTAGTTTATACAAATAATACTATTACTTTCTTTCCCTTCAATATTTCAGTTTATTAGGATTATCAATATGGTTACTCTAAAATTACATAAATATCGCCATTAGTCGCTTCTTTATGTCAAAAACTTACTTAAATGCTCTCGTTGAAGAATAATAATCATAAAGATAGTAAAATTTAAAATTAAAATTTAATAATTAGAGTAATAATAAAATTTCTATCGCTTTTAATCTTTTCCATTTGTATTGTTCAAAATGTGATTGTTATGTTGATTTTATCGTCAAGTTAGTCAAACTTTAAATTTGGTCATTCTCTAATATTGAAATACTATATGTTGCCCAATTTATTTTCCATCCTTTATATTTGTAGAACAATAAAATGTTTGGCAAGTTCAAAAATTCCCAAGCCTATTTCAAAGTGTCACTCTTTTTTTCGTGAAAAATATGATAAATCTGAAATGTAGAAAAGTCTTGTTAAATAGTGTGACACAATTGTTTTATTCCTTAGCTATTATACTATATTATACCTAATACCTATTTTGTGATCGATCAGTTTATCCAACATTCAATACAGTTATCGATATATATGAAGTGTATAGGTCCAAGCAAACAATTCGTCAAGTTACAAAATGATGTTTGTTTATTGTAAACGCATCATATTTCACTTAATTTGTTATTAATACCACTTTAAAAGCAATAATTATTTAGTAATTGTTTATGAGTAATATAATATGAGGGATTTGTTTGTAATGAGCAAAGTTTATTAGTTAGTTATTATAACCTGTTTAGCAAGTGTAACAAACACACAAAAAAAAACATATGAAAAATAAAAAAAATATCGAAAAAAAAGCTGAAAAATCAACAGCGCGATTCGACGACGTTGCAAACAATTGTAAGTTGTTATTGTAGTGTTGTGAGTCATTCGAATGTTACCAAGTGAGAAAAAGACACAAGTTAGGGAGAGAAAGAGATAGAGAGAGAAGGAAATAATGTTTGAAATGAGAGAGAGAATGAGAGAGGGAGACTTGAGAGATGCCATGAAAATAGCCGACAGTCGATGACAATGAACGCGCCATAAATTTGTAATTTCTTACTTTCTTTTGATCAGTTTCTGACTATTTTTGTTGTTGTTTTATCCCCCTTCCTCTACATTTTTTTTTTGTTTGATTATAATTTCGCTAGTGTTTCATTCCATTTCGTTCCGTTGCGTTTCATTGTTTTGGTTTAAGGTGAGTTTAAAATCGGCTCGTTGTTTTTGTTTCTGTTTCTGTTTCTTGTCTATCTTTTGGGTGTTTTTGTGTTTTTTGTGTGTTTGTTTATTTCTGAACAGACGATAAGACCTTATAGATAAGTAGTACATAAGTAAATACTTATAGAGTAGTAGTATTTATGACTCTGACCCTGAGGAACAGACCAGACATGCTTACTAATTTCTTTTCGTTTTCATTTGTCTTCTCTATTCTATAAATGACGCTACAATTTCTATATGGGCATCAATATCAGTAGTAAACACTTGGCAATTATTTGTATAACATCCGGTAAAACAACACACACACACACACACACACACACACATTGTACATATAACATATAAGGCATATCAATTGAATTTTATATAAATGTTTGCGATTATCAACAGTCCAAAAAAAAACAATATAAAACAGTGCATTGACAAAATTAAGATTGCTAAAGAGTTTGTCGCATTTTCAATACTCTAATAAATTGCTATATGTATTTCTAGGTTTCAAAATTTGTTGAATACACCTTACTACATGAAAAAAGTAAATCTTAACTATATGATCAAACTTGATCTGGATTAATGATGATATCATCACCATCACTAATCTAAAGTTTTAGCTTGATAGTCTTATGGCATCTCCCTAAAAAAAGTTACACTTGAGGCTAAAAAATTATGATATCCTCCGGAAGTGTATAAATAAAATTGTCTGACTTTAAAATGTATAATGAGTATGTATGTATATGTATAGTTGTATATACGGAATTGTCAAGGTCGTTGTTTTTAGGATTATCTGCTAGACAGAGTAAGAAAGTGTAGTAGAAAGAGAGCGCTGACAGCAAACGGGATTATATTGACAAATTAACGCTCATTGAGTCATGCTTAAAGTGAGTAAATTTGTCGCTTGAACGAGTTTCAAAAAAACAAATCACAAATTACAAATAAAAAACCGACAAATTGCTCTTAATAGCATTTCCGTAAGAATCATCGGAATGAAGCTTTAACTTAAATTAATGATAATTGAAATGCCTTAATGCATCTGCTTATATAATTATGTATTTGCAGAGAAGGGAAGATTTTAATTGTTTCAACTAATTAGAAAATGTAATAAAACTTTTATATTTCCCATTGCAAGCAAGACTTTCTGAAATTCCCAGACACCTTTTTTTAAGACCTGAATCAGATGAGAATTATAGGCTCATCAAGCCAAAACTTTCACCACAATGATTCTTGAAATCGTTACTAAAAATCCATGAATTGTTGTTTTTTTCTTTCTATAAATATGTCAGAGAATCTATTCGGTTCATTATTTAGTATGACTAGTGAATAATTCTATGTCCAAGTCGCTGACAAAGTAGTTGGAAAAAACAGTTTTCTCATGCTAAATACAAAATAAATTGTAGATGAGAAATGAGTAAATTTTCTACTTAACAACTTGTAATAAATATAGTTAGTTATAGTTTTTTTTAAATTATTTTAATAAATCTTTTTCCTTTTCTTTTTACAGGTAAGCAAAATGGAGAATTTACGATCCAAACTATTTGGTAACTATAATAAGATATAATAAGAAGTGGTATTCATGGTTATTGTTATTATACCCTGGGATACCCTTTGTGCCAAAAATACTTTCTTGATTTAAAAGCATATTTATCTTTCAACTTTCTTAAATATTAGTTAACCTTTGCTTCCTGTGTTATCAATTTGTCTCTCTTTTTCACTGCTTCACATCCCTGACTTGGCATCTCATATGAACTTTGATTGCTGGTCAAAGTTCAATCAATTTATTGTGTCACTTGTATTGTTCTTGTTGCGCCTTTGTTGTCATTGTCAATGTTGTTGTTGTTGTTGTTGACTGTCTTGATGACATTCCGACAGCGTGTCGCATTACGCAGATAAATAAGCAAATACACAAACAAAAATAAGAACAACAACAACATCTTAAGCGCAATGCGAACGTTGATAAAGTCAACAAGAGAGTTGTCATATCTCTTGTATAATATAGGGTATTTTCTAGGGATTATTTAGGGTTTAACCCAAATGAAATCACAGACAGGACACAAGAGCTTAATTTACATTTATTAAATTGAATAAAGATCCTGTTTGTTTAAGATACTTTAATTTATCTCAAATTTAAATGGTCGTTAACTTTTAAAAATTGAATTCATTTTGGTTGCTTGGAAACTGAAAAGATTGCTACATATATAGATAAATTATAGAAGTTCAAAGATCAACCACTTCTTTCTTCTCAAAGGGTATCTGCTGGTCTGTACTAGAAAAATTGATCTCTTTTTTATTTTTTAATTTTTTGTTATATATAAATAGCAACGTTTTGTTTATGCAATTAAACATTAAGTTAATTAAAAGTTGTAATTCAGCAGAGCTAGAAAGAGAGAGAGGGAGCAAGAGAGAGAGAGGGGGGGTTGGGGAGAGATAGGTAAAACAAGAAATTAAGCCAAGACCGAGTGGGTCTATGGCTGGCACTTGACTGACAACCTGTTGATCTTTTGTAGTACCATTTGGCGTAGTCATAGATACAAGCAAACACATAGATACACACACACACAGACAGACAGACAGACGGACAGACAGTTGGGGCGGACATGTGGCATGCTAATTACTTGTTTTTGTTGCCGTTGTTGCAACCAAAAAGTCTCAATAACAAAAGTCACTCAAATGTCAGCAAAGCACAAAAAAAAAACAAATAAACTAAAATGAAATTGCAACAGTTTTAGGATCGACTTAGATATTTATAATGGAATTATTATGCTAATCTATGGCAAATACTTGTAAATAAAATAATTAAACAATATAGTTATTATTGGGATTTTCTACATAATATTATATTAAGGTTAACTTAGGACATCATTAGCTAAAATATTTATTAGATAATGGTAGAGTGACTTAGGATCGGTTTAGATGTTTGTAATTTATTGATAATTGGTATTTATTATGCTAATCTATGGCAATTACTTGTAAATAAAATAATTAAACAATATATTTATTATTGGGATTTTCTACATAGTATTATATTAAGGTAAACTTAGGACATCATTAGCTAAAATATTTATTAGATACTGGTGAGTGACATAGGATTGGTTTAGATGTTTGTAATTTATTGATAATTGGTATTTATTATGTTAATCTATGGCAAATACTTGTAAATAAAATAATTAAATAATATGGATATTATAGAGATTTTCTAGCTATTATATCTAGATTAACGTGGGACATCTTTATCCAAATATATTCATTATGCCAAATGGTCAATGCACTGACTAAGCTTATCTTCTCCTAACTCCAACTCCATTTCTATCTTCCCTCTTTTTTCTTGATATTAAATAGACAATCCTCTTTTGGATTTACGTTCATATCTCTACAATACAAATTCCAGACATTATTGCGCGTTGTTTGCATGCAAATGATGTGAACAAAGCCGGAGAATAATGTGTCTAGTTCCAGTCACAGTTCGAATGCTCAGAACAAGTTGCAGTCTCCATTGCAGACAGCAGACTATGCGTGTTTCATATAAATAGATATAGATATCATGGATATGTGTGATTTTTAAGTTAAACCAAATAATTAAAGTGTGCTTAGGGAATATGAAATATTATAACAACAATAACATGAAGTCTGTAAATAAATTTAAAAAAAAAAACCATATCAATTTATATATTCTGCTGTCACGATACAGATCCTACAGGGAAACTAAATAGAATAAATTTATATATTCTTCACAAAAATGAAAATTAAGCTGTTTCCATTCAGTTACTTCAAGGAGAAATCATTTGTTTGTTGGTTCTTAACATATCCAAAATATTTACAACTATTTCATCATCTGCTTTACATCAACTGCTTTAAGATTTGCCTGAATTTCTTGGTATTGTATCTCAGCCGGAAATTCCGAGAGAGACTTCGAGGTTATTCCTGGCTGTGAGATAACCTCACTTAGGATGTGAATGTCATCTTGCAGATTGATAAGTCTCTCCCTATCTCTCTGTCTGTCTTGGCTCCCAAAATACAGTAAATGCTATTTATAGCAAAGTGTATATGACTTTTACTATATATATATACTTAATAAATATATGACAATTTGCATGCAATTTCTTTGTTTTCTAAATACTCTTAGAATGCTATAACATTGTAAATTACCTATCATGAAGTATATATCGATAAGCCTCTAACAGTTAGATATGTAGATAGATATATAGAGAGATAGATAGATAGAGAGATAGATAGATAGAGAGATAGATATATAGAGAGATAGATAGATAGAGAGATAGATAGATAGAGAGATAGATAGATAGAGAGATAGATAGATAGATAGATAGAGAGATAAGGAGATAGATAGATAAATTTACTACATATCTTTAAAATCATGCAATTATTATACTTTTATTTATAGGATAAAGAGGATAAGATAAAGATAAAGATAGATTAATTTTGAAGAAATTAAGTCTTGTAAACTCTTAAAAAAGATACAATCAAATGTCAAATTAAATATATAGTTTGATATAGGAATAAGCGATTGCAAAGTGTATTTAAACTTCTGCTAGCAGTATTTCTTCAAAGTGTATCTGTGTGAAGTCGAGTTTACTTCAGAAGTTGATTGCTGCTGAGAATGTTTAACCCAGTTTACAACTTGGGAAGTGTTTGGATGATATTTCTAAATGAACTTTGCATCGTTTTTTCTCTTTTATTATTACTTGTGGTTTTTGGTTTGCTTTTGTAAATGTAAATGAGAAATTTTCTTTGGTGTTTGTTGGGCATTTAATTGCCACACTTTGGGGCTGAAAATGTGGAAGTGTGTCCCTTGCCTTGCCTCTGGTTTTTTTTTGTTTTTGTTGCAGCTGCAACACTTGATTTGGGTCTCTCAACTTGGCTAATTGAGTGACTTTTGCCTGACTCTTGTCAAGCTTTGTTTTTGCTGTTGTTGTTGTTTGATGTTTGTGTTGTTATTGTAGCAAAGTGTTTACGCAATATCAGTTTTAATTGATTTTGTTGCCGTTGTGTTGCATTTGTTTTCCTGCTTGAGAAATTACAAGCTCATTTTCATTTACATTTTACCATTTACAATTTCTCTCACTCTGTGTGCGTTTACACAACACGTAAAAAGCATTGCGAATGTTGCAGACGTGCAACACAGCGTTCAACATGTTGCAAGTGCCACAGCAACTCAGCAACAGCAACATATTTGCCGGCAATTTTCGTGGCAAGGCAATTTAAAGTTCAATGTACAACAACAATTGCAAACTGCGTTTTGTGGCTAAAACCTTCTTCACTATGAAATGTATCTTTCTGTCTGTGTGTGTGTTTGTTTGTTTGTAACTGTGTGTATCTTTGTATCTGTGTGTGTGTGTGTGTTTGTAGCTGTTTTTATTTATTTATTTTTTCTTTTTATGCGACACCGTGTGTCGTGTGAGTTGCAATTGTTAATTAAAATGCAACAGCAACAACGAACAATAGAAAACATTGGCCCAGGCTTGGATTTCAGTTTTCCAGTTTCCCACACGACGTCAATAAAAGGGTGGGGCAGCCAAGAGGGGGCAGGAGCAGGGAGGAGATTTGCAAGCAAAGTAGGCAAGTGCACTGAGAAAAATTAGAACAACATTTAGCTAACTTTAATCAGAAAAGCAGAGACTGTTTGGAATTCTTGTCACAATTATGTTTAGCTGCTTTTGAAAAAAGGCTTTCATAGATATTTTATTATTCAAACTGCATTATTCAAAAAGATTCCAGTACCTTAAATATTAGAAAACAACTTCTTAACTATAAATATAAAGAAACATTTTAAATTTAGGGCCATTTTACCATCCTAATGATAATCTGACGTAAAATTTACAGAAACTAACTTAAATAAACCTTGAAAAAGTGGGCCTTAGTATTAGATTAAGTTATGTTCTATGTTTTTGAGTGTGCTGAAGATTTATTTCTATAACAGAGAGAGCCTTATATATTAAGCTGATCAAACTGATGGTGATATAGAAAGAAGGTTTCATTTAGAACTTGACTCAATATCGATAGATTGTCTACATTTTCTTCTTTTTATTTATTTTAAATATTTAATTGAAGTTTATAATGAAAGACTGTAAGGTTCAAAAATATTTTTTTTATAGAAAGAGGAGTTTAAAAAATGCTGCAAATGCTTGATCAATAAAAACCTGTATTTATTTTAAATAATATAATATGTACTCGAACTTGTTAAACTTCTTAATAGAAATTGTTGAAAGTATTATCGAAATTTGTGCTCAGTGGAGTCTCAAAGCCAACAACTCACGCACCCACATAATCACAGCTGTGTGTGTGTGTGTGTGTGCTTATGAGTATCTATGTTTGTGTGTATCTATATTGGTGTGTATCTATGTTTGTTTATGGTCCTCCTTACCTGTTCGTCTCATGGATGTCCGAGCAGCTTGTTCCCTGTTAATAGCAATTGCCATGCAAAAATGAGCAATTAATTTTGCAACATGTCTGTCTTCATTCGCTTTGTCTGCGTTTCTTCATCATTATGATGAGACAAGGGAAAGAGGGACAAGGGACAGCAGCAGAGGTTGAGGTTCAGGGGGGAAACGACAATGGAACTTATTTAGGTGGGGGACAAACCCAAGTTTAAACCCATTACTATACCAAAAAAAAACAACAAATAAACCTTGAAGAATGTCAAAGAATTATAATTATTCCACAAGTTGCAACTGAATTCAGACAGCAAAATTACATTTATTTATAATTAAAAGTTAGTTGTAATTTAAAAAAAAAACAGTGTTGATGTTGTTATAATATTGTTGTATTGTTCTTTGATGTTTAAATTAATTTTATTCTTTATCTTCTTGTTTAAAAACTCCAAAATTTAGGACATATAGCATTCTCTAATTTCGTCCCACTTGCTTTAATCCTAGACTTCCTTGTTTATCTGCTTCTATTATCAGAAATGCATCTAACTTCTAATCTCTTAAACTGATTTCTCAACCTCATAGCAATTTTATTTGTTTAGAGAATAAGAGAATAACATTCCCAGACGCGTAATGCATAGTGGATTTATATAGATTTAGGTAGCTTATTTTGTCTTAATCTTTTATCCCAAATCTCAAATAGTAGCCGCTACAACTTTTAAGATTTTAACTGATTTCACATTATAATCTGGATATGCTGGGTATACACTCATTAAGTGGAAATAGCAACAATTGTAAATTAATGTTTTATTTATTGTTTTGTTGTTGTTGTTTTGCTTCCCTCTTCTTTTGTCTTTGTCTTCTTCCTTTTGGGCATGATTACGCTCTAATTGAGCCATAAAACCTTGGACTCTTGTTCTATTCATTTTGTTCTTTCAACACTTTTCGAGAAGGCCGCAAGAAGCACAGAGAATTAAAGAAGTCAAAACAAACTTTGAAAAATACAATAACAAAAACAACAACAAAAACAAAAGAAAAATCAATTTGTTAAAATGAGCACACAAAATGCAATCGAAATAATTATGATAATAAGCGAAAAAAAAGAAGAAAAAAACTAAAATCATACTGTAAAGAAAAAGAAATAAGAGAAGCAACAAAAATTACACAAACAATTGAGAGTGATTAACTAAGAGATACTCTACAATTTTGTTTGTATTGCATGCTGGGATAATAAGTACAAAGATATTTTATTTTTATTTTACTTTTGTTTTATACCAAGTTCATCAAGAATGCAACAGATCTAACTTAGACAGCTAGGGGTAGAAATATAGATAGAGATACGATACAGACATAGATACAGATACAGATACAAATATGGATACAGATACAAATACAGATACAGATACAGATACAGATACAGATACAGATACAGATACAGACATAGATACAGATACAAATACAGATACAGATACAGATACAGATACAGATACAGATACATTCAAACTGAATGGCAGACAGACAGCTAGACAGACAGGCGCGTTGGCATTAGAGCTGCTAATGATCATAATGAGGTTTTGGCGGTGGCGTCTCTAAACAACAATAGAGAAGAGAGAAGAGCAGAGATTTAGAGATAGAGGATAAAAGTGATGAGAGGAGAGGATCGCAGAGAAGATGACGTGAAATGAGCTGAGTGGTTGAAATTGAAATTGAGTTGAGCTAAGCTGAGTGTGGAATTGAATTCAGTCGAAGATGGAGATGGAGAATTGGAGATGAAGCGGAAGAGGATGAAGGAGATGATACGCATCGCCGACGTTGCCATTTGTGGCAACTACTTATGCGTGTCATGTGGCAATTTTCATATGAAAATGGCCGACTAATTGCCAAGTGAAATAGTCAAGCGAATGAATGCGAAAATACGAAGCAAAAGCGAGGAAAATCAACCAAAAAAAAGACAGGGTCTAAAAAAGAAAAAAAATAAGTAGTATCTGCAAGATGCGTGCAACAATATACGATTTGCCTTGCCACTAGCTGGTGGAGTGTGGCAAAGTGGCAAGTGGCACGTCTGCAGCTGTTGCTCTGCTTGGGGCAAGAGGGCAGTTGAATAGGTGGGCGGGGTAGGAGCAGGGGCAGGGGCAGGTGGCAAGGGGCAGTGCGGTCATGTGTGCAAATGTCAAAGTGCCGCGAGACCCGTCAATGGTGCCAGACAACAACATGTTGCACGTTGCACGTTGACGGGAAAGCCAATAATAGGCGAATAAAAAGCTCAAAATAATTTAATGCCACTCGCATTGTCTTCCCTCTACCTCTCTCTCTATCTCTCTCTCTATCGCTATCCTTGTCTCTCACTTTCTTACTTTTTCTTTAAATGTCTCTTTTTGTTTCTTTTTAGTAACAATTTTTAAGGTGCTTTTTTTTGTATTTGCTGCAGACTTTTTGTTTAATATTCAAATTAGGCGCTCAAAACCAACGGTCATGAGAGTCATACAACAACAACAACAGCTACAACAGCAACAACAACAACATTAACAACAGCAGCTACTACAACAACAATTAGCCATCAACATGTGTGTGTAATATTTTCACTTTTATTTGTTGTTGCTTCTGGGGCGTTTAGAAGCGTTGACAATTTTTATTGTTTGTTTTTTTTTTGTCAGCTTGACAACTTTGTTGTTGTTATTGTTTCTTTAAGAGGTGTGTGTGTGTGCGTGTGTGTGTGTGTGTAGAAATTTCACTTTAACTTGAAGGGGACAAAAGCCCAAAATAGGGACAAAGAAGAAGTGTTAATTGAGTGAAGTTGGCGAAATAATTACAAGGATTTTTATTGAAAAGTTGAAGAAATTATAGCCGAATTACGGGTAAGAAATAATAAAAAGAGTAAAAAAACAAGAAGGAATACGTAGAAATAAGTAGAAATAGTTAGTAAAAAAATCTTATTAAATAAAGAGCAACGGATAGTTTAAAATGAGTTCAGAAAAATGAGACAGATCAATGTACATAAAGAAAAAATTGCAGTTATACAGCGATGGAGACAGGGATTGAAACTGCAAAAGATATAGAGATATATAAATAGAAGAACTTTATAAATATGTAAATATGATCAATGTACATAAAGAACAAATATACAACTATAAAGGAGATATACAGAGATGGAGATAAGGATGGAAACTGTAATGGATATAGAGATATAAATAGGACAACTTTATAAAACTGAGACATAAAACTCTTTAGGGTTTTCACAATTATTTATTTAATGTATATACTATCTTATTGTTAGAAAGAATTCAGTCTTCAGGGGCACTCTATATATGTTATATATCTACTTTTGTAGGTATAATCTCTCTCTGTATACGAATCCTACCTCGACTCGGACTTGATTTAAAGTCCAAATTTGGGAAAAATTTCAAACTGTTTGGCAAACTCACAAAATGTTTTGGGCACAACAAAAATGACAACAATTTGTAGTAGGTGTAGGTTGTGGCACACACCCATATATAGAGGGGAAAGAGCGAAAGAGTGAGGGGGAGTGAAAGAGACAACAACAGCTTAAACAGCTTTTTTTTGTTGTTTTGTCTTTATCAGTTTGTAATCGAAAACGATTTTCCACATTGGCGCATTTTAAAGGCAGGCAACAATAACAAAACTGGGGGAACTGGTCGCTTCAATGGTTTGCCAAATGAAAGAGAGAGAGAGAGTGAGAGAGGGGTGGTGGGGAGGGGTGGTGGGGAGGGGTGGGGTGTGTGTGTGTGCCTCGAATGGGGTGGGGTATGCAACATTGGCTTTGACATTCGCCTGAAAATGAAAACGCAGCTCGAGGCGAACGACAAAACGAGACGAGACGCTTGATTTCGCTTGCCAGTTTGTTGTTGTTGTTGTTGTTGATAGTGTTGTTGTTCCTGTTGTTGTTATTGCATTTGTTGTCGTTGCTGTTATTGTTTTTACGCAATGTGGCAATGTCAATGGCTGCTGTGTTGCAGTTGCAACAGTTGCTAATGTTGCGTACGTTCATTGAACGGGCTTTGGTTCATTGGCAGTAGCAACAGTTGTTGTTGTTATTGCTTTGTTGTTGTAGTAGTTGTTGTTTATGTTGTTGTTGTCGTTGTTGCTGCTGCTTTGGTAACACTCCGTTAGAGTCGTTGGCCATTTTGCCATGCATGACCTAATCCGCACTCTATTATTTGCCATAATTGTCATCAGTTTTTTATTATTATTGTCTTCTCTTGCTACCACCCTTCCCTTCCCTTTCTTTCTGTCTTCCTTCCCCCCTCTGATCCACATGTACTTATTTCTATACAAAAACCTCACGCAGAGAGATCTATGACACATTTGAATTGCGTTGAGCATGAGACAGACAGCAATAATTACAATAAAAGTATCTACAGCAAGATAAAAATAATATCTTTGTCAAACCGAAGATTTGGATACTTTATTTTATAAATTTTATTTGATATTTTTTATTTCAAAATTAAATTTCATCAAAATGATTTAGAATAGTCAAAAAGTTGGTCATAAAAACGAAGGATTGTTAAGTTGTAGCAAAAATTCGAATAAAACCATTTCCTTTTGAGATTTTAAAGATATGGATACAAAATTTAAGTTTATTTAAGTAATTTATTTTAGTAAAGTATTTAGAAAAGTCAAGAAGTTGGGCATTAACAAGAAGGGCATCTTATGATTATAGTTATTCTCAAATCTCAAGAAACATCCAAGTTTGTTAAACTAAATGTCAATTGAAATAGTAATGGAAATGATCGAGCATACTTGTATATCAAGAATATATATTTATTTTATGGGATCTGTTTAATTTATGATACCCTCTGCAAGGGTATAGCAACAACCACAACTGTAAAGCGAGGTGTGCTCGACCTACGCCCAACAATAGTCTAAGTACTCGCATAGTACCTTTATAAGCATATATAAAAGTGCACTTCACTTTGTCAACAGCAACATGCTGTTACATATATATATATACTATATCCTCATTATGATCATACATAACATCATCATTATTATCATAATCGTCATCGTCATCGCCATCGTCAATATCATCAAGTCAAAGCTGTTGTCAGTGTCTGCCCCCAATCAACTTGGTGCTGTATATTTAATTTCTTGGCTTTTTCATCACTGCTGCTTCATCTTGTTCTTCTTCACTCTCAACTTCCTCATAATCATTTTGTTTTCTTCTTCTTCTGCCTACACTTTTGAACCTCCAGTTCAATTCCAGAGTTTAAGCTTTTCATTCATAACGGAAACTGGTAATATACTCGTAATATGCATACATGTATGTACATTGTACAATATATTTCCAAGCATTCTGTAAGCTCACTACACCGACAATCTGTTGCCCTTACAATAGAACAGTTATTGGGAATAAATTTAGTATAGATAACAAAGTCGTTACCTTTTCATCATTTGAAGTTCTTCATGTCAAAGTTAATGTTAGCTAAGTAAGTATTTGGGCGTCAGAAGAGAAAAATGTTTGAAAAGAAACTATTTTTGAATGTAGAATAATCCGCATAAAAATCGCTTTGGTTTTGACAAAGTTATGCATGTTTAAAGGTATGTTAGCGCTTTGGCTAGCATACCCAGTGTCAGTACAGGGTATACAATGAGCGTTCTGGCTGTTGCTGCTATTTGCTGTCAACAGTTGACAGTCAATGACAGCACTGAATGACTTCTTGCTCTATCTACCCAAAGTTCTCTTCAATTCTCTATCTCTCCATCACTCCCTCTGTCTTTTTCTCACTCGCTGTGTGTCACTCTGGGTTGTCAGTAAGTCTGACACTGATGACGAGACGCCGACTCAACTCAACTCGACTCGACTCGACTCTTATGGCAAATGGAACAGAAAGTGGATCAACATCTAGCAACCTTCTTGATTGTCTCTGTCTCTGTCTCTGCCTCTGCTGGCGTCCTTGGGGAGTGCACGGCAATTACAAAAATTAAGTAGCCGCCAAGTCGAGCAATGTATTTATCCGGAACCAATAAATAACACGTATACGCCCCATCGAACCAAACGTAGCACATCTACATATACTTGCACTTATAAAATACCACAACATATCTCGAGATATGTATACAAACATATACAGATTATATATCTACAGATTTTATAGTATATCTTATAAGTATATGCTACTTTGCTGAACGATTCGGTTACCAACCAATCAACTAACTAAATTAAGAGTTTTCCATAGAATTGCAATTGAAATTATAAACTGTGCTATGATATGTTAGATGACATCACTTTTATATTCTTACTTACATCATAAGTATATCATAATATCCATTAGCAAGTCTTGTGCTAATGATTTACGGGTCTAATCAAAGAAATATCATTTTTATTTCGTATTTTCTTTTACCTTTCCTTTTTCGTAACGTTTAGCTAGATTAAAATGTTTTATATCTAGGTATATGTATGTATGGGTTGGAAATGTGATTAACTTAGGGTCTATATTCAAAGAAATGATTCGACTTATGGAGCTGTAGTTTTATTTTAAAGTTTAGAGTTCACATTTTTAAACTCAAACTCAATGAACTCAAACTAATATTTAAACTGAACATGTATATTGTTCAGAAATAATTTAATGTTTGTAAAGACTGTGTCTTTATAAAGCCGTGTAGATAGCTTCAGTTTATGATAGTAAGTTCTGTGTACTAAGTAGTTTCGAAATATGCTTTTACAAATTGCAGTTTGGAGCATTTTAAGTAATTGCAATCTCTCTGACCAGTTTGGAATCTTTTTAGCTTTACAGTCTAACAGCTTGTCTCATATCTTTCAATTAGATCCTCAACTGCAGGCTTGTTCTTTACTCTCTCTGTCTTTTTCTCTCTCTCTCTGTGTCTCTTTCTCACTGTTGCCTCTCTCTTTCTTGGCTTGGCCTTTGTCGGTTGCAAGTTCTTGTGGCGGCAACAACATCGTGTCGTACTTAATTACGCCTAATTAGCTATGCCTGTACTCCCCCAAGCAACCCCCTTAAACCTTAAAACGAAACCCATCCCTCATCCTCAGTCGCCATCCCTGGCATTGCTTGGCCTGGAATAGAATAGAATGGAGGTAGCCGAAACCAATTAGAGCAGAGCTTAACAATTTTCATCAATTGTAAGCGGGTTGTGTGCGCCGCTTGACGTTTAATAGGTAAATCCAATTAAAAGTTCTTAAAAAACGAAAAAAAAAACATTGAGAACAACTGAAAAAACAGCAGCAGCTGCAGCTAAATGAAAAGTTCATTAAATTTGGCTGCACTATAAGATAGATAATGTAATGTGAAACATACACATACACAAAGTCACACAGATACCATACATAAAGAGAACTGTCCGATGAACCCTAAATTACCGCTAATGTAAGTAGATTACAAAAGAACCGTTCATTCGTTAGTTTCAAGTTAATGATAATTGTAAAAAAAAGAAAAAATTGAGAAGCGACACCAAAAAATATGAAAAGAAACGAAATTATATTTATAATGATGTTCGATAATGATGATTAGATCAAGTGGAAAATAGCTGTTAGAATTGGCTCGGTTACAACCTAATTGTGATTGATAATGATTAGGTCAAGTGCAAAACAAGTAACTAACTTATAATATTTAATATTGCTCACACTGCTTCCATTCAAGTTACTAATTGATCTCCTTTTGCTCAATGCAAGTGACTTACATTAATTATAATGCACTGTATACTTAGTTCACTTATGGCAAGGACTAAGCTTGTTAAAATCACTTGTGATATTCTCGAATAATGATTAATAATGCCAGCACATTTTATAATAAAAGTCTTTTCTGGATTTTGCTGATGTATTATCAATTTTTGTAATCCTTTAACGTGGTATAAGTCTAAAGGAATGCCGAAAGCATATTCGAGCATCCAAATTTCTTATATCAGATTAATTATAATAATATTTATAAAAAATAGTTGGGCAAATTGATTTTGATTACGATCCTTTACTAACGTGATTTAATTTCGGTATTTAACAATATTAAGGGACGATTTCTAACCTTACCTTTAGCCTTAACGACTTGATAAACTTGTCGTTAAGAGAAACTTTGGTTTTCTTGTCACAAATTTAGTCCGAGCCACTCGATAACTTAAAGGGGGGATCGTCCTGCCTTTAAGTCCCCAACGTTAGCCGTAAAATGACAAATCGAGATCAAAAATGAATATCTCTTTGTGTTACAGGCAGTAAAATATTGATTTCCGTCACTAGACCTCTGGCTACTTATCAATAGATTGAACAACTGCTTGTTTGCTCTAATACCCCCGTTTATTTTGATTGCCCATACAGGGTATAATAATAAGTGGGCAATGTGCTGACCAGACACATTGAATTCTATATAATTCTTGGTGTCAATTTACACGCGTCAATCAAACACACACACACACACACACACACACACATACACATAGAGTACACATCACGACATCAAACAACAAACATAAAAAAAAAAAGCAAACAAACAGAAATCAAATGTAGGCTACAAATTTACAAGCGCCGTCAAAACGCACACACATATAGAGGCAGTACAATATATTAAATACCGGGAGCAATGACATATGGACATCATGCTGGGACTGACACACACACACACACACACAGAGAGACACACCCCCTCCGATCCCCTTGAACCAACCCCAACCCCAACCCCCACCTCAGGGCAAGGCCCAATACGATCTATCTATCTGTCCATTTGTCTGAACTGTCTTAACTGTCGGCTCTTTCACTCTGCGCCTAGTCAAAGAAGTGACAAGTTATTTTCGTTTATTATTTTGACATGTTGTGCACTTGTGATTTACACACACACCACACCACACACACACACACACATACTGGCACAGTCACACTCAAAAGATGCCGGCAAACGGAATCTAAAGATAGTCTTCGTTTGGCCGAAACATTCAGGCAAAATATCTTAAACAGAAGTTCAATGAAACTTTACAATTGTTGTTTTTATTGTTGCTGTTGTTGTTATCATTGTTGTTGTCATTTTTACAGTTTTTGTGGTTGGGAGTATAGAGTGTGGGCTTTAAAGTTGAGGCGTGTGCTTAGAATTATGAGTACTTCATTGCCATAAAGTGCGCTTTGCAATTGTATTCAAAATATTATATATATATAAATCTACTCAAAACTCTGCCATTTGAATTCAATTAAAGTGTATATTAATTCGTCAGACAAATATTTGATTGGATTAAAATTTTTTGTTTTTTTGTTTGCAATTCCTTAGGAATTTGGTGAGCATTTTTGGCTTGGGTCTGTAGTTTATTTTCGATTCAATGCGACACACAGTATCAATCATTTATCATTGAAAATTCATTACAAATGCATCATTAATTTCGTAGAAATAGAATAACAATCTACGCACATAATATCAGCAAAGCCTGATCATTTAATTTGTTAATAGATGAAGAAACATTAGCCATGCATTAGATATACATTATCATTGAATTGACATTGCTTTAAAAATGCAAGAAATAATTAATCTAATTAATTATTAGCAAATCATCACGATTGTATTAGGTTTCTATTACAATTTTATTAAGATTGATTTGGAAAGTTCACTAATAATACCCTAATAATGTAATACTAATGTTTTTATTAACTTAATTAATTTTATTAATTTGCAGTGCATCAGTAATGCTCAATGCATTATCAATGCATTAAAAATGCATCTTTCTTGACTTTTCAAAGCAGCAACTTTTAATGTCATACAAGCGGAAAATATGTTCTTAGTTATAATGTATTAAAACTAAATGTTAATGCTTTTCTTGTGTATCATTCACTCGAAATCATTTGAATAATTTGTTAACCAATTCAAGCTGACGTCTTTCTCCGTTTCGACGAGAAGGGATCGATCAAAAAGGATTTCTTTTTGCTTCGTCTTCAGCTCCATTTCTACAATTCCCTTATGCGTTGTTGTTCATTCAAAAAAGTTTTAGGTTAATTTATGTTGTTGTTGCTTTTGTTGTTGTTGTTGTTGTTGTTGGTGTTGTTGTTTGTGTTGTTGTTTATGCTGTGTACAGCTCGTTGCGCGTGTTGTGCATTTTTCATAATCACTTTGGCAGTGCGGCAACGCCCCTTTTTGCATTAAGGTACCGCTAAAGTTATTGTTGTTGCTCTTGCTCTTGCTCTGATACCCTGTAGTCAGATTGCCATAATAAAAAGAGGATAAATAGGCATAAGAAGCTCTTAAATTTAGTATATGATTATATGCTGATGGAGAAAATTCAAAGATACATATATCGAATTGCACATACAATTTTTAGATAGTGACAATCAATCAATAGAGAAACAAATATTAAGTGATGAAGAAAATCTGGCTTTGAATTAAATATTTCTTCAATCATCAGCTTTTTGAAATATTATCTATTAAAAAAGTACAAAATAAGTAACTTAGAAATGTTCAAAACTGCTTATGGATCATCTAAATAAAAAGCATGAAAAATCGGCAATGAATTAATCATTGGAATGGTAACATTAATAATAAATTCTTAATTAGGAAGTATATCATTGATTGTAACATTAATAATAAATTCTTAATTAGGAAGTACTTCATATTGATTGTAAGCAATTATCAATGCACAAAATATTAACGAAAGGAGTTCTGAGAAATCTTTTAAAAGTTTAACAAAATAATTGTTTTTACTAATGCACATAAATAAGTTAAAAAATAAAAACAAATATAAATAATATTAATAAATATAAATACATATAAATAATAATAATAAATAAAAATATTAATATAGATAATAATAATAGCTTATAAGTAAGTACCAAAATATTTGTGTACTCATGTTAAATAACAGACTACAGGGTATAACCTAGTCGTTTACATTACATCTGCTATAATTTCTTTTCGTTGTTATGCTTTTTGGGGTTCGCTCTCTTATTTTCTTCTTTTATGAAATTGTTGTTGCTGCTGTGCTGCATGATGCACTGTGTGCAACACGAATATGTGTATGTAGTACATATATGTGTGTGTGTGCATTTTAAGTTGTTGTTGTTACTGTTTTTTAGTGTGCATTCCATAAAACGCCGCGTGGCGCGTTTGACAAATGACAATGACGGTTGACGTTGGACTTGGCTGACGTTGCAGAAAGTTGGGCTCAGCCTGAGGGCGGGTTGCACTTTCGCAACGACTACGCAAAGAGTCGAGTCGACTCAAGCCGAGACAGCGGCAGAGGCTGGCTAACGGTTTATCAGACGTCGACGTCGACGTTGACGACGCAGCGATGCGTTAAGCAGCCACAAATAACAACAAAACAAAAACCATAACATAAACAAAAACAGGCAAAGGAGCCGGGCAAAAAGCATAAGAAGAAATGTTTATCTTCGGCATACCAAAGATTTGATACCCTTGCAGAGATTCGATACCCTGTAAGGAGAGGTTTTAATCAAGCATTTCATCCCAAAAGCAATACCATAGGTCAGAAACTTGTATAGATTTAAAAAATTATATACTGTTTTAATTTAAAATATATTTTATCAACTCAACATTATTCAAAAAAAAAGTATACATTAAGCTACAGCGGAGCAAGCTCGACAGTAGGAGACTCTGTACTTATGGGAATGAGCGCTAGCGTGTCTTCTTCATCTTTTTGGCCGATGGTAGTATTGAATATTGCTTGTTGAATTATTTCCGAGTTTAATATCCGATCGAAATTTTCAGGATAGATTCGGACTATAGTGCTTATCATATATACCAAAACTCTCTAGCTCTAGCATTAAAGGTGATCTGGTAATTAGACTAAACTCTAAAAACCAACTTGATCTGGGCAAGATATAAATAAACCTACTTAACAAGTTATCTCTAGCTCCTATAGTTTATGGAGTCTGCCACGCCTCCTTCAATGTGTTACACATTTCGTTACAAAGTTATAATACCCTCGGCAAGGGTATTAAACAAGAAAATGAAAATCAACAACAAATAAGCAAAGTGCGCGTAATGCACAGTGAAAAGGGGATGGCATTTTTGTAGGGTATTGTAGGGGAGAGCGGGGAGTTAAGCGACAACTTCAGCTTTGGCTTTAACTACTTACAACTTCAAACTGAAACTTCAACTTCAACTTCAGCTTCAGCTTCAGCTTTGATAGCTATGCGCCACTTGACTAATACAATTAGCTCGTCTACACACAGACAAGTGTGTGTGTATAATTGGTCAACAAACACACCATAAAACACACACACACACATACACACAGTCACACACAGTTAATAGTCTACAGTCAACAGTATAAGATGATTAATCAGTTTCATAACGAAATGTGCAAGCTATAATCAAATCAAATCTTAAATGCAATTAAATTACATTTAAGTATACCCTGTAATCATGAGATGGTTGGCTTCGACTTGCTTATAAAGTATCTAGTTAAACTCTTGATAAATGCCACAGATTATAAAATATTCGAGCTCCTTTTTTCTCAATTCATTGTCTAACTTTGATCATATTATTTAAAAGTTACAAGGACCAAAGACATATTATTAAGAATACGGAATATCCTCTTTAATATCCAACCTTGATCATTTTATTTAACAGATACAAATGTTAAATTATCATGGACTTTATTTTAAGTATAACTAAAGACTTTTTCTCTTATTATTATTATAAAAAACACAGAATATTCTCTTAGAAGAAAAGAGAAGTTCAGTCAGTGCATTGTTCTAAGTTGAACTCTTTAAGCAACTCTCTTTATTCTAGGATATCTAGGATAATATTATTGTGATATTCTAGAATGTAGACTAATCACATTGTAAGGGTATCAAGTAGAGTAGTTGGTATTATAAATAGATTTTAATCAGTTTTGGCGCTTAATCATTATCATGAGTGATTGCGATTTGCTTTGAAAGTCCATATTGCATGACTGTGAGCACACCCTGCACTTTTTGATAGCTTTTTATTAAAAATAGAAAATTAGCAAAATATATAAATAGATTTCACATTAAATTTTGTAATCTTGCAATGCATTAACAAATGTAATTTAATGTACTTACAATTTAGCTTAAGCGCAATTTATAGATTACAGGGAATATGAGCAAATATTTATTTATACCATATATTGTACACAGTTAATCAGTTGATGTTATGTAAGCTGAACGGTTAATTAAACATTGTTGATAATATTGAGTGAATCGATAACAATTAAGTTTATTGTTGATAGCTCGACTAATCGATTGTAATGCATTATTACTAAATAAGTAAATATACAAACACATAAGTATTCATATTTCTGTGCAGATACTCGTATTACGGCTGTACTTTCTCTTATTGCTAAACAGAATCTCAACTGACCAGAAGTGTGTGTGTTTGTGTGTGTGTGTGTGTGTGTGCGTGTGTGTGTGTGTGTGTGTGTGTGTGTAATAAATGTGCTAAAATTAATGAGCAGACAATGAAAGCATAAAATCAAGCAGAATAATTTAAGTGGGAATTGCACGTCTAAAGGATACTCTGTATACACTCTACTTACTAAATTAAACAATGAATAACAATATTTCCAAGGTGTTAACAACAGTTTGATTTCATTAGCCCTTTCCCAATGATAAATTCATAAATTGCTTAATGTAAATACGCAAAATACGAATTCGGTAACTTTATTAAAAATATTTCTAAAAAGATGTTATTCAAGATCTATTGCCAGTTATATATATATATTCATATATATCTAAAGACTTTAAAAAATAGACTTTCAATTCAGTTGTAAAACATAATTATGAATTAATTTTATAAGATTAACAACGAAAATGTAGACTTAATAGGATACATAAGAAACATCTTCAACTTTGCGTGAACATACTCTTCTTGCATGCCTTGCCTTATTGCCTACAGGGTATTAAAAGAGTGTAGTAAATTTCATTTAGTTGCCGGGCGTGTGCTTAAATAAATAATAATTTTGCTTTATGATTTGTGTAATTTAAACTGAAATTATGCAATTAATCAGAACTTAGAAGAGAGGTGAGGAAGTGAAAGAAGAAGACAATGGCTCATCCATCCATGTCCCCGACTGTCTGATGTCATAAAACTTCCATAAACGAACTGAGCCACTTTGTTAGCTCCTTTTGTTGTTGCTGTCGAGAAGCGTGCATCAGAGAAAAAAAAGTAACAAAAAAAAACAGAAATAAAATAAAAATCCCGCCAAGCAAAATATAAGCAAAATGTAGGCCAAAATAAGAGAAATGACCTTAGCCATGTCGAAAGATTTGTACCAGACCAAAAAAAGACAAACAACAACAACATAACACACACACTCACACACACAATCTTAACACCAAGGCGGGCAGCTGCGCATGCGCAATTGCTTGAAACCCAGAGACTCCGACTGCGACGTCAACTGCGACTGCGACAGAGGCAGCAACTGATTTCTTCGACGAGTTCTTTGCAACTTCATACTCTGTGCATACCAGATAATGGGGTATATGCAGCCTACAGCTCTTTACAAGCTCAGTAGTTAATTTGATTTATTTTATAATATTAGTTTAGATACTGAATATTTAATACAAAGCTCCAAAATTGATTTTGGGGAGTGAATTGAAAATTATAGATTAATGCTGTTTAAGGAAACACATCCAGCATATCTGATATTTGATCATTTATTAGAATTAAAACATGTTTTTATAGGTTTAATTTAAGTAACTAGTAACTTGATAGTACCTGTTTATCTATAACTAAACGTCTCTCTGTCTGACGTCTGACAATTTGATGACTTTCTTACTACACGATTTAGTGACACCTTAATAGCTAGATAATGCACCCGTGAACAGATCGGCTGTCAACCTGATTCTATACTATATAGTATATGTACATAAATGAATTTCCACCCTTCAAGCATAGTTTAATTAATGAAAGTATAATTAACCTTATAAATGGTATATACAAATTTTTATACCTTGATCTCTAACTTTGTAAAAGTTTATTATGTAATTTATAGACAATTGTTTGACATATAGGGTATATAATAGTCGTGCTGCGTCCGTTTACAATTTAATATTATATGATTTCTTTTTCTTTTTCTCTTCCTTTTATTTTTATATATTTGTTGTTTACTTGGCAAAGAATCTTTCTGTTGTTTTGGGATGCTGTGTATGCTAAAATCTGGATTTCAACTTAAGGCTCGTATCACATACATACACACATTCATACATATACATATGTATGTAGGCATATACATATGTGAGTATGTACATATGTATGTGTGCGTGTCTGACCCATTTAAAAGTTTGAGCTTCTTTTCTGTGTTCTTTTGGTGCCTGAAATTGAACGTTCCAAGACGATTAAGGCCTCCAATGGAAGCACATACATACGTATACAATTGGCATTCATTAAGAGAGACAGAGACACAGAGACAGAAACAGAGACAGAGATAAAGAGCGAAAAAGAAAACCGCAAAAGCGAGATAATCAATTAATTAATCTGTGTAACCATTGAATCATTACAACAAATTAACAATTAAAAGGATACCAAGACTGTCTTTATGTTCAAACATAAATTAATTTCAACTTTAATTATTCTAGAATTTACTAACGATTATATAAACATGTTTTGTAAAGTTATTTAAACAATGTGCGATACAAAACAAAACAAAACAAAAATACAAATACAACATTTACATGCTTATAAATCGAATAGACACTTAGCGTACGCATGTGAAGTGAATAATTATCGAATATTCAAATGGAATTGACTTACGAAATTCGTTACTCACGAATTAGTATCTGCATAAATATATACAGATCATACAGATTTGAACGTAAGCGTATAATTCAAAATAGTAAAGCTAAATATTGAAGCTAACCAAAATAACTACATATTAGTCTATAGTATCTATCTATCTATTAACTGTATCTGTCAATGCTAAAATTCTTATATACAATCAGTATTTATACTCTTTTTCTTTGTTTCTATCTGTTGTCTCTATCTAAACTATCAAAATCGTGTTTAGATGGAAACAGAAGAAACAACAAGAACAATTTGAAAGATAACACATATGTATATGTAAATGATCTTAACACTCGATAGATCTATTCAAAATATATCTCTTTATCAATACTATCGATTTTATATCTTTATCTCTTCATTCTCCACTCGATGTATCTTTCAATCTATTTATACTTTCTAACATATACTATTTCTACCTTTCTATCTATATACAAGTCTGTATCCACTATATATCTAAAAATCACGACAAAAGTAACGCTTCACTGAGTGAACCACACAAAAAAAAAAGATAATAATAAATGAAAATCCAACAGGCACAACAACAACATTAAATTAGAGAGCTGACAACTGTTGTTTATATTATTGATGTTTTTGTTGTTGTTTTGTTGTTTGTGGTTAACAATGAAATGTGCATACTTATAGTACAGTTGTAATTTCCAATGACCTTGAATTGATTTACACGATAATGCAATGACAATGGTTGTAAGTAGTTACGATACAATACGATATTCTGTACTGACAATGATCAGAAATCATTATATGTACATAGTTATTAACATTATAATGTACTTTATATAATATATTTTTAATATTAATTATATTTATTGCTTATAAATAATGCATGAAGAATTAACTTGAAATCTGTTTCTGTTTTATTTCTCGATAAAACTTTCACCTACAAATCGGACACTAAATGAATTGGTATAAGAAAGTTTAGAAGTTTTTAATCGCCAAAAGAAACAACAACAAACAGATAAAAAGAAATGAAAGAAAGATGGTTTTATAGATGCAAAAGAAGAGGGAAGAAACAAGATTGAAGACAAGAAGAGAGAAGTGAGAAAGACAAGAAAAAAAACCAGCAGCTATTCTGAGCTGGTCGGCCCACTCATTTGGTTTATAGCTTATTAAACTTTTTTTTTTTGGATTTTAATCAAAAGACAAGCTATTAAAAATTGTATGCTCATCAAAAAGTTGACAAGCTATATAAGACCCGGCATCCCCATACATAACATAGCTGGATTTATGGTTTAGTGTATGGCTTATCACCGGGTTTAATTGGCCATTCAAATCTCCTCTCTCCCCCTTTCGGCTCTCTTTACTTGAATAAACCGTTCTGAATAGCGTCTTCTTCTTCTTCGAGTGACGAACTGACAAACTGACAGACATGTCGAGTGTGGCTTTAATGGATATTTGTCGGACACTACGATAATCGTATAATCACCGCAAAATCATAACCAAACGGATCCTGAATGACGGATCATACATATTGCAAAGAGCATAAAATGTACAAAAAATTATAAAAAGAAAGAAAAAGAGAAAAGAGTGAGTGAAGAGCTGATGCGAATGATGGTAATTAGAGAAAGTGAAAGTAGATTGGAAAAATTAACAGGAATAAGCAGATGATGAATGAGGCAAAAAAGGAGGTGGTAATGAGATAAAGATATATTACTGAAAATTAAAAAGAAATCTAAGAAAGCTAATTACAAAATTTAATTTCTCCAAAAAACGAAATATTTTCATATAAAACGGTATATCATATAGTTAGTATCGATCTTTTTATTTGTTTAATAAAGAGAATTAAGCCGACTCGAGGTCTACTTACGAAAAAGAATACAAAAAAACACTTGTCAAAAGACAAGGGAGCAACGCTTGGTATTCATGTTTAAGCGATCTCAGCGGAATCTCATGCTTTGAGTGTTAGAACCATTTGAGAATTCTAAGGCGCAAACATGAAAAATAGCTGTAATTTGATCTGTAAGCTCTTTTTTTTTTTAGATATTTCTACACCCTTAGACTTACATTCTTTTCCATCTATTTGAGGCTTACAAATTTCCCTTTCTTTTCTTAACAATATGGTACTCTAATATCAAGATGACAGATCGATCAACGCATTAGAGAAAAGAACAGAATATTAAAAGCCAATAACTTACAAACTTTTATTGAGCCTAAAATGACTATCCAACTGATATACTTAAGATTTGATAAGTTTAATTACTAGCATGTTATATTATGTTTACCTTTCATTCTTTTCCATATATTTGAAGTCTTGACTAGCGCAATAATGTAAAAGTAGCAATACTGTAGCGTTAGGAATCAATGAAATTAATAAATTAAATAAAAAATCGCTCTTTTTGTTCCTAACAATAAGATATTCTCGAATCTAGATAATAGTTCAATTCATTACAGAATTTTTATTAGAATTCTAAAACTTCACCTACTTATCATATATGTATTTTGATTTGATCTATTTGCAGTACTTTCCACACGGATGAAACAGTTGGCCATTCTGCTAAATGATTTCAACTTTGAGTGCATTGGCACCGCACAAACTGACGATGAAAATGTCATTTGTGAGAGCTTAAAACGCTTTGGTGCCATCATTGGCACAATTGAAGATGAACGCGAGAAAATGGTGCGTATTTCAACTAGACTACAACAACTATAAAATATTTGTATAAATATATATGTATGTGTTTATATATATCTATATTTATTTATAGCTTACTCTCGCCGATAAACATATTATTGAATCGCTGGAGGATTTTCGCAAGAAACAAATTGGCGGCGTTAAGGAGAATAAAAAGAAATTTGATAAGAAGACAGAAAAGTTTTGTCAATCGCAAGAGCGTTTCCTCAATATGTCAACCAAAAAGCCAGAGAATACGATACAAGAGGTAAGTGCAGCCAAATGAATGATCATTTTAACAGGAAAAACAAACGGAAAACGAGAAACATTGAACTTTACTCGTAAATCGTATATCGTAAATCGTAAATCTACTACAACATTTCATCAAACTCTTGCACTCGTACGCCCAAAACTTCCAGACAAATTGCAATCAAATTGTGCTCGAACTTTTCTTTCACGAAAATTACTATTGACGTTGTGCCAAAAAGAAGATATGAAAACAAAAAAAAAGAGAAAAGAGAGAAGAAGAAAAACACCTCCCTTGACTTTTCTGTCTGGATATTCCAGTCACGGTTTCAATACACGCCCAAAAGCCCAAGCCAAGGATTCGCTTGGCAAAGTAGTTTTTCGTCTGTTGGCATTTCCACTACTCAAAGCTTATATGTACATATATACAGAGAAAACTCGGCAAAGTTCCATGACCTACGGTAAACTGCATCAATATTAAACGGCAGATAGTGGAACATACAGTGAGCACTCGCAAAGAGCCACAACACAAACAAAAGCTATCTCTTTAGTTACAATACAAATAGGTCCATTTATAAGACTGAATCTTTAAGAATCGAAAGGGATATTATTTCTTTTAAAGAAACATTATTCGTTCAGGATCTAATTTTAAGCTTTAATGAACTCAAATTTTCTCATAAACTCCATTAGGATATATATTTTCTAAATATTAAATTGAATCTGTAATTATTTTTAATAATTTACAAAATCTATATATGTAAATGTATAAATTGTTTACAAAAAGTTTGCTTAATATTAAATGTTGTTGTTTTCTCAAATATAATACATCGTTAAGTTGGCAGCACCTCATTGTAAAGTGGACAGCACTAAAGCAATCAAGTTGCCACCTTCTTTGAAAAGAATCTTTAGTGTTGCCAGATGTGCATTTTTTACAAATATGCATATTTTTTTTGCATGAAAATTCATTGATTTGCAAGTTTTTCAATGTCAGTGTTAGTCAATGTTCACTGTACTCACGTACATAACTGCAATACGTATACACAATGTGGCATGCAACCGTTGCATTTGCTGCTATTTACTCAACCCCTTTAGCTGCGGCTTCTGGCCAGGACTCTACGCTTCGTTTACCAGCCAACTTTAACTGGCACAGCACACATAATCTCTATGTGTGTGTGTGTGTATCGGTGGGTGTGTGTGTGTTGGTGGGTGTGCTATTGCTACACGAGCAACATGCATAATAAAAAAGTTTTTGTTTTTTTTGTTGACCAAAACGTTGGGTTTTACATCCGCACCATATTCCTGACCTGCGCCTTATCCTCAATGAGTTTCAGTTAGATGAATCTGGGAGTAGGAGTTGGAGTTGGAGTTATATTACCAATGGCCAGATTGGGCCAAGCATGCGCTCACTGAGCCGCCATTTTGTGGCCAACACGTTTCCGGTCATGCATTTTAAAGTTGTGCATAGATACACTTGGCATAGTAAATAAAACATAGAGACCGGATTTCTGACAATAGATTTGTGCATAACTTTTATCACACTGAGCAGAACGTTGTGAAATATTCAAATATTGTAATACAAAAATTGAATATGCATTTATGACATTTAGGATTGTAGTGTACTTTTTAAATGATCAAAAGTTGTTCTTGGCATAGTATGTAACTTGCAGATATCTAATACTACTTTTGTGCATCTCTTTTATCACTCTGAAGAGAACGTTTTGAAATTTTCAGAGCACAAAGCTCAAATATTAAACTAAACATGTGCAGAAATTTAGTTGTATTCGATAACGTATAGGATGGTAGTGCATTCTTTAAGAATTTGGTTCGGGGTTACATTCTAAGAAATGGTGAGAATTCTGTTAGATACTTTGAAATGAGGTTACTTTACAATATTATTATGGCTGGTCTCGTCTTCCTGTCATCGACAATATTTGAGGGTCAATAAACTGTTCCGTTTGCTATGTGGTCTTCAATTGACACTTTCCGAGTTACTCCCTTGCTTCCTCTCTCTCTCTCTCTTTCTCTCTCTCTCTATAGATTTTTCTTATTTAAGAATCTGTCGTCCAGAGACGGGCAACGCTTTTGAACTTTGTTAAGTAAACACAGTTAGGTTCATTTTCTTTCCTTTTGTTTTTTGCTTCACATGCAACACACACGAAATGCGGCCAATGTAAACAGGCTGCCCCCGGTGAGAACTGTAAACTAATGATGCATATTAAATCCCAAAAAAAAAGAGATTAAAAAAAGCTCTATCCTAGACCACGATGAGGATGCCACATGCAGCGGCATTGACGGTGGGCTGAGCTAATTGCAAATGTAATTGTAATTGCCGTACAATTGGCACGCTCTTCGGTTCTTGGAAAAAATATCCAGATGGAAATACAGATTCATCTACAGGCTACATGCATCTATAGATACAGATACAAATGTAGCTACCAAATGGAATTAGGTCGCATTTTTGGTATGGCTTTTGTTCATTCATGATATACAGATGAATATAAATAGTAATGTTGATTATGGGTTATTAATGGCAAATCTTTCTTTCATTAGAATTCAATGAACTCTGATGCATCAGTCTAACGTCAGTTGTTTACCAAAATAAAGTGACCATGGTGGACGCATTGAATTGGTAGTTTTGAATAGAACAGACTTCAAACATGCGTAACTTTTTCATAACCAGATCAAATTTTAACCGGAATGTGATTTGATCTATTGATTAAAGTGATCCAAAATGTGACTTGTAAAGTTGTTAGTCCCAAGGGTCAACAGATTTCAAACTGACATAACTTTGTCAAATCTAATCCGACTTTCGTGCGGAATGTCATTTTCGTCAATTGTTCATCTATTAATTGATTCTACATTTAAAGATAGTGATTCAAAATCAGGGGAAGCCTTTGGATCGAATTATAGTTTAGGATAACCTTGATGTTTACATTTTGTAGAGCTATAAACAAACTGTTCTATTAGGTAATTAAAGGAATGTATGACAATAAATCGATGTCATTGAATCGTGGGTCAAGTTTCGTATGCTGTCAGTTTGCTGACTGAACCCATTGACCACCAGTGTCACTTTATTATGCAGGCGACTAACTGACTGACTGACTGACTGACTGCTGTGGTCATTAAGCATTTATAAGCCTTTCGGAAAACGGGTCAAGCCACAAATTGAAATCAATCAAATATCTTTTTCCGTCTGCACAATTGCCATCATTTCGAGCAGAAGACAAAGAAGAAGAAGAAGCTTTCCACTATGAAGTTCAAATTGAAGTTTCCTCTATTATTCTATCTCCCTCTAGTATTTCCTTCCCTTGATCTCTTGTCTGTCTCCCGTACAGTGTGTGTACTGCAATGTGCGACAGATGTATTATTGATTTTCTTGCTTTGGCATTCGTGTCACGTAGCCCGCCCTTGTTCCGCCTACCGTTTTACAGTGGGAAAAACTGTCAGTTTTACTTGTACAAATTTATATTTTTGAAAGTAACAAAGATATTATTTCTTTCTGTTTTTGTATGTATATTGTGTAACATTTTAAACACTTTATTTTTTAAAGTTTTTTAGTAAAAATCTTAAAAAATTAAATAATTGTTTAGTTTTTGACAATTAAAAATAGTTTGAAGGTTTAAAGTAATGTTGAAGGTTTAAAATATTGTTGAAAATTGTTTGCTGATTGGGATTGACTTGGAAAATGAAGAGATTTTATTTCTTGAACATAATTTCAGAGTCACATTTCAGAAAACTACACATAAGTGATATATTTTATACAACAAATCTATATTGCTTAAATGTACTTTATGGCTTTTCAATAATACAACTGAAAATAATTATAATTTAATAAATTTAGAGTTATTTTAAATCTTTCAAGATTTGAGATTTAAAATGTGAGTTTTGTGTGACTTTGGTTTGTTTTTTTGTTGGATTTAGTTTGGATTTTTTGTTGGATTGTTGATTAGCCATTTAATCCACTGTGCGCTCACCCGCACCAATACAATACATGTACCTGTTTTCTATGCTATATATCCTGGCGCATTGTTTGCCGGCAATCGCAGTCTAACTCCACCCTCTACCCTCTGCCACCGTTTGTGGCGGTTTCCATGCCGGCTGGACGGACCGGACGAACCGAACGGAGTGTTCTGCATAAGCACCACAATTTGTTATCAGTCACGCGTCGTTGTCGTTTGTCGTTTTTCGTTTGTTGCAACATGCTCTCACTCTCACCCTCCCCTCCCCCTTTTCCCCTTGCCACACACAGACACACACACATTTGTTTTGCCTTTTAAGCTTCTAATATTTTCTTCCTTTTGCTTTTCGTAATTTTAAACATACATTTTTCCGCCTGTTAATGCGCTTTCCCAGCAGCAAGCTCGTCTCCAAAAGGGTTCAACATGTTAAGCCTATTAGGAGCTAGACGCCCAATAACACCAGCTACTGCTCCAGCTCCACCTCCAGATCCCAGATCTCAGATCTCAGTAAACAGCTAGAGCTACAAAGGCTTTGACAGTTATGGGCTTTGGGAATTTTGCCTTGCAAATCTTTCTTGAAAATCCTCACACAGTTTTAAAACAAACTCCTTGCACTTTGCACAAAAATGCTTAAGGCTGCGAGACAAGATTTACAACAATTATATATCTGTATACATTCATAAATATAAAACTCTTTCTTCTGACTGACTTAGTAACACCCTGCCTATACCATATAATCAACATGCCAGAGTATAAATTATCATGCAATAAGACGACGGATTGCTAAATTCATCTTCCAAGTTGATCATATCTCTATAAAGTAGTTAAACAGCTTTTAGGCTGATGGTTAAATATAACTAAGTATGAAATAAGTAAAGCTAAAAGTTTGTTGAAAATTAAGGGTGGCAACGAACCCTAGTTTTATATATTTCATATCTATTTATCAGTTGGGTATAAATATAAGTTCATGTGGCTCCATGATTTCAATTAGCATCGCTAAACAGTTTCTAAAGATTTTGGTTTTGGCTCGAATCTTTTTTCTATTTATTACAACAAACATTTATTTTACTATTTCAATAGTTCTAATATTATCTTGATTTTTTGTGGCAAATAAAACTTTATAGTAAGCAAATTGATATTATTTTCAATAGTTGTTATTAAAATCTAACTTGGCACCATTATATATTTAAAATTTAACAAATTTCTCAACAAATTGTTATTTAATTTTATTTTGAGCCTCAAATAGTGACCGATACTTTTGTTTTGTAAGAAATTTCATACAACAAATTATTTTTCATTATTTAAGATGCCGATAACTGTAATCTTTACAGTGATTAGCTAAGCTTTTAAGCTCAATTAACTTGCACACTAACTGTACCTTAAGCTACGGACAATTGTTGTACTTTAGCTTTAAGTCGTTTACAGCTTCAACTTTAGCTGTTAAAGGAAAACTTCCCTTCTTCATCTGCTCCCCCCTGGCTCGTTAAGATAATGCGTGGTCTGTGCGACTGTGGAGGTGTGCGTGTGTGTCTGTGTGTAGGTGTGTGTGTGTGTGGGTGTAAATGCTGCCTGTGCCTTATCAAATTTACTGTTGCAGTTTTCTACCTTCTCTTCTGCCTTTTTTTGGCTTTTGTTCAATTGTCAACGTGAAGGGTGTGAAAATGCGATTCCACCTTTCCCTTTAAGGGGAAGATTTGAGTGGGTGTGTTTCGGGTGGTTTATTTGCAAAAGTATCATTTTCTTAAGCTGCTGCAAGGTGTTGCAAGTAAGCCGCTGCTAAGGGATGCGAACATTTTCTTTGGCAATTTCCGTTTTCTTTCAACGCATTGCAAAATTGAAATGGAAATTGATGGCAAAAAGGAGAAACAGAGAGAAGAGTGAAGAGAGGATGATGATGAAGAAAATAGGAAAACCAGACTAAAAGCATTACCTTAAAACCCACGCAACCGTTGACTAATTTTAAACACACACACACAGGAAGAAGGATGCGAGCAAAAACAGAAAACAGCTAATGTATCTGTGTTTAACGGCATCTGTATCTATATCTATGTACCTAATATATATATGTATATCTGAATCTATATCTGTGTGCAGCAGCATCAGCTATATTTAGTTACAAGACCGGCAATGCCGGCCGCCAAAATGTGGGCAGTAAATAAATGTAAATCTTTTGGCCCACGCAAAATGCCAAAAACGATGCGCTTCCAAAATTCGCAGGAGAATGGTGGCAAATTGAGGAGAAGGTAGGGAATTAGAGGGAGTTCTGAAGCTGCTAACTCACCCACATTAAAATATACAAAAAGCTTCCCAACAGAAAGCTGGCAACTCTGTACGAAAGAGCTTTTTCGACTGTCGATAGTTCGACAGAATAAAGAATACATAGTTTTATTTTTCTACTTTTTTATTTGTATTAACTTGACATATGTATCGAACATTTATTTGGATATTAGTTGTGAACCTATGTATACGGATTATTTATATTATATTTTACTTGGTTTAAATTAGTTACTTTCAAAAAGAAATTTACTTTAATTAGTCCATTTGCTTTAAAAATTAATATTTGTAATAATCATATTTAATTAAAAGAAAACAACGATTTTTAATAAAATTGTGTGAAATTTAGATAGATATGTATGTACAGTAAAAATAATACTACAATCTATAAATTATATACGCTATTTTTACTTAAATTTACAATTAAGTAGTTCTCCAAATACAATACACTTCTTTGCATTTCTTTTGTGTTTTCGAAATATAAATTTTATTAGAATTATTAACATAAACTTTTAAATAAATAAAAGAAACTATCGATATCTGCAATTAATCGATAGTTCTTCAGCTACCATCATGTGGCAGCTCTGGCAGCGCTGTGAGCTTTCAAAGCTCTGATGCCTGTAAGCCAGAGAGCGGACAGAGCAAAAGCTTTTTGTGCTAGTTTGTTGTGGAGAAGGTTGCGCTCAAAAGTATGCTACGGCTTTTTATTATGTGCAGCTGATGTGAGCCTTTCAATGTGTGCGTGTGTGTGTGTGTGTGAGTGTGACGGTTGCTGTTTGTTATTGTTGACACAAACGACCCTTAAATATCATTTGTTGCAGTCACTACAACTTGTGGCAAGAACAACAATAGGACAACAACACACAACAAAGTGTAGCATACAGCATGTAGCATGTAATTTGCCACTTTTATCAAGTGCCACACACAAGTGCTCTGTGCTCCGTGCTCTGTGCTCTGTGCTCTGTGTGTGTGTGTTGTGCCTTGTGGATGCCTCTATAGAATTTATTGCACGTTGATTGCATTGACCGTGACATGGAATACAGATAATACACTTAGTTGTTATTAGTTATTGCATATTGCGGAATTTGTACTCAAATTAATTGTTTAGTAACTGCACTGTAGCTGTAGCTCGAACCATAACTGTAACTGTTTTAACATCCCCTGATGATAACGCCGACCCATTTGCATTTCAATTGTTATTTCCGCATGCGATATGACCCCAAAACAAACGATACTCGAATTGCAAATATCCTCTTGCTGAGAGCGTCAAAAATAACATGAAAGACTTTTTGTCAAAATATCGCGATATATTGTAAAATGATACGTTTATTCCATATATCGATTACTTTCCGGAAAAATAATAAGAATATCGCAATCTCTGAAGCTCTTGTGGATGCGGACCCCAAAAGATTTTCTGTTTTTGTAGTAATCATCAAATTTGCACTCGGGCGAGAAAGCTTTTTGGTTACTTTGTATGTGTTGCTGTTAAAATTCGATTGAGTTCATTATTTAATATTTCATAGATGCTACTTTACTAACTAATTAGCATTTTAGTGAAACAAAAAGGACCTTTACAAACTTAAAAATACAAGAGAGAACTTTTACATTTTAAAACCTGTGTATCTTACCTGGGTGCAAATTTGTACATAGATTGATCTATTGCTTTATATAGTTAGTATACAAGAATGTTACGTTATTTTTTACTAAGCAATTTTGAGCTTTGACCCCGACTTTGACCCGTTCCTGTTGGAATTTCGCCAAAGGCCGTCTTATTGCACGGTCATTATATCTCAGCTATGTTGTGTGTAAATTTCAGCCTCTTAGCTCTACCCATTTCGTCATCACGATGATCAGTCAGTCAGTAAGGACAAAGAGTTTTATATTAGACAGATTTGTGAGTATATACCCGTTGACTTACATTCAGTGCTGGGTATACAAGGAAGTTAGGAAAAGCGCAGGCGCTCTCCCACGCACTTGAGGACACCAGCTGCTATTATAGGAGCTGTAGGTGCTGTTGTTGTTTTTGTAACTGTTGGAGTTTGTGTTGTTGCTGCTGGTGTTACTGTTGTTTTTGTCGTGTCAGTTACGTCGTGGCCTTTTTTGGCAACCAAATACGAAACAACAACAAAATTTGCGCAGCATTTTCATATGCGCGTCGCGCACTCAGCTGCCACTATGTGTGTGTGTGCTGTGTGAGTGTGTATGGTGTGTGAGTGTGTTGTGTGTGCGTGTGCGTGTGGCAACTGGCAGAAGTGCGTGGAAAACAACTAAAAACTAAATCAAATCGACACGCAGCAGCAGCAACAGCAAACAATTTATTCAGGCGCTCGCAAAAAATAATAAAACAGAACAACTAAATAATATTTGAAAATATCAAATAAAATCAAATCAAAAGAAATGCAAATATCATAAATAAAATAAATAAAAGTGCCGCCTAAAAGTTGACTATAAATATAAAAGGAATTTCATTTTTGGTGTGTTATTTGAGGCGCGTCGCGAATTCGCGAAATCTCATCACCTGTTTTCTCGATTCTCTCTCAGAGCTCGCAGGTCTGCTGGCAGTTATTGTTGTTGTTGCTAGTGCATTGTTTTTGTTATTGTTATTGTTGTCAATTGTACTAAATAGTTACACTTGAATATAGTATTATTAATGTAGTGCAAAGTTCGACAAAAAGAATTTAACATACATCAAATCAAGTGAAATAAATAAATCAAGTAAAATAAAATCAAGTAAATTATGAAATGAAATATAAATAAATACAAATTCGCATTTGTTGTGGTTTGTGCCATTTCTCAGCCAATTATTACTAACCATTGTTGACATTGGACATCACTACAAATTAATTGAGTTTTGTTGTTAAGTAGGTATATGTATGTATATTCCACCTGCCACATTTCTCAGACACTTAGTGCAACATTAATTGAAAACATCGTAGAAAATGCAGTGCGCGGCTGCGGTTTGCATTTGTGGTAAGTGTACTGGCTAAATAACACTGCTCCCCTTTGCCACATGCCACCTGCCCCACGCTACCTCCTACCTGCCACTTGCCCACAATTACCTGCCTGCCCTTACCTGCCGCAACATTGCAATAAAGTTGCAAGTTGCACGCTGATAAACCCCAAGCAACCCACATTTTATGACTGCTTATCAGTCTGCTCATGTGTGTTTGTGTGTGTTTGTGTGTGTGTGTGCTGCAACTAACAGGTGTTTTGTGTGCAGCTCAAACACATACTCATCACACACACACACAACCACACACTGTTGCCAAGCAAACTGCGCCAGAAAGTAGACTATACATTCTACCAAGTAAACTATTACGCCTTTCCCAATAACCATAACAGTTATTTCATTTAATTTAATTTATAAATTCAATATTGCTAAATCATTTTTTTTACTTTTGATGTAATATAAATATTATAAAAGTTGAAAACCAAAACTGAATATTGCTCTTTCCTAAACTAAGAATTGTTAAATTCAAATCACTTGTTGATTTTTATCAAGAAAACTTTAAGAAACCTTTTTTGTTTCTAGTGTTTTACTGTACAATTTTTCGAGCAATCGAGTATTATTATATTGCCAATCAAAATCGACTTTAAATATGGCTATAGTCGAACATTCACGATGTGTACTTGAAACACCTTTCACCTTTCAGGATGCAACACAGGTCCTTAAATGACCTACATTAAAAATCCTTCAAATATGGTTTCATGTGAAAAATACGCTCCACAAAGTTTTTGCACTTTTTTCTACGTATTTACGCATATTTTTCACAACTGAATAAAATTAAAATTAATTGCCTGTACAATTCCCAGCAATTGTTCGCTTTCAATTATAGAAACACGTTGTTTAGCAGCAAAACAAAAACATGCAAAAAACTGTATAATAAACTTTATTAAAATAAAAAAAAAATACATCTGCATTAAATTAGCGGTAACAAATGTTTTGTGAAAGCGCTATAAAAAACGTATTAAGCCAATTCTTGGTATTAACATAAAACTTATTAAGCCAATTCTTGGTATACTAGCATACTTTTTTGGTGCATTGGCTTTTAATTTGTAAATCATAATTTCCATGGAATGGTATTGCATAAAGGAATGGTATTGCAAAATTGCATTGCAGAGAGTTTGACACATAAACAAAACCATTCGATTTTGGAAAATGTCAGATATTTTGAGTTTCTAGTTTGTTTTTACCAGAAAATGAGACAAAAGCGATTGCAACACTGCTTAGAGATTGCCACATACAAATATCAAAGTTCAATTGTATCGAATTTGGGCGTACATAGTACTGTGCGTACGTCATAAGTATTTGCGAGGGTTGTCTGAGAAGTTGGAGAGCTTAGGGAGCAATATTTGAAATTGAGGTTTCTGGAAAGTTTTAGCACTATTAATAAAAAATTTACAATGTTTCAGAAACTTAATTATGTTAAACTGAAAATATATAACTTCATAGTAATTGGAATGAAAATTGAAAAAATATTCCACAAAAAAGTTAAAAATAATGTTATTTAAAACATATTCTTAAGAAGTTAAAAAGGAATTATTTATCATTAACCAAAAGAAAGGATTCAACTGACAGGATTCAAATGTGTTTGAGAGGAAATGTGAAACAAAAATCGAAATTAAAATCGTATACTTAAGTATGGAAATGTTAATTTACCGGAAATGTGAACATAAGAGGAAGAAATAATTTAGAAACTTTCAGAAATGTATTTAAATTACAATTTAAATAGATTCACGATATTAAAAACTTTCTAAAAGAGTTTCAAAAAAAAAAAAATGTGGTAACAGAAATGAAAGAAATAAACATTAATATTATTAAATGAACGATATTATAATTGAAATTTGCTGAGAAATTTTGTGGCTGCCCTCGTAACAAATACATGTGTATGCAAATAATTCATAAGGAAGCTGCAAATGCTAAATGTCATTTGATACGTGACAATGCGGCACAAATTTTCATAGCATACTTTAGTGGGAGATTTGTTATTGTTCTTGCCAAATGTATGAGCGAGAGTGTGTGTGTGTGTGTGTGTGCGTGTATATGTATGTATACGTGTGTAGGCGTAATTAAAAGGTATTCACACGCTTTTACACTCAGAGCCGGGCAAAGGTCAAAGGTGCAATAGCTTTAAATTCTGTGTGTCTCTCTTTATTATTTTTTTGTCTTTTTTCCGGGAGTTAAAAGCGTTTACAAATTCATTCGATTTCGTTTCCGCTTTTCCTTTAATCATTTGTCATTTACCTAATTAGCAATTTACTGATTTGTCCAACTTGTCCACACACTGTTTTCTATTTTCTTTTTTGGCTTTCCCTTTTCTCTGCTTTCCCCACAGGCCGATGCCAGTTTGGGCATGCATGAGCGTGAATACATTCAGGAATCGCTAAGCTATGTACTTCGCATTCAGGAAGTGCAGGAACGCATTAAATTTGAATTTGTCGAAATACTGTTGGCCTTCATATCCGGTTGGCTGGTATTTTATCACACCGCCCACGAGCAGGCCGAGGATCATCGCGACTATCTGCAGGATCTGAGGCACAAGGTTCAAAAGGTAACTACTTTCAACCTATCTCATTTAAGAGCGAACATAACGTTTTAAAGTTTTAATAATAGTAAATTAATAAAAAAATAACAAATATTTTCCAATATGCATACAAAATTTAAAAAACCACAATTATTTTCGAATTTGCATTAGTTTGTATCAAAAATAACAAATTACTTTGCAATTTGCATTAAATGGCGTTTAAATTATAAAAAATTTTTATATTAAAAGTGTTTAAAAACAATTTGAAATTCCTTTTTTTATTTTTAAATAAAAGATCCGAAATATTTCGATTTTTTAATTAAATGTTTTGTAAATATTATTGAAAAAATAACAATTGCTTAACAATTTGTATATAAAAGGCTTTTAAAATATAAATATTTTTGCTATCAAAAGTGTTAAATAACTGTTTGACATTAAATATTATATAGTTTTTTTTTAAATTTAAAAAATAACACTTTTTATATTTATTACAATAGCTACAAAATATATTCGAAAATATTTATTAAAAGATTGAAATTATTTTGCAATTTGTGCTGCTTAAAATACAATTTATTATTTTTACTGAAACAAATTTAAAATTATATTTAAATGTATATTATTTTATTAAATGTTACGGAAGAATCTTTTTTTTTATTTTTAACTCAAGTTCAATTAGCGTCTCGTGCTTCTTTTCTTTCCACTTTCCACTTCTAACTTTTATATTGCTCTTTTTTTTTAGACTCGCGAAAATTTCGAGGAGGCTCGCGAAAAGGTCACCGAACTGAAAACCAAGTACATGGAAAAGCGTACGGTAAATAATTCCCACACAAACAAAAACAAACTTTGTCCGAGCGAGATTTAAATCAAATTTTCTTTAAACAATTTACAGAAGTCGGAGGAGATTTTCACCAAACGTGGTTATCTGTTTTTGATGGAAAAGAGTAAGTTTTTTGTTGTTATATCCATTTTGATTTGTTGCTTTTATTGTATTTGATATTGTTATTGATATTGTAATTCTTATAATGGCTGAGATTCGATTTGTTGGCAATGAGAGTGTAGATTAACTATTTAAGAAATAATCACTTTTAAATACAATTTGTAATTTAAATTAACCAAACGTATTAAACCAATTCTTGGAATAAATATTAAACTTATTAAACCAATTCGTGGTATAATAGCTTAACATTTTCTGAAAATTGTTACCAAATTTCGTATGAAGTTCATAATGGACATAGGCCAAAGTAAACAATTTCCGATTCTACGTAAATTTCTGTTACTTGATTCTGATTTCCGAAACGAATTGAAATTCCTGAGAGAAATAATATCAAATGCGTAGGATTCCACTTAAAATGCCAATGTAGCATACTTTTTGGTGCATCGGCTTTTAATTTGCAAATTCGTCAAAATCATAAATTCCATGGAATGGAATTGTGTACAGGAATGCAGAATTGCTGAGTTTGACCCATAAACAAAACCATTCCATTTTGGAATGTCACAAAATGTCACAATTCAAAATGCTTATATAAAACTTTGAACCAATTTTTGTTGTTTATCAATTGAAGCACTTTAAAGCTTAAAATTAAGTTTCAAACACAACGTTAACTAAATCCACAAAGCTTAACAAAAGCTTTGAGGCTATTACAAAACTGACTTTAGTCGGAACCACTTTTGAACCGGTTCAGCTGTAATAAACAAATGTTAAGCTCGTCTCATTGTCAAATGGAATTAATCTCAAGCCACTTAAATGTTAAATGTTTTCTAAAAATACGCAATGCTTAACCTTAAATCTAACGATAAATGTTTTGCTCTTTCCTCCCCCCGCCTCCATTTAAACATCCATCTGTATCTTTAACTATCTATCATTTTAAAATAACTATACACACAAACACACACACATATATACACACACTTCTGCACTAACACACTGCCAAATATTGATGGGTCTACTCTTATATTGTGTGTATTTTTGAATCTTTTATTTATTTCTCTATCCCTTTCCTTCCCACAACCCATCTACGTATTTTTTTTGGGTATAAAACTGTGATCTCTGCCGTGTGCTTTTTGGTGTCAACTGCAAAACTCTGACTGTGCAACCAAAAACAAAACCAAAAAAAAACAAACAAAAAACCACCACATAAACCACTTAAAAAAAAAAACCTCAACCACACACACACACTCTGAACTATGAACTCTGCCTGTCGAACTGCAAAACGAATTCTCTAGGTTCCCTTCTGAAAATCTCACTTTTAGAGCCTTTCAAAGCAACATGGACGAAATACTATTGCACATTCAAGAAACAAAAGCGCGAGTTCACAATGCTCCAGTTCAATCAGATGAACCACAGTTTCACACGGCCCGAGGCCCGTGAGGACGAGAAATTGACGTTGTTCTCGTGCCAACGACGGGCCTCTGAATTTGAGAAGCGTTTTTGCTTTGATTTAACCTTCAAGGAGAAACCGGGCATTGTCTACACGTTTCAGGCGCTTAGCGAAAAGGATCATCGCTCCTGGCTAAGCGCCATGGATGGCACGGAGCCGGTAAGTTACCAAACAAATTATGAGAAACACCTAAAAAAAATATAATCTTTGGCACACCCAAAATTTGTCATAAACAAGAAGAAAGAAAAAAGATTCGGATACCCGTTTTTAATATAATACCATATACTTTTAAATATCAGTTTTCGTATAAAATAAAAATACAGGGTCTAAAAAGCGGTTTTTAGTTTAGTTAAAAAAAATTTATTGAAAACAGACAGCGGAATCTCATGCTTGCACTGTTAGAACCACTTGAGAATTCTAAGGCGCCAATATGAAAAATAGCTGCAATCTGAGTTTGTCTCCTGGTGTGTTATTTAGATACTTTTTGATTTATTTGAAAATTTTTAAAAATAAAGAAAATGTTTGTCATAAACAGAGAGGAAAAGTGGAAAATATCCGAATATCCTCTTTTGTAACATTAAGTAATCTTCAACCTCTATTTCCGATCGTTCCTATGACAACTATACGTAGGTATGATACTTAAAGTGGTCCGCTTTTTATTCAATTCTAGATAAGAAATTAAATAAAACTATATACTTTACTTATACTATAATAAAACCACAATAAATTTGTTGTAATCTTTTACAGACCTATCTGGTGCCTGGCAAAATGAAGGCCAATGAGGCTTATCAATTGGATGAGACTGGCTTTATGTTTGTGCGTCGCTGTATTCAGGTTTTGGAGAGTCGAGGACTCGAGGATGAGGGCATTTATCGTAAGAGCGGCGTTGGTACCAAAATCAACAAACTTCTTGCTCTCGGTATGGAGCGCAAGGATACGGAGGATGTCTTTACCGATGACAAGTATCGGGATCTCATGGAGAGTAACACAATTGCCAGCGCCCTTAAAATGTATCTGCGCAATTTGAATGAGCCCCTGATGACCTATCATTATCACAGCGGTTTCATCGAGGCAGCCAGTGAGTATTAATCACCATCAATCAGTTAATCAAATTACAATCATAATTATAATTAATATATATATTATTAAATACTATCCCTTCTTTCATTTTTTCACAGAGAAAGAGAGCCTCAATCAACGTGTGAACGAGGTGCATAAACTGGTTTACAAACTGCCGCAGCCAAACTTTGAAATGCTCGACATGGTCATCAGGCATTTGACTGAGTAAGTGACTAATCAATCAACGAATGAATGAATTGATCAATCAAACGAGTTGTAGCTATTAGAAAGATATTAGTAGCTATTAGAAAGATGACTGCGTCACTAGCGTGAACTTATTGTTCCTTATTATGATTATGCCAACAATTCGAGCCTTTGGAGATAGTATTTGTGTGTGCTTTAGTCACTAGAGAGACCTTTTGAGATAGTATTTGTGTGTGCTTTAGTCACTAGCGTATGCCTAACTTCAATATAGCCAAATCTGCACAACGAGAATAACTTTCGTGACGAGCTAAATTGAAATGCAGGCGAATGAGTCCGATTATATTTCGTCACTATCGTACAGCTGCCTTTTCAAAGAATAGAGTGTTACAACAAATGGTATTTCATTTCGTTACTAGCCTGGGGCTACCTACTATAAGAAAAACATTCTTACGAGTCATCAGTCACCAGTCACCAGTAACCAGTAACCAGTAACCAGTCACTAGTCACTAGTCAGTAAAACGTCACTAGATTAATTTAATTTCCATTTCGCTAAATGACTGGTGCATTTTTTAGTCACCAGCCATCTGACAAGTCCCTACTATCACAAAAATCTCAATTTAGAGAAATGACTTGAAATGACGTTGTTTAGTCACTTGTCACCATTAACTAGTATCCTTAGTATTCAGTCCTTAAGGGCTCACTTGGTCTTCAATAATTGTCTAACTTAGTCGCTGAAAACTAGCAACTAGAAATCTCAGCAATTGACAGCATTTAGAAAAATGACTGGTAAACTCTTTAGTCACCAGCTTACCAGTAGGTAACTAAAGTTAAGAACTCACTTGGACATACAACTAGAAATTCGTATTAAAACTTTGCCTAACCGACATTCTCAATTGACACTTTCAGAGTCTCGCGCAAATACGAGAAGAACAAAATGTCTGTGTTTAATCTGGGCGTTGTCTTTGGTCCGACATTGTTGCGTCCATTGGAGGAGACGGTGGCGGCCATATTGGACATTAAGTTTAACAACATTGTCATCAACATATTGATTGAGAACTATGAGCGCATCTTTAAGAATGATCCAAGCAGTGGGGTGAATGCAACAACGGTTGTCAATGCGGCAAGTTTGCATCCAAGTAGCACAAGCCCGCCCACACGCATGCCACGTGCCTCACAGGTGGGCAAGGCGGCCTCAACGGGTGGTGGCGGTGGAGTAGGAGGAGGTGGTGGTGGTGGTGGTGGGAGTGTAGGACGCAGTTCCATGTATTCACCGCAACAGAAAGTTTATCGTGTGGTTACTAAATCCAATTACACGGAACCTACAATGTCATCCAGTTTGCAGAATATTCCAAATGGCATGATCTATGCACATGGTCCGGCAAGTGCGAGCAGCAGCACGCCACCTGGCGGTGGTGGCAGTGGTGGTGGTGTAGGTGGTGGTACTACAAATACCAGTCAAAATGGTGTTATTGCCACAAATGGGGCACGGCCAACGCAAATGGGTAGCATGAAGAATCTGCATGCGATGACACAAAGTGACATAAGTGGACGACGCAGTGGAGCAGGAACAGGAGCGGGATCAGGAGCAGGAACAGGAGCAGGAAGTGATGCAGCAGCTGCTGTTTATGGGATACTCGGTGGTGGCCCGAATACAAATGGTGGCGCAACGCTTCAAGCACATCATGCAACACCAGCGACGGCAACAAGTAATTTACGGCATGCCGATTATTTAATGGCAACTGCCACACCCGTGGCACAATCCCAATCCCAATCGCAATCGCAATCCGCATCGAGCAGTCACATTTATACGAATGCCGTTAGCAATCGTTTAAGCTTGAATAATGTATCCCCGCCAACGGCTGCCATGCGTAAGGAGCGTTTACTTCAAAATTCCGGCAGCAGCAGCGCCATTGTCACTGGACCACAACAACATCCGCCCGTGCAACGTAGTCACTTTGGTTATGGCCAGGCAAAGCATTATTCCCCCGTTGCCGCTGCCTCCACATCCAGCTCCAATGAGAGTGTCTGCGATTCGCTTTCCTCCAACAATGGTGGTCTTGGAGGAGTGGGTGTTGGTGTCGGTGTCGGAGTAGGAATAGGAGGAGGAGGAGGAGGAGGAGGTGCTGCAAGTGGTGCTGTAGGCTTAATTTCTGGTGGTGGCAGCAGTGCCAATGTACAGCGTCTCCTCAACGCACGCAGTTCCATTGATTATCCGCCCATCACATCGCAAACATCATCGCTATCCACACTATTGGGATCCACCTGTGATGACATTGTTACCGCCACTGCAGCGCCATCTATGATCGGTGGCATGGCAAGTCTCAGCGGCAGTGGCTCGACAAATGAAAGTGCCGACTATGCGCCAACCAAAATGCATCGCAATCGTGACATTAACCAAATTAAACGCGATCTGACAGCGGGAACTGCGTAAGTTATTTTCATAATATTATCATAATTATTATTATTTTTTTAATAGTTATATTCATTGTATATGGAACGATCCACGTCAGTCGGTACAGAAATCTGTACGAAATTCCAAATTAAAAGATTCATAAGAAAAGTCAACTTCGAAGAAAGGCGAATTGAAATATAACGCAAGCTATATTTGTATGCCCTTGCAGAGACCTGCATTCAAATTTCGATATATAGCAGGTCGGATTGTATATTTAAATATACTATATTACGATACCAGACCCACTATCTATGAGTTATAATATATTTATAAGGAAACACAAACGTTGTTCATACATAAGGTTGATTTTTAGCCGATCGTTTTAATGGCATCCATATAATATAGTGATCCGATGTGGCCGGTTCTGACATATGTACTACGTGCTGCAAAAAGACGAAACTGTACCAAGTATCATTAAGAAACTTTTAAAGTGAGAGACTTGTTTGCATAGAAACAGACAGACAGACAAAATCTTTGTTCTGACTGACTGATCATCGCACAGCCTTTACCATAATAGCTACGAGAGTGAAATTTGTACACAACATTTCTGAAACACAAATTCATGGTGCAATAAGACGGCGTTTGAGGAAATACTATCGAGAAATGTTCAAATGTTGTTCTATTTAAATATGTTTTTCTAGGCGAGTGCGTACTTTATATGCCTGCATGGGTGAAAGCGAGGGAGAACTGTCCTTTGAGCCAAATCAGATAATAACGAATGGTAAGTAATCGTGTAATCGTGTAATTAAATCAATGATTCAACTAACTCATCGAACATTTTTCATATTCTTCAGTGCGCTTTTCACATGAGCCCGGCTGGTTACAGGGGACGTTGAATGGAAAGACGGGACTTATACCGGAGAATTATGTGGAGCATTTGAAGCCATACCACTAGAGTGCGATTCTATCTAAACTTTCCCCTCTCTCTCTCTCTGTTTCACACACATACACACTCTCTCTCTGTCTCTATAATCCCCTTACGATCCCCTCGTTTCTTCCTATAACCGCGTTTAGTACTGTAAGTTCCATAAGCCTAGGGCTCTACATATATATATGTATATAAAGCCTAGGGCGCCATCTAAAATCGCAAAAGAAAAAAAAAGAGAAGAAAAAACTGTGTAAAATTGTATAAAACTGAAGAAGAAAAGAAAACACTGAAAGAGGAACGCAACAAAAAAAAAAAAAGAAAGTAAGAAGTAAATAACTAATACTTACAATGGGTATGTAGTTATCATATGAAATCTATAATACACATATATATCTATATATATATATATATATATATGTATATCAAATTATATATGTTTTATATTATATTATAATATTATATATTTTAAATTTAATGCTAGCTGTAAGCTTAATGTGAAGTGTTAAATCTAAGCCATAAAAGCCACCAGTTTACTTTAGTATGTACTGCAACCACACAAGAACAAGAACAACAAAAACTACAACTACAACTAGAGGATGAAGTATATTATATACAACTATATGTATATGTATATACATACACATACACATATGTATGTATGCATTTTCCCCTTTGCTATGAAAGCAGCATCGACAGTTTAGTTAGTTTCAAAATAAAATTAAAGTAAATAAAAAAACAAATGCAAAGTTTCCAAATTTACATTTATATTTTGTTAGAAGAAATTGTAAAACAAAACAAAAACAAAAGAAAAATGAAGAAGATGAAAAGTAGCAAGGAAGAAAGAATTTGGTAAAAGTTTGCTTTGCTTTTGGCACGAACGAGACGCACAGAGAAAGCGGCAAAGATGAGAGAGAGTAAAGTAAACAATATACAACTATAAACTATATATATATATGTATTTACTTACTATACATACTTATACTATATATACAATGAGAAGAAGGAAAAATGAAAGAAAGAAAGAAAGGAACCCAAGTAAAACGGCAAAAGTTAATTAATTTATTGTTGTACGCTTGTATTTGTTGCTTAATTATAAACAAACAATTTTTTTTTTATTTGTATACCTATTAAATGTATATAATAATTAATTAAATAATTAATGGAAACACACACACACATACACGGGAGAAATATATATACATACATACATACATATACATATATAGATAACTGTACATTACAACACTCACACACACACACACACACATACACGAAAATAGCATGCTTTAAGCTGCTATTTAAACACACACGTATATTTCCAAAATCCAACAACAAATAATAAATAAACAAACAAACCCATTTTTGTAAAGTAAACCTACAAGAACATTTACAATTGAAATGTAAATCAAAAAGCATATGCATTTACAATTTTTGTAAACAAATAAAACAACTAAATATGAGCGAGAAAACAATTTTCCAATTCAAATTTCAATTGGTTTGTGAGACAACAGCATCCGCAACTGCAGCAGCAGCAACAACAAAAACAATACGATATAAGATTCTTGATCCTTTTATATAGCAAACATACATATATAGTATTTATCAACTTACCACATATATACATACATATATAGTGTACCCATTATACATATGTGTGTATTTCTAAGTAACCAGTACTTATAGAGTCGTCCATTTACAAGCAATCCACAAGCACACAACAAAATACATTCCACTTGCTTACCATCCACAGACAACAGCAACAACAACTACAACTATTACGACTACTACAACTACAACTAAAACTACAAAAATTATATATACAATTAATACTATATTAAACGGAACCTTCCCAAAATGCACAGGTTAAAGCTACTATCTGAAGCTTAAAGCAAAAACTAACCATATCAAAAGCACAACGACGGCCCGCAGCATTATGAAAACCCACCAAAAAACAAAAGAAAAAACAAAAACAAAAACTATAAATAAAATAATACATAATAATATTATAAACCAGAAAGAAAAAAATAAATATATAACCCAGGCATTCCATTCAATAAACACAAACAGACACTCACACACACACTTACAGACTTTACATATACACTATAATAATAACATATACATGTTTATTTAAACAAAATATTTTTGTTAACATGTTGCCAAAAATGATTAAACAACCTGCAAAACAAATTAATAATGATAATAATAATAACACTATAATAAAAGCATATTTATAAAACTTAAATATTATTTCAAATGTGTGTGTGTACATTTAATTGATTTATTTTATTCATTTGTTGCAACGGAATTGTTAAAACAGTTAGTAAGTATTAAACATTAAGTACCTAGTAGAAATCAGCAGCGAATTTCCCTTTGCGTGACGTCAAAATTCCATGGTTCGGAGCCGGAACTATGGCTTATTTTTTTTATTCTGCCATAGCCATAGTTCCGGCTCCGAACCATGGATGGCGCCACTTAAAAATATAGTTCCACCAACGAACCATGGATGGCGCCACTTTTCAGCGAAGCGTTTTTTAGAAAAACCGTTATATTTCCGCCATTTGAAGGACTATTTTGATATCCTTTCGTCAGTTGCTAGTCCTGATTGATGCGCTTTTTTTGACATAGGACTCGTCAGGATACGGCAAGGATCAGCAAAGTTGCATGATCTCTGAACATGCTGATTTGGCTGTTTCAAGGACTTTCGTCCTTTTGATGACATATTCCGATGAAGGAAAGCAAGGACAGTGTGTATGCCAAAGGATATCAAAATCGTCCTTAAAATGGCCGAGCTAGAGGTCATTTTCTTCAAAGGATAACGCATTTTATTAGTTTTCTGCTCATAGCTTGAGCATATCCTGCAGGATCTAAAATTTGTTGATGTCGATCGATAGATTTCGTCCTTGCGCATCGAACGAGACATGTCCTGTCAAAATCCTACAGGATATGGCGGAGTAATTTAATTTGTTTAAGCTCTAGCTCGGCCATATCCTGCAGGATCTCAAAAGGACATACCTTTTTGTAATCACCGTTGGCAGGACTATCGATTGGCATTCAAGGATTTCCAGGATCTGCCAAAAAAATTCCCAAAAATGTCCCAAGGGGTAAGTATGCAAAAATTGGTCAAAAGGCCAAAATTACGGCGTATCTCCGCCATTTGAAGGACTATCGTGATGTCCTTTGGCCTACAGATAGTCCTTGTTGTACTCAGTCAGAATTAGTAACAAAAAGGACGAATGTCCTTGAAACAGCCAAGTTACAAGGACTTTTTTGTAAAGAGAAAATTGCCCATATCTTGGCTATATCCTTGCGTATCCTGACGAGTCCTGTGTCAAAAAAATTGTCTCATCCAGGACTATCATCTGGCCAAAGGACATCCAAATCGTCCTTGTAGTTTCCGAGATATTACGGATTTTCTGTTTTCGTCCTGTTTCTCAGCGATTTGAGACTGAAATTTTACAAGTGTCGGATTCTTAAGAAAACTAATAAAATGCGTTATCCTTTGAAGAAAATGACCTCTAGCTCGGCCATTTTAAGGACGATTTTGATATCCTTTGGCATACACACTGTCCTTGCTTTCCTTCATCGGAATATGTCATCAAAAGGACGAAAGTCCTTGAAACAGCCAAATCAGCATGTTCAGAGATCATGCAACTTTGCTGATCCTTGCCGTATCCTGACGAGTCCTATATCAAAAAAAGCGCATCAATCAGGACTAGCAACTGACGAAAGGATATCAAAATAGTCCTTCAAATGGCGGAGATATAGCGATTTTTCTAAAAACGCTCCGCTGAAAAGTGGCGCCATCCATGGCTCGTTGGCGGAACTATATTTTTAAGTGGCGCCATCCATGGTTTGAACCCGGAACTAAATTTTATTTTTTCATTGTCTGAAAGTATGCTACAAATATTTTATAGGGTAGATTAGCTCTAGTTCTATTGACTATGGCACATCCAAAATTATTTGTTTTGTTTATATTTTGAAGAAAAATAGATGGATACATGACTTAAAAAAACGGATTTTGTTGTTTGTTTTTCTTTATCATTTCGATTTGTTTTTGTTTTTTTTTTTAATAGAGTCTAGGCATTACAAATGTAACTTAAAGTATAGCAACGTCTCTGCCATGGCCAAAACTTTGATGACTTGGCTAATTGGTCACACTGGTACGCCAGTTATTTCTACTTGCCGGCGATGCCACTTTTTTGGCATCCAATTCATAAATAAGCAGGCGCCACATTTTCACCACGAATACCTCAGCCTCCTCATCCAGCACCTGTATATGAGGGGCAAAAAGATATGGAGATAACAATTAGGAACTGTGATTAACTTATATAATTTGGGTTAGCTATATTATTACCATTTGGACATCGTCCAGTATGCTTTGGGGCGGACTGCCAGCCAAAACTTTGGAACATATAAAGTCGACTAGCGTTGGCTCTGGCTCACCGATATATTCGATGATTTTCTTATTAATCCATGGACGTATTTTGCGTTCCATTAGACCGCTGTCAATCTCATTGCGATCGAGTTTGTAATTAAATAGCTCCTCCTTTTGTGTGGGTATCCTGTCAATAATGCTTTTTATATGGCGGCGTTTTTCATCATGCACCTTTGCACCATTCTCATCCTTTTTGGTGTTTTGTGTAGCGGCAATATCTGCGCTTCCCGCAGATGCAGCTGCATCATTCTTACCGTGGTGTTTATGGTTGCTACTACTGTTGTTCTTATTGTTGCCACTGCTGCTGTTGTTGTTTCCCTTGCTACCGCCACCGGTACCACCACCACTACCGCTGCCATTCCCAGAACCAGATGATGTCGATCCGGAACCACCGCTACCACCACTCCCACTTGCATTGGCGATCTTTTGGCTAACGGCAGCGGCAGCAGCGGTCGCCGCTGATACAGCAGAACTTTGACGCTCCGCAGCCGTCTGAGATGCACTAACCGATGTTGTGCTGTTGCTCAGATTGTCATCATAATCTAAATAAGCAAATAGAAAAATGAATCAATCAATCAATTAATCAATGTGCAAGCAACAAAAGCAAACTGCCAACACAGCAAAGAGCAAGAGCATCAATATTGTTGTGCTGCTCTAACTCGTGGCTAACAAGTGTCATATGTTGTCCTGGAATATGGGAATTCTCCTTACCTAGCGGCACAAGCTTGCGCTTCTTGGGATTAATATTCTCATCGTTGTCGTCATCGTTCACAAAAACGCCAGTTGCTTCAATTTTCTTCTTTTTGAGATTGTTGCCCAGTGTGAGGGAAATGAGCGGCATGCTCATTGGCGGCGTGGCGGAAGCAGCAACGGATGAAGACACATGTTCATTGTCCATCATGGCATTCTTTGTGGGTGTATGGATGTTTGATAATGAATCTCTAGATTCGCTGTTCTGTCTACTAACACTATCTACGGACTGATTGTTGTTGTTACTAATGTTGTTATTGTTGCTAGTCTTGAGATGCGAATAACCGCTGGCATTGGAAGCCGTATCCGCCATGGAGGCACGATCATCATTTGTCGATATGGAATCCTCTGAAGGCGGCGCTTTTGCAATTGATGCACTCTCCAAACTATCATAAGCATCCACCATCTGATGCTTGCTTCGACGATCCTGTTGTAGTTGTTGTTGTTGCTGCTGCTGCGTTGGTTGTATATCCTGCAGCTCACGTCGCTGTGCTTCCTGATTCACATTTATTATAATTCTCGGCTCATAGAGCTTCTCGATTTCACGACGGGCTTTTTCGAATTCTTGCGATGGATTCTCAAACTCTCCACTAAAGATTTTATTCTTCAGCTCGGCCAATTCGTCAGCCTCCTTTTCGCGATCCTTGGAATCGGCATCAGCTTCACGAACACGCTCGGCCAAACGTTGTTGCAACTCCCGGCCTCTATAGTACAAGGCATCATCACGTTCATCATCATAATCCTCAACAAATTCCTTCAGACGTTTGGCATCCTTTTCGCGTTCCTCTTGGCGCATCATCTCCTTAAGGCGATACTGCAATTGAGAATTTAATAGATCAGTTAGTGTGTACATTTAAATCTTTAATTAATCAATAAATTAACTTTTCTCTCTGATCCCTACATACTCTCTCCAACAGTTTACCTTTTCATTTTCCTTAGACTTGCGTTTCTCTCGTATCTCCCAATTGGTAAGACGCTCCTGGTAGGCAGCCTCCTTTTCACGTGCCTTTTTCTCTGCCTTTTTGCGTTCTCGCATCTCCTCCTCCATTTCCTTTTCACGGCGCGCATCTCGCACCGGCTTAATGATCTTCTCTTCACGTTCCCGCTCCCTATCACGTTCCCTGTCACGCATCTCCATCCGTTCCCTTTCACGCTCTCGCTCGCGTTCTCGTTCACGTTCACGGTCACGCTCACGTTCCCGTTCCCGCTCACGTTCTCTTTCACGCTCCTTGTCGCGTAGCTCACGCATTTCACGTTCCCGGAGCTCACGCATTTCACGCTCTCGTTCACGTTCTCGCTCACGATCACGCTCCTTGGTGCGAGATTTGGAGCGTCGTCGTCTGTTGTCCTTGGCATCCGTTGCAGGGCCACGTTCCTTGTGCTCCTTGCGGACAGGAGACACATCAATTGTGACAATGGATTCTTTGCGATTGCGACTGGTTAGATTAGATTCCTTGCTGATTGGCTCTTTGTCATTGATTTCAACAATTTCCTCGACTTCGCTGCTAGTGTTGGCAGCATTATTGGCGCTTGTTTTTCCACCGCTGCTGCTACTGTTGCTGGTTTTCCGTTCGCTTTCCCGCTGCTTTTTACGCTCACGATCACGTTCACGTTCCTTTTCCTTCTCCTTGGTGGCCAGCTGTTTCTCCTTTTCCTTCTCCTTCTCAAGCTCCTTGCGATGCTCATCAGCCTCCGCACGTTTACGAAATTTACCAATCTCACTGCTAATCAAATTACGTTTCTCTTCCTCGAGCGCATTCTCGTTTAACGATTTAATTTTGAGGTCATCCTCGCCACGTCGTGTTTTCTTATTACGATTGTTGGCACCGCTAGCACCATAAATGTCACCACGATTACTACCATCGAAGCCATCAAATTCATGCTTGTGCTCCTCGAGCAGATCGTGCATTTGGCTGGTCGCATACTCATCCTCAGTCTTTTCATCCATGGCATTGGGTCCACCCTCGCCATTCTTGCACTCCTTCTCTTTGTAATCCTCGATTAACACTTTGTTCTTGGCATCCACCTTGGCTAATAAGGTCTTCCCATCAATCTCCAGTTCGCTCAACAGACGCACAGCGCGCATCGCCGCAATAGGGCCATCGAATTCACAGAATCCGAATGTGGAGACACGTTTCCAGTTGATAACGACTCCGCATGTGGCCAAGATACGTTTAAGCAATGATTCTGGAACACGTTCGCTGATGTTACCAACAAATACAGTAATGACAGGACCACGAAATTGGGGTTGAGGCTCTGGCGGTCTATGATAAACTGTTGGCTGTGAGCTGATCGTTGCTGAACTGCGATAACTGCGTGGCGGGGGATTGCCCATCGACTGCATCAACTAGAAAAACATGAAATTATTATCGATTATAGAATTTGACATGATTCAATTATTTGCATATAGTATACAGTATAATTCGCTTAATATCACATATTATGGTGTCGAAAGTTGTATGTGAAATGGAAGCACATTATACTGTATATCAGTGTTGCCAATTCATCTTTTTCCCCAACAAATCTGGCTTTATTTATAGCCAAATTGCGGGAAAATTACAAAAACAGCTTCTCTCTGAAAATGTGCAGCTTTTTAATGATATTTTCTTCTAAAATTTGCCTTCTCTTCCCGTTGGAAACAGCTTTATTTCAGGTAAAATGTTTGCATCACTACTGGTGTAAATTGTTTATTGATACTCACATGCGGCGGTGGTATCGATGCATTCATATATTGCGGCATCGGCGCACGCGGTGGATACGACATTTTGTTATTATTGTTCCTTTTTGTTTTGCCTTCCTAAATACGACTATTTTGTTGTTGGCGTGCGTGCAAATTAAAGCCGACACACGCACACACTTACTCACGCACGCTCACACACACACACGGGAATATGAGTGAATGTGAATCGTGTACGATATTAGTGTGAGCTGAAGAATATGGGATATGTGATCACGTCGCTATCTAATAAGAGCGTACGCATTTAAGCACACCCACATGCGTATTAACACTGGCGTCTCTTATTTTTTGCACAAAACTCGTTTTCTCCACATGCAATATGCAATTAATAACTACACGAAAAAAAAGTTTTGCTATTCTCAAATTTTCACCACTGCGGCCGCTGCTACACAGCAAAGAGTCTACTATGTTGCAGAAAATTAGTTCTAAAACTAGACTGGCACTCTTGGTGGCGGCGCTAGCATCAAATTCCATAGTTCCAAAATTCGACAGCGTATGGTTTTTGGGGGCGCTTTTGCGAGGTCTACGTCAATAAATTTCATCATTTTTTGGCACCATCTATTGTTTGTCAAACAAAACGGCCGAGTGACGTTTGCTTTTGAATTCAACTAAGTTTACCAACATCTGGCAGCACTGTATAAAATGCTAAAAATAGTAAACAGCTGATTATTGCTACACTTTCATATTAATATATAACACAATTTTGTTTTGTTTTGAAATTGAAGCAACAATAATAAGATGCGACTAGGAGGCGCGCTTAGATGCCGCAGCGTAATGAGGCAACAATATGTGCCACAGCACAAACCAGCGCTGGACGATGACATAAAACGCTTAGAGGATTTCCTGCTGTCAAAACCAAATATTTTGGTGCTCACTGGCGCTGGCATCTCAACAGAATCAGGTTAGCAGAAAATGGCATATGCTTATGTATATCTATTGATACCCATTGTTGTTGTAGGCATACCTGACTATCGGTCAGCTGGCGTTGGTCTCTATGCCCGAACTAACCACAAGCCCATTCAGCATATTGAGTTCCTCAAGTCCAGCAATGTTCGTAAACGTTATTGGGCCCGCAACTTTGTCGGTTGGCCAAATTTCTCGAGCACACAACCAAATGCTACACATCATGCTCTGGCTCGATTTGAGCGTGAGGCAAGGGTTCAATCCGTGGTCACACAGAACGTGGATCGTCTGCACAGCAAAGCTGGCTCCAAGGAAGTCATTGAATTGCATGGCAGCGGTTATGTGGTCAAGTGTTTAAAATGTGACTATCGTATCGATCGTCACGAGTTCCAAAATATACTCACCTCAGTAAATCCGTCGTTTCAAGATGCCCCTGATATGATACGACCCGATGGCGATGTGGAAATCCCAATAGAATATATAGAAAATTTTGTAATACCCACCTGCCCAACCTGTGGCGGCGATCTCAAGCCGGAAATTGTCTTCTTTGGCGACAGTGTGCCGAGACAAAGACTGGACACAATTGCTGGTATGGTCTACAATAGCGATGGCCTCCTGGTCCTCGGCTCCAGTTTACTAGTCTTCTCTGGCTATCGCATTGTCCTCCAGATGAAAGATCTTAAGCTGCCGGTGGCGATTGTTAATATTGGAGAGACGCGTGCAGATCATTTGGCTGATATTAAAATCTCGGCCAAATGCGGCGATGTGATACCCAAGCTCTTTGACTTTAGAAGCAAGGCTTGAACGAAATGTACCTGTGTTTGTAAATATGAATTATTTTGATTATATCCTATACTCTTTGAAACTTTTGGTTTTCACAAAAAGAAATTCTCAAGTTTTTGGTTTTCGTTCATTGTTTAGCTTGTTCTAATAACAATAAAATACGAGAAATAAATTAGAATAAAAAATCAAAAACGCCCATCATGTTTTTCTTTTATCTATACTCGATTTAAAATTTTATTTTTTGTTAAGCAGAGGCAAAAAGCGGTATATTACAGGGATTGCGCCGTATCCATCTGTATACATGTTGTCGGACACTCGCATGGATTTTGTTTCATGGCCAATATAGCCTGATCTACTTCATCGAAATCCCCGCGACTTTTATCGCGTTTATATATATCACTTTCAAAGACCTGCTGCTGCAGAAGGGCTTCCTCGGAACGATCCTTAATGCGTTCATCGTTTAAGGCGAAGCGTAGAGTGCACATTCCGGTGATTATTATATCCACTGGATCTGGGTGTTCGTAGATTTCCAAATAGAAGTAATCCCCTGAGGTGTAGGATTCATTAAGCCACAGCGGTGGCTTTAGTGTAGTAGCAAGGGTATTATCAAGTGGTGGCGTATCCGTCACTTCAATTACGGGACTTGCAGTGGCTTCAGTTGGACTTGGTTCATTTGGAGTGTTGGATTCACCAAGCATCAGCGGTGGCTTCAGTGTAGTAGTAAGTGGTGGCGTATCCGACAGATTAATTACGGGATCAACAACGGTGACTTCAGTTGAACTTGATTTATGTGGAGTAGACGACGGGCGATGTTTCTGCATTTGCGGTAATTGTTGCGAAAATATAACAGTTACCATGCTTGTGTCAGAGAGTGCAGATTCCTCATCTAATTGTGTGAGTATTTCATCTTCTGCTGCCATTGACGTACCATTAGGTTTTTTGTTTAAATAGTATGATTTATCAATTTCTGAATTTGCCGTCTTCCAGATATTGTTTGTATTTCCATCCGTGCTCAATTGTCCCTCGACTCTACGACTCATTCTCAGCTCGACTTCCGCGCAAGAGTTGCACTTGAAATCGGGGAACTTGGAGTTGCCAATACGTGGCAATCGCTTTGTGTCTAAAAGGCACTTTAAATGTGTTCCCACTGCGGCGCACAATGTGCACAGTTTAATGATCCAGCTGTGTCTATTGTAGCCGCGACCTTTTGGACACAGGCAATTGATTTGGTCACAGCGCAGAAGTTTACTGTGGAGTTCAACGTATGCATTAGCTTGTCTTTCCCAGGTAGCATCTCTATCTGGCACAAATATGGATTGCAGCTTGATAAGGTCATGAAACTTTTTGTCCCTGCACCACAGACATCTCAGATAATAACCGGAGGCGATTGCATAGCGTCGCATACATGTCCTATGGGCGAATCCCTTTCTGCAACAATCGCCGTATGAAACACGCGACAGCGTAAACACTGTGATGGCAGTAAAGCAGATGTTGCACACTATATCCTGTGGTGGATTGGCCAAGAGTTCACGCTGATAGTCATCACGGGGGGCACAGCACTCACAGTAGCTATGGAATTCATCACAGAACTGATTTACACAGCGATTTTCCAAGCCGCATGCCACATGAAAAACGATGTGACATTTGTTACAGAAAATACTGGCACCTTTCTCTTCACAAAATACACATTTACGTTTCTGTGCATTTTCTGCCTCCTGGCGAATGTCTCGTAAGAGAAAGCCAAGAATCCCGCCGGTATCGCTACCACGTTGTGGCAATTTTGTTGACAGAAGCTGTATGCAGTGCAATAACAATTAATATTCTCTGTGGCGCAAATGGATCCTAGCATTAACATTCACTTACCAAGCAAAAGTAGTGAGCTGTCACATTTTGTTTCGTCATCCATTCGCCGTACAACAGCACATCATCCTTATCTTCCTCTTCATCAGTTCTATTGCAAATTATACATTTACGCATTATTCTTTTCTTGTTTCAACAAACAATTCATTTATGAAATTTGAAGTGTAAGTAGCGGGATTTGATGTGAAGTTGGCTGCGCATTCCCTTTCAGTGTTGACTATGGGCTGGGACATTTTTAAAAACAGTGGCGCCATCTCTTGTTTATTACCGCCGACGTCTCTCGTGTTGTTTATTTTTAGAACTAGATTCTTCTTATTGACAGTGTTGTTGTGTTGAAAAACACTTACTTGTTCTGACCGAAACGACAAATAGACAATTCTAGCACTTATTTATTAATATAATAAAGGAAACACAATGGCCTACGACTTAAAAAAAGAGTCCGACGTTAAGGAATACGTTGAGAAATTGGGCGTTGAATATCGTTTTGGTTGCTATTCGGAAAAGAAACCGGAAGGTAAGAAGTACCAACAACAACAATAGGCGGTCTGTTCGATTGCAACAACAACAACAACAGCAGCAGCAGCACCAACAACAACAAAACAATTTTTGTGTGCTCTTAACCTAGGTTTCTCTGTGTATCGTAATACAATTACAAAACACAACACAATCACAGCAAAAACAACAAGCAAAACAAATGGATTGGTATTAAATATAGTAAATATTTATAAATATTTTATTTGTAGTATGCCATCTTTTGGGCGATTATCTGGAAGGCATCAAGAAGGACTTTGAAAAGGCATCCAAAGTATACAAATCTACATGTGACGATTATGGTTACGCAAAATCGTGCTACAAATATGGCAACTATAGTTTCCTCGGCAAGGGGAAAAGTGGCAGCAAGGGGGAACCCCGTGTCGCCTATCAATATTATGAAAAAGGTTGCAATCTAAATGATTCGGATGCTTGCTTGCATTCCGGCCTGTTGCTCGTTTCGCGCTCAATGCCCAAAGAAATTGACAGAAATGTTCCCAAGGTGAGTTGGAATCTAGCTACCGACGATTTAATACCCTTGCAGAACAAATACCTTAAATAACATGAATGATTTTCATACGAAAATCCAATTTCCTATGGTAGCTGTATGATATAGTAGGGAGATTTAAACGAAACTTGATCAAAATGTAAAAGATTACATATACTAAATTGACAATCTACAAGTTTGACCAATCGTTCCTTTGGTATCTATATGATCATGTAGTCCGATTATGTCTAAATTTGGTCAGGATATTTAAGACAATACAAAACAGAGAATCATCTATGAGTTTGGCTAACATATCTCAAGAAAACAAGAAGGTGTTCGTTCTAAAAGTAGATTATTGACCTTTTGGTTGTATGGCATCTACATATATGATATAGCAGTCGGATTAAAACCGAAGTCAAGCAGACGGTTAAAGCCAATACCAACTTAACAATCTGTTTGATTGAGAGAATAATGAATTACACACGCATATCGTGATAAAAGCAATAAAATACCCTCTGCACGGGTATAACAACAAAAGGAAGATATTTTCTAATGTCAACTCTTTTTATATTTTTTTGAACAGGGTTTGCAATTCCTGACAAAGAGCTGTGACATGAACAATGCCACCGCATGCTTCTATTTGTCGGGCATGCACATTTCGGGGGTCCAAAAGAAGCCAGATGATGCGGCAGCAGCAGGCAGCGGCATGGCGCCAGCGTCTAAAAGTGGCAAGGATACCGACTACATTGTGCTTAAGGACATGAAGAAGGCATTTCAATTTGCCTTCAAGGCCTGTGAATTGCGTAACATGTACGCTTGTGCAAATTTAAGTCAAATGTATGCTCGCGGCGATGGCATCGAGAAGAACGAGAAGGAGGCTGAGAAATACAAGAAAATGGCACTAGAAATGCAGGATGAGGTTAAAAAGCAACAAGAGACGCTCAGCTTTCAACAGGGTGTTGGCATGCCTAACTGATTACCATCTATACCTACATATATACACTTAGTGTTACCTTCTTTTTTTGTCACATCTTTTGATTATTTGATTGTTTGAATTCATTATGATGATGTTCTTATTTTCAACTCATTTCACTTGACTTGTCTTTTACTTAGAGAATTTTTTTTCGTTCAGTTGTAATGCTACCTATGTATCAATAGCTATTGCTATCTAACTTAAGTGGGTTATATAAAAAAAATGTTTTATATACTTTTGTTATCTGTATATAAGCAGCATTTGCGATGTGTGTTTGTGTGTGTGTATGTGTGTGAGTGAGTGTGTGCTAAGAGAGAAAATTCCTAGTTTTAATTGTTAAAGTTTAACAGTAGCAGTCAGAACGATAATCCTTATATATTCCCCCGTTGATACCTTACATCAAATACAAAGAAACAAAACCAAAATGCTTTTCATCAATCTTAACACCTAAATGGGGTCAAGTTCTATAGATTATAAATAACGACAAAAAAAACTAAAGTTTTAGTGATAATCACAAAATATTTTGTCACTTTTTTATTGATAAGCCTTTGACTAGGGTTTATACCATGAACTTATTGAGAAGGTAAAGGCTTTTTAAAATACTGTGCAATAGTTGGATGATTTATAAATATCATTTTTCTAAACCGAAAATTTCATAACGATCCGTTCAAAGATTCAGATTTCAAATGGAGAATATACATAAGTATTATCATTTGTGATGGACCAAGTAAAGATTCTAAACTTTTGTTAGGAAATATTTAAATGGATTTCAGATGAGTATGTTTTAAAGACTGTTACTTAACAAATACTTTAATTTGAAAAACAAAAATGATCGTTAAGAAATGTATAGTGTACTGTTTTCATAGAGATAGGTAGCTAGATCTCTCGTAATTACTATGCGTGTCTAATTAAAAACCCATCAATTTGAATGGTAGAACATAGAACTGGGCTAAACATAGACTTGATATAACATTATTAAGTGGTATACGGTATGCCACACGGGTTTGATGATTGTTGTTATTGTTTTTGTCATTCAGTATTCAGCATTCATCTAACTATTTCATTTTCGTGCCTAATTAGAAACCATCCGATTCAATTAGTTGGACATAGGGTAAACATGGGACATGGGGGCTTTGATTCGTCTAATTTGATAAATATGTAAACTCGCATGTCCACATTATCACCTGACAAATATAAAGATAATCCCTTTCAAATAAGACGTCACGTAGCTTTCTCAGATTTCTGTTTGATGTCAACTTTAATGTATATATTTGTCTAAGTACTATGTTGCAAATCAAACATGTTTTCCTACGGAGTCAACTTAAGTAAACTATTTAATACCCGGTACTCGTAGCGTACAAGGGTATATTGTATTTGTTGCCATCTATGTAACAAGGAAAAAAGAGACGCACATACTCTTGATCAGTATTTTAGAGACTGTAACAAGCAACCCGCATGGGATCTTGTTGTCGATTTAGTATAATTAAATGTATCCTCTGTACCTGTCCATAGTCTTAAAGATAAGACGCTCTTTGCAATCATGTTGTCTATTCCCATAAAAATCGTTTATATAAAATGTAAGTATTTTTTGTCTTCGCATATTCAAATTAGGTATCGGGTATCTTACAGTCAGTGACTCGACAATAACAGTCTTTCTTGCTTCAATTCCATTTATAGAGCTGACTAACAGTGTTGTTTTCCCTTTCAGCTAGCAACAGATCTTATTATCAAAACATCCGAGCCGTTGATAAGATGAATGAAAAACTAATGAATGGGAAACACAATAATCAAGACATTTAGATGATATGAAGTTAGATGAGATAAAATGCATTTGAACACGTTTCGTCTAGCATTTTCAAGATAATAACAGTCTGGAACAAATTTAACTGTTTTCTTTAAAAAAAAGAATTTCTATGGCAATGGTTTTTTCTCTAGCTTGAATTGAGATTCTCAATTGTAAAACTTTCAGGAATTCAATAGATATATTTTATAATTCTGGAATTATCAGAAATTAAATGAATGCAAAAACATACAGGCCGGTTTTGGTTATCACTTTCGGTCATATTTTTCGGAAGTAAATTTCAATTACCTTTTCTAATTTAATTTCGGCTTTGAGCTGGTGATTTTAAATCGGATAAGTTGAAAAACGTAAACTTTACAATATGAAAAGAAAAAATTGATTGTATCAAATGTAATACAGAACAACCCTGATAATATTTTAAAAACGTTTATGAGGCTAACTATGTAATTGTTATTCCTGTTCCTAAAATTGAGCAATCAAGGATGTATAAAATTGGATAATTAAACTTATTATTAGGCTAGTTGTGGAACATTCAATAAGCTTATCTTTTACAGAACGTAATAGTTTAAGGTCCGTTTTCTAATTTTTGCCGATAACAATACAGGGTAGATAATCTTGCAGATAACAGATCAAGATTGTAAGTTTATGTACCCTGTTAAGTTATCGGCAAGATGAGAATAGGACCATAAGATTTCTTTGAACTGTGATATTTTTTAAAGTCCGAATATTTCCTTTAAATTTGGTAGCGTAGCAAAGCTTTTGGGGATAAAGTATATACATATATAACATTTTTAAAGTGTTAATGAGGTTAAATACCAAATTGTTGTTGTTTAGGGCGTGGAAGTAGTCGAAAAATAGAGCAATAAATGTTGTACTATAAAGTAGGTTAATTAAACTTATTATTAGGTTAGTTGTGGACGCATTATAAGTAGGCAGCCTACTATAGCCTACTTAGGCTTTAGTCGTCTGTGTACTTTAGGTTTATATAGAAAATAATGGAAATTGTTGATAATGTTGTTGTTGTTGTTGATGTTGTCGTTGTTGTAGATAGAGAGCCAAGCCCAATCGGACTTTCTTTGATGGCACGGCACGAGCTGTTTTTTTTTATTGTTGAACATAATTAGTTGGTCGCTGTACCATGACATGACCTTTGGCTAATCCCATTGGATCGTATTGGATCGTGGATTGCTCACTCGATGTGTGGAAACTGTGGAGACTGTCCGACGACAACAACAATAATAATGGGTCTGCATGTGTGTGTGTTTGTGGACAGCATGCAATCGTGCTTGTTGTTGTTGTGTGACAAGTAAATGGTCCTATAGTACTAAGTTAAACTGTATGTACAGAGTACACATTTAAATACATATAAACTGTAGTGTAGTGTATGTATGAATGTATGTATGTGCATACAAACAGAACACGGCAACGACTGATGCTCTTCTATAGAAAAAAATCCAAGCTCGGCACAAAAAAATTCGATGCTCAGTTTCGACTAAAGCTCTATCCGAAACATCGAATCAGTTTAACGTCAACGTCGGCGGCATCAAGACAATATATAGATACACAAATAAGCCAAAGCCAAAGTCAAAAAAAAAAAAAACCGCCAAGCGCAAATGCAAAAACAAAACACAAATCAAAGCCTAGACTAAAAATACATGCAAACAAACATACATGCATATGCATAAGCGAGAGAGAGAGCATAAAGAAATGTGAAAGAGCAATCGGTTTGAATTCGGGATTGACTATTGTTATTGTTATTATTATTTTTGTTGTTGTTGATTTTTGTTATTGTGCTGTGTCTGTGTGTGTGTGTGTGTGTGCAAAAGAGAAACACACACCATCAAAAGTGACAAGCTTAAGTGAGAGTACGTGACTGGCACGAGGCGAACGCGCGAGAGAGCGAGATATCAATAGATACACAGAGGCACAGGCAAAGGCACACACAGGCTGCTGAGTGCCAAAGAATAAGAAGAACAAGCAGAGAGGAAGCAAAGGAAGAAGAAACAGAAGGCGGACAGTGGCGGTGGCTATTTTATGATTGCCCCTTGATTTATGCCTTTGCCTTTAGCCATTTTCGTCTCTGTGAGTGTGTGTGTCTTTTGAAAACGCGCCGCGACAACGCGAAATGCATTAAGTGAGACACAAACATACATACATACGTTGGTATATATGTATATACATATGTATATTCTGGATGCCGACGCCGACGAGATCTGTGTGTGTGGGTGTGTATGAGTGTCGCGCCACGCCGCGCCTTGTGCTTTAAATTGCCATCCCCCCCCAAGACGAACCCTGCCGTCATCTCCCTCTCTCACTCTCTCTCTCTCCCCACGCAGCCATCAGGCCAGTAGCCAGTGTTGCAAGAGATCTTCACGACAATTGAAAATAACGCGCGTTTATCCATACACACACATACTTACATACAAACAGGCTTAGATCTTGTGTGTAGGTGTAGCTGTAGCTGTGTATGTGTGTAGGTGTGTGTGCTGCGGCTAAAGCTAAAGCTAAAGCCGAGGCCGAGGCCGAGGCCGAGGCTAAAAAGCGGACAAATCAACACCATTGTGGAAGTGGAGAAGCGACAGAGATACTGAGATTGAGATTGAGATTGTGTTTCATATAGGGGCCGCAGCGCAGTTTACGAGTGTCCATCACCACTACAACACCGTGCAGCAATGGAAGACTATTGGGGTCTTAGCAGCACTACGGGTACGGGTACTAAATTACTAAAATACCACACAAAATATACCAAAAAAAACCTAAAAACTAAAAAAACAAAACTGAAACTAAAACTCAAATTTATAAACTTCAAAACTGACAAACTCAACAAAACCAAAAAAAACTCAAGAACAAAGTAGAAAACTTCAAGTGTTATAATTCAAAAATGTTGTACATGCATCAATTAATTCTAATTAAATGAATTTGTTGAAAAATTATGAAAAGTTTTGAGCAATTATTTTTTTTTGTCCTTTTTGTTATGCGGCAAAATCAAAGCGAATCAAACAATTAAAGCAAATTACAAGTCTTAAGTGTGTGTGTGTGTGTGTGTGTGTATGTATTAAACAGTGACGTCATATGTTACATATTATATAAATATATATATCTATATACTATATTTACCAAGTATATATAGCTATATATATATATATATATATATATATATATATTATTCGTCGTCGGTTAGAAATGAACTTTTTTTGTATCTGCGCGTTTTTCCTCAATTCCACACACATACACACACACACACACACACCACCCACACACATGCATACATAATCTATTTATACGTGTATGTGTGAGTTTGCATGTGTGTGTGTCGCGTAAACTAAAGCATATGGATCAATTGTCTAAATTGGCTCATTAAGTGAAACTTAATGACATTTACTATGCACAAAAAAAAAGAGAAAAATACCAACAAAAAGCAAAGAAACAAACAATAAAAAGAAGCAACAAAATAGGAAAAAAAACAGACTGTTGTTGTTGTTGTTGTTTCTGCTGTGACTATTGTTTAGTTAGTTTATTTTTTTGTTTTTGTATTTTTGTTGCGGAAAACTTAATTTTTATAGATGACTTCATTTGTATCTGTATTTGCCATACAATGCGGCGTATGCGCAATCTGATTAAGCATACGCCAACCGATGCACTTGACAAGAAAATTCAGCTCAAAAATTTAACCATATCTACTTTCATATTGCGTGCTAAACCTGGCAAATGTTTTTAGTTATTTAGTTATCTATACACTAAATATATACATTTATTTGATGAATGGTTATCTAAACGGTTTGTTAAAACGCATTCAAGCATCACCGTCAAAACAAAAATATAATAATGCAGCCCCAAAAACTGTGTTCCAAACGGATTTCAAAACACGCAACTGCAACTCATGGATCTCGTTGAAATGAATCAATTAGGGCGGAAGATTAAAAGATTGTATTAAATATAGTCATCTAATCCACTTAGTAGTGATGGAATTATAGTTTTGATAGTCTCTCTTACTTTGACCTTATTCATAGGATAGTTTCTAGAATAGTTCCTTGCCTTATACAATTATTTAACTATATTCATATTTGCAACAAGATTTGTTAGATCAAATCGAAAAGAAAGTATAATCTATATACTGAAAACTAAATATTTAGAGAAGGAGTAAATAGAAATATTGAGAATCAGAATATAGATCAAAGACTTTTATTTTTATTGAATACACAACATATCTTCCTGCATACAACTTTTAGTCAAGCCAAGTTTCAATAATAGTTTCTAAATGAATAATAATTTGAAAATGTATTACAAAAAAGTTGCAAGAAATTGAATAAGATTCCATTCCATTCAGATACGTGTATCTTGACGGCGTTAGACGTGATATAAATGTATAAGCATAGATCAGCGCATTTTTTTGTGAAACATGATTAATTTGGATAAATCTTAAATTGTCGGTGTCATGCTGTTGTTCGCTGGGTGCACGGTAACTTGCGCAAGATACAGCTACAACTAAACCTATAGCTATAGCTATAGATACATATACAGATACAGATACTAGCTAAACGAGCTACAGATACACACACATATGTAGAGATTGTCACATTGGCAGTCCAAACTGCTGAGCTGAGATGCGATGAGGCTGAGGCACAGCTTGGGTGCTCTCAAAGATACTTAAACGGTATACAAAAGTCATATTAAAACGCATTGTCGCGTTGATTTTGCTTACTTTATGTACTAAATAACTTACATACACAGTTATCACTGTATATGCATATGCCTTAGGTACAATATATAGAGATCGGACTATAACTATGGCCATTTCAACTGTCTGTGAGCGCCTGCTTGAGTCTCTTGTAAAAACAATAGACAATTGCGGCAATGAGACGTATACGTAATGTGCTTTAGAATACAACTTTGTCATTGGCGTATTCGGTTTCAGTGTTGAACAACGCAGTTAGCTTCTCTTCATACCTATAAAGACATCAAAATTTCTATTCAAAATGTATACAGAACAACATGTAATTAATACAATTAGATAGATGAATCTCATAAGAGATATACCTCATATTATATAAAATATTGAAACTATATAGCATGTGAATATAACACTTTTCTACTGCTTTATTTAAAAAAACAACGAAAAATTTTACTTGTAAAGTTTGGCAGATGTCAACAGATTTTTAACTTCGTCAAAACCAAACCGATTTTCATGCGGATTATCATTTTGATCACGACTTGATCTACAAATTGATTCTACATTTTTCGATTCTTTTCGAAGAGAAATTTGTACAATTTTAAAGCTTGATTTATTCGAGACTGTCTAGTTTTAAATATACCCATATGGTAAATGATTTGTATAGGACCTTTTGAAAAGTGATTGTCGCTCAATTCCCCTTTTTGGATCTCTTGTAGGGTCGAGTTCTCAATAGACTCTAGAGTTATTCGATTGTTTGCTGGATCGCTTTCTTTTACTGTTAATGCGGCTCTTATTCAATTAAAGTGAACTTAATTTACAGTGATTGAACATTTTGCTGATTGTTATCCATGTTAAATTTATTATCATTAACCTCCTATTCCCTCTGTCGTTCCCGTCCCCCGTCCCCCCTGCCACAACCCACAAACAGAGCTGAGCTATGTAAATGCTGATTAAGCATTATTGCATTATGCGGGCCGGCGGTTACAAAATGCGTTTGGTTCAATTGACCCCGAAGACGTCTTCATTTTTGAGGGGAGGACGAGAGACGAGGGACGAGTGGCGACAGGGGAGAGATAGAGCTGGAGTCAAAAAACCCGGGCGCGTTGTCTGTGTATTATATTTGTTGTCTACTCTCTGGCACGTAAAGTGTCGATCTGAGAATATGCCCCCAAGTTCCCTCCCAATTCCCCAAGATTCCACATTTCGGTTTGTTTTCCAGTTTATTGGTCTTGCCATCATAAATGTTTTTCTTATTGTTGTTGACTCGTAAATATTATGATGAAGATCTTGATGATGATGATGCTGATGCTGATGCTGATGATTATTATATAGTATATCTCTATGACACAGCGAGGAGGAAACTGTCTCGAAACAAAAATTGCCTTCAATTGCTTATCGAAATTTATGCAAATTGCCCTCAAATGTTGTACAAATATGTACGACTATATCTATATATAGACGTCTCAAAATTTGTCTTCTTAGAGTGGTTCTTACAAACAGAAAACGAGGTGTTTTAGCATTTAGCATCATTTAGTTATCAGATTGTTTATAATAATTACTAAGTAGGACCTTATAATACGACATCTTTAATAAATATTCTAATTTCCTGTTAGTCTAAAAAGAAGAAGAAACTTACAAAGACTGTCTTAAGACTATTTGAAATGATTTCATTAAAGGTTCATTCTTAATTTCTGTTAACTAAGTACTTCTACAAATGATCTGATATTTAGTTAGAAGTCGGATAAAATAATACTCTAACTAGTAATCAATCGAATGGATCTTAACCTAGTATTTAAGTATAAACAAATTGAGGTATGTCAATTAACCTCATTTGAGTTACTCCCTAAACAATCGATTGTTGTCATTATTGTTATTGCTTGTTTTGAGTGTTGTGTTGTGTTGTGTTGGGTCAGCGTTTGATTATTGATCGAAAGAGGGGTCAAAGTTGGGGCTGAGGGCGGGGATTGAGAAACTGTTGCTTTTTATTCAATTTGATGATATCGCGAGATCAAAGCGTTTTCGTTTTCTCGTATTCGAATTTATCGAATCGAGTTTCCGTTGCCAAGCCCTCGACCCCGAAAAAGCAATCCAACTAAACTATCTGGGGTAAGAGCCCAATTCTAAACTCAGATCAACTCATATCGTTGTCTAGTTGATCGATTATCAAGTGAAGACTGCGGCTTGGAATTGAAATCGGAATCGGAATTGGACACGAAACGACATCGACATCGGACTCATCGGAGACTCAACCCTCCCTTCAATAAACGAGCTTCGGTTTTATTGTTTTTGTTGTCGTCGTTGTTGTTGTTGTTGTTGTCGTTGTTGTTTCCTTAGCTCAATGATAGTCTTATGGTTTTTCTTGCTGCTTCGTTGGTTTAGTTCTTTACCGGCGCTTGAGACTGACACAAAAAGAAAACCGAAAAGAAATAATATCGGGGCAATTTTCGAATTTTTTGAAATATAAAATAAATGCAAATTAAATTTTGAAGTGCAAAACGTAACATGAAATGTGCGCATTACGATTATTCATTAAGTTAACACTCGTTATCTATGAGTACATTACATGAATAGGTCATTCGAATTAGTCGAAAACAAAAACACGACACGACATGAGACGAGACGAGACGGGAAGAGAAGAGAAGAGAAGGGACGAGATCATATGAATTGAGATGAGTCTGTGATGAGACGAGACAAGTTGATGTGTTGATGAGTGAAGTGCAAAACGTTGATCTTTTAATTGATATTTAAAGAGCTGTGAACTGTAAATTGAATCGAACTCATTAATCAATCAAGCGATTATAGTTATTCGTACGTAATGCGAGAAAACTCGATTACACGCTTCTGTCTCAATCTTTTTTTTTAATATTTAGTTTTTTTTATGTGCGTTTTTATTTAGTGAAATTGAAATTTCAAAAAAAAAATAGCTCAAACGTGTCGTTCTCAGAAGTGGCAACTTTTGAAAAGATTCTCATTATATAAATGTAATTTTTTTTTGCTTTTTGTTGATGTTAATGGTACAGAGTTAAAAGATGTCATGCCTTAAATACAATATTTAAATTTAATCAAAATATGATTTACATTTAAAATAATTGATCGAACTGCAATGAAACTATAAAATCTCCTATGGATATTCATCGGATTAAATAATAATTGAAACTGCCTAATATCAGCTTGTTCCAAAGACATTTCCACTCTTCAATAAAACAGAAAAAAAAATAGTTTTAAGGTGGTGTTTGGCGAGATTCTAATTTTTGGATGGAGTCAATCGTTGTGCTAGTCCTAAATAACTATATAAATAAACCCTTTTTTAAATATATTCAGCGCTATAATCAGAACTTCACCTTTCATACATTACATTCCCAGAGTTCTCATGTTGACATTTTTATATAACAGTCATTTTGCACAACATTTTATTAAATAGTTCACGAATTCATTAAACGCTCGTAAGTATTTTTGTATAGAATCGATATTAAAACAAGCTCTGGCAACTCTCAAAAGTAGGCAACAAAAATGAGTGTTTCAGTTTGTGAATATGCATATAATTATAATAATGAATTAATGTAAATACCTTTGATTTGTTTTCAACAGATATAAATTGCACTCAGCCCGCCATTGATGATTTCCCCAGAGATCTATTCACGGAGGCGCAAAGACAGTCCGGTGCTGTTGTACTTCATGTTATAGCCAGTTTATATTTATTTGTAGCATTAGCAGTAGTATGTGATGAGTACTTTGTGCCAGCTGTTGAGAAAATATGTGCAGGTAAATAATCAACACACACACCACACACACACACACACATTGGCTCCAACATGTTCCACAACTAATCCGAGTTATCATTATTTCTACATCCACTAAATCCATCTATATAGCACTCAACATGTCCAATGATGTGGCGGGCGCCACATTCATGGCAGCGGCCACATCGGCGCCGGAGCTGTTTGTCAATGTGATAGGCACATTCATCACGGAGGGCGACATTGGTGTCGGCACCATTGTGGGCTCGGCAGTATTCAACATACTCGCAGTTGCCGCCTGTTGTGGCATAGGTGCTGGCATGGTGAGTATCCACTGTACAGTAGACTACAATAAAAGAAAAAACGAAAATAAAATTAACCATATTGCAAGAACGAATATTAAGGATCCTCATAAGTATAATAGTAGAATATTTATAATAAAATAATTCTTAAACGACATGTGATGTATCATTTGACAGGTATTGAACCATAGATCAAGAATAATTTTAGACTTGTTTAAAGATATTTGAGTTTAACTTTGATTTTGGATTTTTCAAATAAAAGTTACGGAATAACTCTAATTTTGTGACTTTTTCAATAAAAATCAAAAACAAGAGTTATTTTTATTAAATATTTGTATTAAATAATAATACGAGTGAAAATTATGTGTTATTTTGTGACTTTTAAATCAAAATGGAGAAAAATTGTTACATTCAAATTTATATTTTAAAACGTATCTGATTCAAATATTTAGAGTCAAGGCTCCTACATACTATTTTAAATTAAAACATTCCTTAATTAATTCACTTTCTTTCGTAAATAATTTAAATAAAAGTTTTATTTTTATACCCTTGCAGAGGGTATTATATTTTTGTCACGAAATGTGTAACGCATTGAAGGAAGCCTCACAGACCCCATAAAGTATAATATTCTTGATCAGGGCGACGAGCTGAGTCGATATAGCCATGTCCGTCTGTCTGTCCGTCTGTCCGTCTGTTTCTATGCAAACTAGTCTCTCAGTTTTGAAGCTATCTTGATGAAACTGGTACGGTCCGTCTTTTTGCTGCACGCAGTACATATGTCGGAACCGACCGGATCGGATAATTATATCATATAGCTGCCATAGGAACGATCGGTTGGAAATAAACATTTAGTACGAAAAACTTTTTTGTTTCTCAAGATATCTCAACCAAACATACACATTGTGTGTTTGATTAAGTTTTGAACAGGCTGACCAAATTTGGTGTAAATCGGACTACTATATCATATAGCTGCCATAGAAACGATCGGTTGGAAATAAACATTTAGTATGAAAAACTTTTTTGTTTCTCAAGATATCTCAACCAAACATACACATTGTGTGTTTAATTAAGTTTTGAACAGGCTGACCAAATTTGGTGTAAATCGGACTACTATATCATATAGCTGCCATAGGAACGATCGGTTCAAAATCAACATTTAACAAATTTTGTAAAAATCTGTCGGCTTACAATGGGCACTGCAAGGGTATCCAAACTTTGGCGCGCAAAGTTAGCTTGCCTATATTTGAATAATACATATCTTCAAATGTAACGCTAGAGATTTGAAATTTGCATGAGCTTTAGCCAAGGTAAAGTGGAATATAATTATAATTTGTTGCTTCTTTAAATTGAAGATCTCAAAACTTTAGGATTTAGACAATCTTAATATGTTCTTATTATAAAAATATATTATAATTATCAAACGACAAAGAAATTTACACACGTTTCTGTCATGAAATACACTTAGAGAATACACATTTGACACTTCAACTTGTAATCTCTGATCTTGATAGACCATACCTCTGGATTGGTGGCCCCTGACGCGGGACAGCATCGCCTATGGCGTCACAGTTGCCATACTCATCTGTGTGATGCACGACGAGAGAGTCGAGTGGTATGAGGCCCTTATTCTGGTCTCGCTCTATGCGGTCTACTTGGCAGTCATGTATTTCGACAAGTCCTTTCAAAAGTGCGCCAAAGGTGAGTTCGTTAAGACATTATTTAAGCACAGTTAAACACAAAAACCCAAATAGAAACTTTATTTTGAACTCTTTAACTAAGTTTATACGTTGCTCTCTTCATGAGAAATACTTTTATGCTTTTATGCACTACATAAAAAGTAGTCAACTATTTTCATTTTACAACAGTTTACCTGCTTTTTTGATAAGCGAGAAATAAGTATATAATAAAATGGTATATTCGATATTCTTTTATCTTTTAAATACGAACAGAATTCCATATAGCTTTCCAGTTATTTCCATTAAGCGAGGTTTTTTTCTTTTCTAACCTTTTTCTTCCTTAATCATCACATTGTTTTTCGTTAACGCAATCAGAACAGCTGTATAAACGTGTTAATTGAATTAGCCAACTTTATAGATACAACAGACAGAGAAAGCTAAAAAAAAGGGTGCACACATTAACAGATACATACAGTCACAGATACAAAATACATACAAAAACCAAACTCTCACACACAGGTGGCGTTAAGCAGGCGCGTTCGCGCAGCCGCTCCTCAAACTGCAGCATACACACAAAGAACAGCAATGAGAAGGAACCAGGTACACGCAGACAAACAACCTCAGACATTTTCCAACCCACTTTTTTCGGTTACAGTTTTAAATCGAGCTCTAAATGCTCTCATTTATATTCCAGTTCCATTTCCAATCCGTAGTCTGTAATCCTGTCTTCATTCCATTTCCCATTCGATTCAGTTCCCAACTCCTATCTTCCCCTATTCTATCTAGTTTCCATTCTTAAATTGTAATTCACTTTTTAGTTCCCGTGTCCCTTCATTCCATTCTGTCTTTATGTCGACTCCCTATTCCATTTCACATTAATTTTTCTATATCATTATAGTTCTCAGTACAGTTTCAATGTGACTTTTCAGATTCATAATTCATATTCATTTCCAGCTTCCTACTTTAATGCGTATTCCATATAACTTCCACATTCCAGTTTATAACTCATTCTTGTGTTCCTTCTTCTTCCCGTCTTTGTTCCATTAAACATTCCCGTTACACATTCCAATTCTCCATAAAATAATCACATTCCTACATTCCTTTCCCTTCCCGTCTCAGTTGCCCTCTACATCCAGTGGATTTCCAATTAATACTTGTTGAATTTTCGCAGAACTTGTGGAGAATCGCATCTGCCAGAATATGGCCAGTATCCAGCTAAATGGAGGTCTCAACAATGACCAGGCCAAGGCCAGCAATACGACAACAACCACAGCAGGCTTGGGAGGCGGTGGAGGTGGTGTTGGTGGTGCAGTAGCTGCTCCTGTCGGAGGTGTTGGAGTCGGAGGAGGTGGCGGTGGCGGTGGTGGCGTTGTTGCTGTTGGACCTATTGTGCCTGTGGCAATTGTGGACAATGCTGATGCAGAATCACAATTGGCTGCAGTTGCTGCGGCAGCTGCAGCTGTTGAGGAACCCGAACAGGAGGGTTACTCCCTATTGACCTATCCGAAAGGAACCAGTTGCTTTGCCCAGTTCACCTGGCTGATCATTTGGCCGATCCATTTGCTCTTCCGCATCGCGATACCTGATTGTAAAAAGGCAAAGAACAACAAAATCTTCCCATTGACCTTCATCATGTGCATTGTCTGGATCGGCTCGCTATCCTATGTGGTCGCGTGGATGATAACCATAATTGGTAAGAAACTAAAACTAAATATAGTCAGATTGTGTTAAACGCAAATTCCACAAAATTGTAAATTTATTTTTCCCAAAATTTAAAAGACTATGGTGACATTAGTTTCAAATTTGCCTTTTTAAATCTTAAACTCGAATCCCATAAATGTTTGAAATTCCACATCGTAAGTTTCATGGCAGAAACTTTTGTAAACGATAAACTAAATAGGAATTTCAATTTAAATACTCTACCGATTTAATCATTATATTGATTTCATGAATTTCATTTAGAAACTTGGCAAAAGATAAACCGAATAATAATGTAATTGAATAATTTCATAATCGCAAGATGAGTTCATTGCGAATTTGAATTCATGAGTTTCATGGCATAAACGTAACGAAAAAAATAGGAGCGACAAACCCTCAAATAAGCTAGCCTGAGCTGTTCTCTACTTAGTGTCTATTTTAATTATGTTTTTTGTTATTTTGTTTTTGTTTTTGTTTTTTTCAGGCGATACACTTAAGATACCCGATTCGGTAATGGGAATTACGTTTCTGGCAGCTGGCACCAGTGTACCCGAGGCAGTATCCAGTGTAATTGTGGCAAAACGCGGTGAGTTTCACTTAACACTTGGAAAGATTGGATGATTGGATGTGTGTGTTTTGTATTTTGGGTTTCGTTTTCTTTTATTTGATATATATTGTCAGGTCACGGATCGATGGGAATATGCAATTCGATTGGATCGAATACGTTTGATATATTATTGTGCCTGGGCGTGCCGTGGCTAATAAAGGCAGTATTTTTTCCAATACAGCCGGGACAGAATTATGTGGCAATTAATTCGGCCGGTTTGGAATATTCGGCCATAACACTGCTATCCACACTATTTCTGCTCTATCTGACATTCTCGATGAACAAGTTCAAGCTGGATACCAAAGTGGGCATCGCCTGTTTGGTTATCTATTTGGTATTTATGGTATTTGCCTCGCTCATTGAGCTCAATGTGTTCTTTCGCGTCAATCTGCCAACCTGCGGACGATCATGAGCATTATGGTAGAGAAGATGGTGTGGCTGGAGCTGGAGCTAGAGCTGGAGCTGGAGCTGGGACTGGAGCTGGGACTGGAGCTGGGACTGGTACTACAAATTGCAAAACATTGGACCTAGAACTGGAACTGGAACCGGAACTGGAATCTAGATCTGGAGCTGTCAGCTTGGCCGAGCGACCGAGTCGCTAATTGGGCAACTCTGCAGTGCAGTCGTTTTAATTAATTAATATGTATTTCCTGTTCTATTCTATCTACCTTGATAGTTGAGTTACCTTATGCTACTACGTTATGCTGTTATTGTAATACTTTTTTTTTATTATTATTATTAAAGTAGAATGAAACTCATCACGACATTCGGCCGCGGTCGCAGTCGCAGTCGCCAGTGAAATGAGAAATCAAAAACCAAAAACCAAAACTAAGAAAAACAAAAATCAAAACCAAAACCAAAACCAAACAACAAATTCAATAATGTATTTATACGATTAATATATGAGATTTAACAAAGAAAACCTAAAACTGTTTATTCATTTTAATTGGCTCATTTGCAGAGCTCTAAAATTGATAGTTCAACATTCTTTTCAATTCCATTTTGATACCCTTGCAGAGGGTATTATAATTTGGTCATAAATGTTTGCAACACATTGAAGGATGAATGGCAGACCAATAGTATTAAATACTAAACATAATTATAATTAAATAAACACCGGCTGCTGGAGCCTTCGACTCGAAGTGCTATCTATGACACAGATCATATATTAAGTTTGGCTTGTAGTTATTATATTATCGATTTCAATAATGTTACCCACTGAAAGAGTTTGTAAAAGGTTGGAAGGAAGCTGGCAACCAAACAGAGGAACCTAATGCTTTCTATTTTTTTTGGTATGTGTCCAGAATGTGATCAAAGGTTAGACTTTCCCTGCAAAGTGGACATGGAGGTCGTGCAGTACCGGTTCAGACAAGCACCGCTAACACGCTCCAAATCTAAGAATTTCGTCAGAAAAACTGGCAACATAGAAAAATTAAATAGAACACTATAATGAAAATAACAAAGGACAGAATATTTTACATTTTCAATCTGACAGTAGCAAAAATAATGTTGCATACTTTTTGACGCCGATTTTATACATTTGCGACTTGGAGTTCCCAAACGGTTGAAGCAAAGACTTGGTATATAACATGCTTGTATACTTGTATGTGTTTCTCTTTTTTTTTTCACTTTTTTTATTGGACTATTTTTTAATGGCATTTTTTCATGTTTTTTTCATTCTTTCTTGTCGTTTTTTACCGCTTTGATTTCTTTTTTTTTTGTTCTTCGATTTCTTACTTATTGTAAAAACATCTTGTCTGTAAGTGTAAGTATTCCTTGTGATTCGTAAGTTGTGAAATCAGAGCGATCAGAGAATTTGTCGGTCGCATCTAAAGAGTGCACGGCGAGTTTCTCCTGGTTTTTTCAGTTTTTTTTATTTGTTTTTCAATCGAATCTTTTCATTCTTGACTATAGTTCTTCTCACGTTTTCATTGCTTCACCGAATGTCATTTCAGAGCATTATAAACATTCTTAAAACTAACTGGCATTTGTTTCATGACCATTCGAGATTACATTCCAAACAGATCCTTGAGATCATCAATGGGTTATTTTTTCATTTTTTTTTTTATTCTTTCTTGTCGTTTTTTTACCGCTTTGATTTCTTTTTTTCTTGTTCTTCAATTTCTTACTTATTGTCTTGGAAGATGCTAATGCAACGCACCTGTTGCGTTAGATTGCACCCCAAACACCTGGAATCCATTGGTATTTTGTCCAGGGTATAAGTCATAATGCTGTTATTGGCACAGAGGACAGCAGCCATTGGATAAAGGACATCGGCAGCATAGCATCGATCGGGAAGATTTAGTTTAAGCATCGGTGTAGGACTTCTTATATCCCAAAACTTTATTGTCTTATCCCAAGAGGCGGTCATCAGGCAGGTATAGTTGGGTGCCTTGATCCAGTGACAACTTCGAACGCCTGCATCATGAGCTCCTATTTGGATCAACTGATTTTACCGTCACTTTTAATAAATGTAGCTAATGTGAAGAAAATTCATGATAAGCCAGATAAACAGGACTTAAGGAAGACGTCAAAAGATTTGGATAAATAAGGGCATTAATATTGGAATCTCCCAGATAACCCAGCTGATCAAGATGAAACCGAGAAGGTTCAGATCGATATTCCTGTTAATCAGGATAATTCTGGAGAGGCACTCGATAGCTTTGGTAATGTTGATGATTCTGGAAGAATTCAACTTGATGAGAATATACAAAAACTCTCATCGACATTTGAGTCTATCAAACAAATTATATTCCCCTGTGAGGCACTGAGTGGAGTTCTGGAAGAAATTTCAGCTTTTTTTTGATGGTCTCTGAACACCAGCTGATCATCAGCTAGCAGCGATGGTTGGAAAATTAAAAGAGACTTACTAAAACGAAGAAGGATATGAATACTCGAATGTCTGAGGGTAGCTGAATTGATAAGTGGAAGTTTCATATGTTTGCCCCTTTATCTTAAATCGTTATTTATGTTTTAAATTTAAAAGCTGACTATTAAAAGTGCGATAAATAAAAATTGTAAAGTTGAATTTGCGTCACATTTTATTTGTTAATTATACGTTTTTATTTTCAATAGAAAAACTAGCCACGAAATTTGTTTTCTCTACAAATGGAAAGCTTTTAATAAGCTTTACTAATTTTTCAAAGAATTCAGACTACTATAAAATTGAAAAAACTGAGCCGATTTCAAGCTTGAAGTTTTCTTTTCGTTAAGATTTGTTCTTAAATTTTGTAAAAAAAAAATAGCAAATCTGACTACGAAAGCTCATCTTAGGCATATCAAATACAGAGCAGTGGCAGAAATCCCCCTTATGTAAGTTACCATCGTTATCTGCTTTAGTTATCGATAGTTTGATTTGCTATTAAAAAAAGGTGGAGCTATTAAATGGAAAATAACCAGAATCAAATAATCTTCAATTGCTTTTTTTGATCAACATATCACATAGAAACGATTATATCCAAGTACAAACTAATTTGATGCCAGCTTCTGAGCTTTGCAGTTTCTGTCCAATAAAACGTCATGAAGATTAGATTATTATTGTTAAAAGTCCTGCTTAGTCTTTCTGAAAATACAGTTCTTCATTATGGTTTATCAGTCTGTCGTTAAACAATTGGGCATCATTAAAATTCTTAAAACATATCTTTCAGTTCGATTTTAAGAACAATTATTTTTAATCTTATATAACTACTTACTACTAGATCTAGTAGTATTTGCAAAATTTTAGTTTGCTGTCACTTACATACGTTCGTCGTAAAAATTAAGCAATTCAAATCTTTCTTTCGATTTCTTCGGCAAAAGTTTTCAAAATTTGCATTTGTATTTAAATGTCTTTCAATTTCAATTCGGGTTTCAATGATGGCGAAGATTTTGGTAAACTACAATTTCATATTTACATTGTTTTCTTTTTTTTACTAAATGAAACTATCGCAGATCCATTTTTTCTACGCTCTGGGAACATAAATGAAGATGATCTCAATTGTACCCTTCCAGACATCATACAGTTTCCAAATTTTATGAGAAGAAAAAGCATATTGTATACAATACTATGCACATTCGCTAGTCTCTATTTGTTTATAATGTTGGCGATTGTTTGTGATGATTATCTAGTGCCAGCCATGGAGCGGTTATGCTACAGTATGTATATACCCTATACCCATCAAATCAACACAACTAAAGATCTGCATTTGCAGACGTTTAAGCATAGGGTGTTTGTCTGAATAATCCGATTGATCTTTTGACACTAACGAAGTGTGCAGAAGTACAATCAGATAAACGAATAGATTCCGAATAGATCTGTTCTTTTGAAAACATCTCCTTAACGGAAATCTATACTGTTTATCAGTTCTTAGATTGATCAAATTCAAAAAATATATTTTCAGCCGTTTGGAAATATATAGGAGAATGGCAAGCACAAATGCATCATATGCTTGTAAATTAAAGATGCCTAGAATCATATCTAAATAGTTTCCGACTAATATTAATTACTCAAAGTCAACACATTAAATATATAAAACAAACAATTTGTACTATTTTCTGTCCTCTATTTAGATTCTTTAACCGTTTTCAAGTTATTTTCTTCTGTTTAGTCTACTTATGCTTTTGAAGAGAGAACTGCAATTAAATATTCGAACTTTACAGCATTGCGAATGTCTTATGATGTGGCAGGTGCAACATTTCTAGCGGCAGCCACCTCAGCACCTGAGCTTTTTGTCGCCTTTGTGGGCACATTCGTCACAAAAGGTGACATTGGTGTGGGAACTATTGTTGGTTCATCGGTATTCAATGCGTTGGGAATTGCAGCTATCTGTGGTATCCTTACAAGCGTAAGTACCTTCTACATAATAGATGAACAGTCAGTGAAACATATTTCATTGGAAAGAACCATTTCTTATCTATTTTTATTATGGTTGCTTATGGTTTTTGGAGCAAGAAAAACAATAGAAATAACAAGATCCATTGGGATGACTGTAAAATAGAAAAAGAAACTGTTTCTTTTCCATTTTCTTTCTTGAATAACTGTAGCAAATTTGACAGAATTTGGCTGCTCTTTCTGCTAGTGCAATGTGAACATATCACTCATACGACATGAGTGCTGCTCTTATGCAGCTAACTCTATGCCTTAAGAAAGCGAACAAAGAAAGTGAATACTAAAGTTAAGTTTCAGGTTTAGTTAATAAGAAATCATATTAAAACCTGTTTAAGTTATTAACCATTATATCTTTTCACATACAAATGAATCCAACTATTTTAATGACAACTCTATGTTTGTATAATTATTGAACGCAGGCTACTAAAATGGACTGGTGGCCGATTACTCGAGATACTTTCTGGTATTTGGTATCTATATTAGTACTCTTTGGAGTGCTCTACGACTCAAAAGTGAAGATCTATGAAGCATGTGGTTTGTTGGTATTCTATGCTCTTTATACAATTGCCCTGGCCTTGGATCGGCGCGTACAGGGATTATTTCGAAGTATATTAGATAGAAGATTGTATAAAATTGGTTGTTGATTAACCATAACCATAATATTTCAGCAGTGGACAATGAACGCGATATGCTGAATGTGGATCCAATGACACGGGAGGAAGATCCGCTAAAGTCATTTAAGGAGACGGTATGCTCTAGACCTGAGCCAGACGATAATGTTATCAAGAAAATCTGGTGGGCTATCAAATATCCAGCCGTTGTAGTGCTGGCCATAACAACGCCCAGTGCTCGATCAATACTCGTCTTGAGTATGTTACTGGCCGTTGTTTGGATCAGCATTATATCGTACTTTGTTACTTGGTTTCTCACCATTGTTGGCTATAACATTGGCATACCCGATTCAATAATGGGTCTTACGATACTTGCTGTTGGCACCAGTGTGCCCGAGGTCGTTTCATCCTACATAGTTTGTAGAAAAGGTGAGTTTATGTATTCTGGGGAGTAATCAATACGTATATCGATGATAACTGTCTTAACGGATTGTCCCTTTTTGGTTATAATTGTTATAATCATCGTATGACTTCCGACAAACAAATACTATATATAAAACATATATCAAACCAATTTGTATAGTATTATGTTCTGGGATAGTTTCAATTATATTATACGTTCTTCCAATTACTTTCTATTCTATCAACTGTCAAAATACTGGCAATACAGATCTCTTGTTATTGTTATACTATCATCTAACTATCGTTATTATTATCGTTATACTTATGTTTGATATATCATATATTTTAGTTAATTTGATGCTAGATCTGGGATACTTTAAATTCAATTTTACCTTTTCAATCAACTGTCAAAATATTGGCAATACTGATCTCTTGTAATTGTTATACTATCGCTTAACTATCGCTTAACTATCGTTATTATTTTTCCCGTTTAGGCTACGGCTCTATGGCCATGTGTAATGCGGTCGGATCAAACACCTTCGATATATTCGTTTGCCTGGGTCTACCTTGGACAATTATGATACTGGTCACAAGCAAAGATATTGCAATCAACTCAAGTGGACTTTTAGTGACAACGGGAATGCTTGTCATAACCGCAGTTGTGGTCTATGCCTGCTTTCTGATATCGAAATTTGTGCTCAATCGATTTGTGGGCTGGACCAGTTTGATCGTGTACATTATCTTTTTGGCCGTTTCATGCTACCTCGAAATCCGGTGGCTCCACAAAGTGTGCGACATTGAATCCGATGAGTATTCGCAATACCTTGACAAGTAATTATAATAAAGTCTTTCGTTGTTGAATCGAAATTAAAGGTGTGCAAATTTCAATCATAGTTTCATTCTCTTCAAAATGGACAAAAATGCATGTATTCTTTTTTATAATATCAATTTCTTGATTTTAGTTTTTTTTTGTTGATTTTTGTGACTGTAGCTAGAAAATATTTTTCAATCGCATTGGAAAAGAAAGCACCTGGGGCATTATCAAGATGCGATTACCAGTGCGATTATTTTGGGGTTCCTCTTCAAGTTTTGGTCATACGTCTTTGTCTACATAGGGAATATATTTCACCTACAAAAATTATCGATATACAAGGCTACAAGATTTGATATATTTGCAGAAAAGTGTAGATAATTAAAAAAGTTAGGAGATTAAGTAATAAGTAAATTTTTTCCAAAAAATATCAAGTCTTTTAATTTTATTAAAATACCTTAGGCTGCTATAGCATAGGAGATACTTCAAAAAACAAAGTTATTCGATCCTACTTCGATCTCTATTTGAGACTGAGTTTAAAGCTGATCGGTTAAAGAATAAAGGCTATTTTCTTGCGAAACTTCCTTAAAAGTTTAATTTGTTTAACTTTATCCATTTAGATAAACCGATTTAATGTAGGTATTGCATTATTGCATAATGATTTCGTATCATTAGTTGAAATACCATAAAGGAATACCATTATTTTAATAATAATAAATTGTTTTCCATTATCATCCGCCATCTTGTTTAACGAATGTGTGTATGTGTGTGAGAGTGTTTGTGGAGAAGACAATCGCCATATCGATGACGTCAATTGGAGGTGGTGTTATGACATCAAGAACTGTCATTGTCGTACTTATTTTCATACGCACACACATGTCTAAAGATAAGTACTTAGAAATCTGTGTATAGTATGTGTGTATAATTTATATTATTGATAAGCTCTTAGTACGCACCATTTGAAAATCAAAAGAGATACAGATACAGATATAGGTTACAGTATTAGCAACAAAAATATACTATGTATAGATAGAAATGTTTCTATAGAACTAGAGATAAATATATATTTCAAGTACTTGAAACGATTGGCTTCCGTTTCAGATTCCTAGCTATAAATGAAATTACCAGGCAATATATATAGATATATAGGACGATCACAGTTGGAATTCAAGGTAAAAAGTAAAATTCGAATGCTCTTTTTAAACATCAATATTTATACGCATGAAAATCTTTACAGAAATCCAAAATTATGGTACAAATACAAATATTTGAATAAGGAAATAATGGATTTATGAATCTAATGATTAGGATTTCTGTAGCTTTATTTAACTACTTAGTTATAGATACTCTATTTCATTCATAAACAATACGTCCTATAGATAAGGCCTTCAGGCAATTTATATTATTATTATTTATAAAACTTTACAACGGATCGAAGTTGTTAATTTGTTGCACGATTCAACAGATTAAAGACCCGAACCCCTTAAGAAAATTACTTTATGACTTATATCTCGTCTTAATTGCAGGGTATCAATAGTAACAATAGTAAATATAAAGATAAGTTAGATAAAGTAATTAAGATACGTTTTAGTCGCAATTTGCTTGGTAACAGGAAGGTCGGTAATAATACGGTCCAAATCATTGGAATCGTAAAACCGATGGGGGTTTTTAGTCTTTGGGGGGGGGGGGAAACGGAATGCAAGTAACTCGTGACTATATAATCGGTAATTGTGGGTGTGCTTGTGGGTGTGGGTGCTAAGTTGGATGGCGGCTCGAGTGGTCGCTAATCTTGATCGGACTCTCACTTACGATGTCAACTTTTGAGTTGTTTGCCTGATAATCGGGGCCCAAAAAACAAGAAGGTAATAGCAACAATATGGTATATATAAAAGAAAAAGAAAAGGAACACAAAAATCGAATAAGTTTAAAGTCTGATTAAAGGCCATACTTGAGATTGCAAAATGGTATAATATAATCATGAACGAGCTTGTAATTAATGAACACATATACAAAATATTACTATGGGGGGAAAATGGAATCTATTGAGCCCAAATTAAAGTAAAAGTGTGAGACAAAGAACAGAGAGATATTGTTTTTTTTTTATTGAATATAAATTATAATAAATAAACCTCTGACTCAGAGATCAGTTATTCAAACTTATCAAAAAATTATGGAAAGAAATGTACAGAAATAATGACAAAGATAATAAAAGAATTTGCTTGCGAGTACAATGCATAAAATGGTCTAATAAATTATATTTGAAACGAAAACGAAATAATCGAAATACTTGCTGAATAAATCTGAGTTATTTTGCTTCGCTGATTCCTTATAATTGCCGTCAAATAATCAATTATTCGAACATTTCTTTAAATAAATACTCGTTGATTAAACGACAATTTGATTCCCGAGATTAGACAAATCTTGTTTCTTAATTCTTGCATGATATGGTGACAATTTCAAGTATCTACAGTTCACAAATACGAGATTATTTAAAGGGCTTTTATTAAGAAATTTTTACCAATCGAAAAGAATGGTCTTCTAAAAGCGATCTTTATTGTAGCTCAATAACAATACATAAAATATTATGTATTTCAAAACATCATAGAACATTAGAATTCTTGATTCTTGCAGATGTCTATCAGATACTTGAAAATTAAACAATTTTTTTTCTTTTTTAATAAAGAATATAAACATTATCAGATATCATTTATCAACAGAACTGCTATACTATTTATATAGATCTCAGTCAAAGGGAATGGAATATATTATTGACAAGTTTGATTGGCATATCTGTAGACACTAATTCGAGCAGTCAAACTGTCTATCAGCCTTATATTATACAACTAGCAGGGGGGGCTTATATATTTTTTTTAGACAGAATTGATTTATAGATCGGGACAGCGACTACGCCATTGTTTCAAAGACATGACGTCGCAACGGGTTTCTGATACTGGCGCCATAACAAGTATGACGTCCATGCCAAAAGACAGCTGCAAAAAAAGAAAGGAAAGAAAGAACGAATTGCAAGAATACGAATTGAAAAAGAAAAAGTACAATTATAATCCAAGAAGTGTGCTGATTTTGATTGACCAAGGGTAATCACAGAGATATGATAAAGCTGTATAAAAATAGAGTGCGAACTTGTTGTAACATTTACACTTTATGAAAGTAAAAACAATTTGTAATAAAATATTGAGGCGTCACGAGACTTTGAGCCAAGTTAACTGGAATAATAATAAATAATAAGTAAATAAAGAAACTGATATATTGTTTTAGAAATCAGCTGAAAAGCTAAAAAAAAATATATGATAATTGGGTAACGGAGGTAATAAAGTTCATACTTAACGACAACTACCAGTTATATATTTACAGTAAAATAAGATTCTAAAGTGCACTTTGGGTAGATCAATCAATCAATCTAGTGAAAGCTTCTGCTTTCGAGTGATCTATCAATTTGAAATATTGACATCAAGTGACTTGTGATTGATCGATACACAAATATATCGAAACGTAGACGCTCAAAGTAACAAAAAAACAAGCTGAAACAATATGGGAACAACTGGAACATACCTGGAATGAACTGAAAATAAGTGAAACATATTTTAATTATATTAGAATACAATGGAATTAACAAACTTAATAGACCCTTCTGTACTTTTTTAAAGTAGAGGGTAAAAAAAAAAATGAAAGACGAAACTTTGGGATAACATTTATTTATAAAACTAATAGAAATGCTAATAAAAATGATTTAAAGCCCAACACAAATGAATAAAATTTGGATAAATAATCGCAGTTAAGGTTTCAAACGGAAAGTCCAAGATTCCATTTAGTCATAAATGAAAATGTTGTTTTATGGTGGAAATGGGGGAAATATGAAGATTTAAATTGATTAGAATCGTGCTTGCATACGAGATTAATAGAAATAATAAAAACCCATACGGCATAATTGGAAAAGTAAAGCTTGATTAAAGCGATCGAATAACTAAACAATTCAGAGAGGGTTACGAAAGGTAAAAGCACAAGCTGAGAATGAACTTTGCACAATCATAGCCGATACCTAAGCACGAGATACAGATACAGGGAAGTACATTCTGAAAGTAATTAATGTAGAAATCGCTGACGCTCTTTATAAACCCCATCAAGTGATCATTCAAACATTGTTGAACAGGATCGAGAAGAATAAAACTAAGAGATTAATTTAATGGATTGCATGAAAGTGAAACAAGTGAATGCCCTATGAATGCCCAGTCAATATCAAGTATTCACTAGAGTATTCACTGATCACAGCGATCAGTGATCAGTTAAGATTAGCACGTGAGATTTATAAATAGGGTTTAAGATACATTTTCCAGTTAAGCATGAAAATACCCAAAGTCTTTTCAATTGATTACATGAAGTAGACACACACACACACACACACACACATGTCTACACACACTCACATCAACACACAGTCACACATACATTGAGATACTCGGTGAGCAATTGCTTTTGGCACATACAAATGAGCTTGAGCTTGAGGTTGAGGTTTTTGTTACTGCCGGCAATAGATTGATAAACTGTTGTGCTACAACAAGAAAAAAACAAAACCAAAAACAAAAAATGTTACTGTTATTGTTATTGTTGCTTTACCTTTTCTTATCAAAGCAATAACTGCTCTATTAATGAGCACACATGCCAGAGCAGAGCAGAGCATTACATACTCAGCTGACTGCGTGTGTGGAACTCATTGTCAGTCTTAAAGCAAGTCAAATCGCTCTATTCGAAAGGGCACGACTGCCAGATACCCTACACACAATCCCGTAAATACTGTCATATGTATTTGTACATATTTATTACAGGCAAGCTTTGTACCTGTTTTTATGTTAACAAAGATTTCCTGACAAATTAATGCTTTCGTCACAGTGAAAATACTTATATCTGTCATTTATCTATTTAACCTTCCGATTCTAATGCTTCACATATTTCTATTTATAAATATCGCTATTTGTTTATATACTAAAAATATATATTATTTTATTAGTTTTTCTTATAAATAGCAAACCCTTTAACACAAAACAGCCAAGCAACACTGCGCTTTCTTACACAGATGCTAAATAAAATTGAAATCTTTATACAATTTTGAAGCCGATGGCCTTGTAAGTAATGATAACTAATTATAATTATACATAATTAAAATAATTAATAAATTACAAATGGGTCGAATGAGGGCATCGTCCAATTCTACAACAATATCTAGATCTGCTAAAGCTCTCTCCAGACGATCCGTTTTTGTGTGCCACTTTCTAAGCTACGTAAAATTTTTCCATTCACAATATTCGATTCATGCTCACAAAGAATTTCCACAGCTTTTTGTTTTGACAGAATCTGGTCACACTCTGAACAATTTCATACAAAAATGTATGTATCTAAGTAAGTACTTTGGTTCTATTTACAACGAAGCTCTGAAATTTCAAATGTTAAAGGTTGGTTTTTTTTTTTAGCAAAAAGCACACAAAAACAGCCTGTCTGAAGAGAGCTTAAAAATATACAATAATAAATATACAAAGTAGTTTTTTATACCATAGAATTCGTAATTGTGTGAGAGAAAAATGTTAATTAAAAATAAAAGACTTGTCTTTAAAATGAGCAGCTACATTCTTAACAAAATGTTGAGGACAAATCTTGATTGTAAATTTTCATTTTTTCTATTTTCCTCTTATTTAAAAAGAGCTAGAAATTGCAGAAAATGACTTTTGAATATTATACAAATATACTATTTAAGCTCAAAGATGCTTTCTTATGCCTGTTACGTATGTTGGCAAAAAAACATTATACCCTCTTTAATGCGCAGAGCAGAGTATAATCAAGAGCAGTAAGAACAACAACAAGAACACGAGGACTATCAACTAAAAAACATACACACACTTACACAGATACGCAAGCATATGTAACTAACACACACACGCACACACTCACACTCACACACACGCACACGCACACACACATATTGTATTACATGATCAAAATCAAAATCACTTAAAAATATAAGAAACTGAAAAACGTTTTCGAAAGTCTAGTTGTCTCCAGTCAGAGTTATCATCCAATAATAATACTACGTCCATAGTTTGCTTGATTGCTGCTGACAGCGTTGATGACGCCGACGCCAACGTCGACTGCAGCGTCAACTGCGACTGCGACTGCGACGCCGACGTCGTTGTTTATTATTAAGACGCGCGCGCTGGCCGCACTTAATTAGTTGTGCGAAACAATTCTAGCCAAGCGGTTGCCGTTACTCCAGCAGCTGCAATCGAATTAAACAAAAAACCAAAAAACCTAAAAACGAAAAAATAAATAAAAGAAGAAAAAACTCCGAAAACATTTCAATAATAATATTCAGTAAATCATAAATATTAAACAACAATTTAGAAAACAAACAAAATTGCAGACTAAACGAACAATTATCATAAAGTTAGAAAGAGAAAAGCAGCTGCATGTCAATGTAAAATCGCGTTGCGCATACGCCGTGTGTGTTTCCCTTGCAAAAATATTACAACAAATTCATATTGCCAAGGGTTTCCCTACAAAATTCAATCATATTTTTTCTGTGTTTGGTGTTGTTCTTTACTTTTTTTTTTATTTCTAAATAACAAAAACGAAATCAAAGCAACGATTTTTGGAAAATATTCACAGTCGTTTGTAGAATGTTGAAAAACGCGCGCCTTTTGCTTGGCGTTCTGATATTATTAGCCAGCCTCATAGCGGATACACAAGCAACAGGTGAAATAACATAAACATTAACATTAACACAGAAATTAAATAAATATGGTTAATTAAAGTTGAAGAAAAACTGTGCCGCTGAGAAATCGCCGTGAACCAAAACTGTAACTGAAACTGAAACCGAAACTTTCAATGGATCGATTGGAATTTTAACAAATTTTTTGTGCAGATGTGCTTCAAGTGTGAATGTGTGTGTGTGTGTGTGTGAAAAATTCCAAAATAAAACATTGAAATACTACAGAGTATGCTTAATATCGTGCGCCTTTATTAAGCAAAAAAGACCATTTTTGTAGCCTTATTTTAGTTTATGAATTTTGAGCGCTTCCATTTAAGTGTAAGAAATCGGTTCGTTTTATGTATTTTTATACCCTTGCAGAGGGTATTATAATTTTGTCACGAAATGTGTAACGCATTGAAGGAAGCCTCACAGACCCCATAAAGTATATATATTCTTGATCAGGGCGACGAGCTGAGTCGATATAGCCATGTCCGTCTGTCTGTCCGTCTGTTTCTATGCAAACTAGTCTCTCAGTTTTGAAGCTATCTTGATGAAACTTGGTACAGGTCCGTCTTTTTGCTGCACGCAGTACATATGTCGAAACCGGCCGGATCGGATAACTATTTCATATAGCTGCCATAGGAACGATCGGTTGGAAATAAACATTTAGTATGAAAAACTTTTTTGTTTCTCAAGATATTTCAACCAAATATACACATTGTGCGTTTGATTAAGTTTTAAATAGGCTGACCAAATTTGGTGTAAATCGGACCACTATATCATATAGCTGCCATAGGAAGGATCGGTTCGAAAACAATATTTAGTATGAAAAACTTTTTTGTTTCTCAAAATATCTCAACCAAATATACACATTCTGTGTTTGACTAAGTTTTAAACAGGCTGACCAAATTTGGTGTAAATCGGACTACTATATCATATAGCTGCCATAGGAACGATCGGATCGAAAACAATATTTAGTATGAAAAACTTTTTGTTTCTCAAAATATCTCAACCAAATATACACATTCTGTGTTTGACTAAGTTTTAAACAGGCTGACCAAATTTGGTGTAAATCGGACTACTATATCATATAGCTGCCATTGGATCGATCGGTTCAAAATCAACAAATTTTGTAAGAAATCTGACGGCTTACACAGGGCACTGCAAGGGTATCCAAACTTTGGCGCGCCAAAGTTAGCTTGCGCTATATTTTTGATTTATAATAAAGTTGCTTTATTATTGAAAAAATAAACAAACTGGAATCTCCCACAACTTGAAAGCGTAACACTTTAAAGTTCAATTTAGAGCAAACTGAATAAATTGCAAGTCAAAGTGCTTAACGCTTACCTTGTTTAATTAGCTAAACTAAATTAAATACAGTTTAGTTTAGTTTTCAGTCTTTTAACTATTCATCTAACTAGTCTATGTTGACTTTTGTTTAGACTTGTCCTAGTTTTGGTTACTTTTTAAACTCAATTAGCGGCTTATGAGATAAAAATGAGTTTGCAGTCGGTTGAAAATATAACTTGTCATATTTTGAAATTTGAAAAGAAAATATTTCTCAAAATATAAGAGGGTATTTTGTAGTCGAGCTTTGTATGATTTTCACTGGCTTTTCCAATCTGAGACTCTGACCATGAAAATGTGACAAAAGACAATTAAATTGTGTTTCAATTCCATTCGTTTCGTAGCTGTGCGGGGACTTCCCGTACATTGACCAACACATCTGATTTTAGAACCGATTTAAATAAAATTTCAATAAATTTATGTTTGTAGCCTTGCCTAAACTTAGACCCATCTTTAATTACAAATGTTGACTTCTTGACTTGAATACCTTCAGAAGAGATCAATGATAACAATAGAGTCTAAGAGTTTCCAGTTCTCCATATTTATATTTTGTCAATCGACAGAACAAAAAACACACCAAATTGTGTTGATTTTGAATTAATTACTACTTATATAGAGAAAAAGTCAGCTGCCAGATAATCATCTCATCGATCAATCAAGCTATGCTAAAGCCTATATAGCGATTAACTTCCATTTTGCTGATATATCAGTTAAATATCAGACTCGATTTTACTATCAGAGATGCTTCATCAATGCTACAAACAGCTGCCACAATTCACACAGCTTGCAACTCCATGCTTATCAGCTGAGCATTAAGATGTAAAGACCCCCCCAAAAAAAGTATCATATATATATATATATACAAATATTTACAACCATAAATGTAGATATATAGCTCTTTCAATCTTTCAACCTTGCATTATGTTTACGAATTGTTCTTATCAAATTTGACTACTGATAAACCCACTTTTCCCCGTTCTGGTCTGGCTCTTTTATTCTATTTTTGATTTATTTGTGATTCAGACTGAATTATGGTTAATTAAATAATTTGATATGATTTCCCAATCTTTTTTTAATAAAATATTTCAATATTGCTGTAAAAAACTTGTATAGAGTCTAAGAACCAATTTATTGCTAGTATTAGCTCATAGACAAGATAAGAAGATATCTATTAGAATCTAACTAGTTACAATTAATAATGACCAGAAATAAAAAGAATGTTATAAAAAAAATCGTTTTTATTGGAAATCTAAGAAAATAGATAAAACTATTGGGTATCAATGGGGGTTTTTTTTATAACTAAAAGGAAACTATTATCATCATGTAAGATGAAGATATCGTTTAGCAAATTCTTTGAAATAGACAACATCAGGTGACAACTCTAATTATAGTTTTCATATGAATTTTCCGTCTTTTGAAAAGAAAGACTGTAAGAAGTCCCTTTAAAAAATTAGATACAATAAAATATAAATAAAATTTGATACAGAAAACTTCTGATTTTGAGACATGTTCAGTCTAGTCTAGAGTTTAAACTGGTTTATTCATGGAGAAAGTATAAAAGAATTCGCAATATTTATAAAGATCGTCGATCGGGTATAAAAATGCCAAAAATTCACATCACTAACTAGAAACAATCTCAACATTAAGATTATAAATCTTAGCTAGAACTCATTAGACATCACTTAATACCATTAAAAGACACCTGACATGATTTCAAACAACGTCAAATACTTGAGTGCACTTCAGAATTGTATTATCTAATAGAAATGTGTAGAGTTGCCATCATTCCATAATTATGGCATTAATTGCAAAACAATGTCGTTTCGGGGTAATTACAAATATCATCAGACAATAATATTTACAAAGACAAAAAGCACTCAGCATAATACGAATCGTTGGAGCAGGTGAATTCCCCTTTTCCTTGGAACTGATCTTATAAAGAGACCTTATCGAATTGAACCCAAAGTTTCCCTTCACCATATCTAATTGTATTAAAAATGTTAGAAGGAAACATTGTTGGTTATTCCAATCCCAATTTAGCTGAAAACATGAAACGGCAGAAATAATATTTTTGATATCTCTTCTATGCTGGAACCTGACACTTTGAGACTTTGTCTCAATCTCAATGTCTGTCTGTGTCTGTGTCTCAGACTCTGTCTGTCTGCCGTCTTATCCAAAGTTCAATAATTTGGATAGTCATCCGATTTCCCACAGCATCCATGACGTTTGCATTCAACAAACACAACAAAACTGATTCCAACTAACTGCTTTTTCGAGTATTACGAGTATTGACTAAACATTTAAGTTTTTTTTCTTCATTTATTTGTCTAGTTTGTCTAGTTTTTTTGTTCTCGTTTTTGTTTTTGTTTTCATCATCTGTTGTTTCTTTCTTTATTATTATTTTTCTCTTTCTTATTTTTTTGCCGGCGCATATTAATAATCATCTCTGGTATTTGTTGTACAAACAGGCAAACAAGACAACCTACTAACCAACCAACCAAGCAACCAACCAACTAACCAGACAACCAGACACTAGACAACGGCGCCCTCGTTTGATGCCAACACTGAACAACAAAAACGAGCACAATGCTGAGAGACACTTTAACAATTATATCATTAGCAGGCTAACTTTAAGATGAATACAGACACTTCTCTAACTAAATAAGTAATCAGCTTTAGAAAGAAAAACCCCTTAACACTTAAAATCTGAGATATTAACTGATACTAGATAAATCTTAAATATATCACAATCATTGTTATTCAGTTAATTTTACCATTATATCGTTAGCAGGCTAACTTTAAGATGAATATAGACACTTCTCTAACTAAATAAGATCGAACTTAAAGCTGAGATATTAACTGATACTAGATAAATCTTGAACATATCACAATCAATGTTATTCAGTTATGGATACCATTATATCATTAACAGGCTAACATTAAAATGAATACAGAAACTTCTCTAACTAAATAAGTAATCGTATTTGGAAAGAAAACTCTATCGAACTTAAAGCTGAGATATTAATTGATACTAGATAAATCTTATATATAACACAATCAATGATATTCAGTTAAGATGCGATCTAGAATGAAGATAGTCTCTAGAAATAGCTGTCTACTTTCACATTTCAAATTGCTACATAAAGTCTGTAGATTTTTACCCTTTCTTAAGACAAGATTCTCAGATGCAGTCAGATTCTCCATGGCGTATTTATCTATTTGCTTCATTGCATTTAATTTTATTTATTTTTTCTATAGTTTGAATTTCATTTCATTTAACTTTACTTATTTTTTCTATAATTTAAATTTTACTTCAACTTTTTCTTTACCACATAGTTGCCCTTTAGTTCATATTATTCTATTTTATACCCTCTTATTTAGTTTCATTCTATTACGTTCCGATTCTGTTGTTCTTTTGTCAACTTCTCTTCATGACAGTTTTTTATGTTATGCCTATTACATTTTAGTCTATTTTACTTTCTGAAATACCATTTAATTTAATTCGTTTCCACTTGATTTCATTGAATCCTGTTTCTAATATTATTTCATGTAACATATTTCAACAGATTCCGTTTAACTATTTAATTCCAATTCTCTTCATTCCATTATTTACAAATTCTCCAACATTACACTTCATTTTATTCTATTTAATCATTGTATTTATATTCCACTTCAATTTACACTTACTATTTTATTTTTTACATTTTATGAGTTATACGAACTGGGTAAAATAATCATAAATTGTGTTAAACAGTGTTAAACAATCGCATTTGTTTATTTAACAACAATTAGCAAGCAGTTTTCAGTCAGCTTGGGAAACCGATTGATTTGCATTGAGTCGCAACACGATCAGAGAAACGAGTTGCCAATTAAACGGCAATGTTGCAACAATAATAAAAATAACCATAATAATTGCAATAATAATGATGGGAAGAGAGGAGCGGAGTAGAGAGGAACGATAAAGAGTTAATAATACTTAGTTAAACATTAAATAAACAAAATGCATTCTTTGCATTTGGGGGCGTCGGCTACTTCTGTGTCTCAGGTAATTATGGCAAACATGGAAACGTTTTTTTTTTGTTTTTTTGATTGCAAATCGAGTGATCAAAAGTACAATGAAATGCATCAATGGGTAATCAAATATTAGCAGAAGGTGTTAAGAGAGAGAAAGAGAGGAGAAGGAGGGAGCTAGAGCGGGATAGTGATGCCAAGGGGAGTTCCCTTAATTAATTTACAGAGCGCGTTGCTATTTCCGTATAAGACCCGCAATTTCTTGAAATAAGCAATACTTTTATTGTTGCTGTTCTTAACTGGGTTTTTAGCGGCACGTCGCCCTTATGGGTATTTTTTTTGATCCAATGCGATCTCCGATCGGATCCGACCTCCATAATCAATGGGCGTAACCCCAACCCGAACACCCAAGCGACAGCTGTTCGACAGGTTCAATAAACTTGTTTGTGCGCAGCTAAGCGCAAGCTTTAGATGCTTAATTGTAAATACATATTCAAATACACTCACATTCACATTCACACTCATACTCACACTCGCATTCACACACATCTGTTGCAGTTGCGAGTACTCACGAACAAGATTCGGCCCCTGTTGCATGCTTTGAAAGCTCAACTCGATTAAAGGCCACAAGAGCTAAAGTTTCAATGTTAGCCGAAAACTTTTTTGGAATAGTTTCACAAAAAAGTACAGGGTATCAGTCGTGCACAGGGTATAACATACTTTATTTAAAGTACGCGACTAATTGGAAAAGTTACTGAAACAACTTCATTACATTAAATAATACTTGTATTTTATTTTAAACTTTACTTTATTCCATTTCCCTTCTTCCTCAATTACATTACATTAAATTTTATTGCAATTCGCTTATTTAAAAACAACATCATAATTCAACATTCATATAAGGACAACTATCTCAATCTAACCCATACGAACTCAACTTTTAGCAGATAATTAATTTTTTCTCTAGATGATTTCTATTGCCTTGGATTTTGTTTGCTCTTCCTATTAACCAAGTTATTACCGAGTAGAACTTGACTTTAATCAGCTCACTGCTTACAGGGTATCTTTATGCCCATCTCTTTGTCATGAGCTTTTGCCATGCTTCAATTTCAAGTTTATGAAGTTTTAAGTTTAATTTAATTATAATTATTAAATTATGCCTGTTTATTGCTGCTGCTTATTTTATTGTTCTCAGCTTCAGACGCAGCTGCAAAAGACATGCAATTTTTCAAAACACAAACAGAAAAACAACAAAAAACAATAACAAATATGAAATAAGAAATACAATAATAAATAAGAAAAAAAGATAAACAATAACAATAATAAACTGAGCATAAATAGCTTAGTGAAAAGCTGCCGAGCGTATCGCACGTGCTGAAAGAATTTCAAGTGAAAAAGGTCAAAACCAAATACCAAAGTGTTGATTACAGGGTAATAATAAAAATGAAGAAGTAAATGGCTGGTAATAGTCGACGAGTAAATACCCTACGTGTAGGTTAGCTCACCTATAAGCAGTTAAAAAAAAAAACAGCAAACGAAAAAGACAACAATTCTACAATATTCTTGATATTATTATTATCACTTGAAATCAGGGACTGATTAATCAAAAATAATAGTTATTTTCCAATTTTAAAGTACAAATTGCAAAAACAACAGTTAAAAATGATTTCTACAATCAAAGTTGCCACAATATAAGTTTATTGGTTAATCGTAGACTAGAAGTTAAGACAAGACCTATGGTGTTTATAAAATTATCCTACAAGTATTCTTATCAATGATTTTTTCGGTTCAAATTTGTTCGCTTTATGGTCCCTGCTTTAAATGCATTAAAAATTGGCTGAAACTAGAATATCTTCAGTAAAACTCTCTGAATCGAATTATCATTTAACCAGAATATACACATATTTACTTATTCAATGCCTTTCCTTAAGTTATAGGGTTTTATAGACGCTTTGAAAGTGATGAAACTTCCAGAAGCAAATAAATTTTCCTAGATAAAAGTATGCTTTGTGTAGACAATTTATAGTGCTTTGTGACACTGCAAATTCCTCTTTTAATGCATTGCAAATTTCATTAGAAAGTGATAAAACGAAGAAGATAAATTCCCCTAGGTCAGAGAAAGTTGTAAAATATTAACAATATGTAGACAACTTATCGTACTTTATTGTATTATCATCATCATATATGCCTCTTTTAATGCATGGGAAATTTCAATTGAAAATTATGATACCCTTGGTTGGAGTACATCAAAGGATGATTCATCTTTTAAAGTGCTAAAAGGTAATTAATGGAGAGGGGGGGAGAGATAGGGAAATATGCAAGGAATGCTGATAAGACGTGTCAATCAGACAGTGGGGCCCATCCACCCGACTGATCTTGCCTTTTGGGGCCCCACTAATTATGGGTAATTCATTAGAATTACGAGTAAGTAGATTAAAAATGACAGACAGGGCTTCGAGTCTCTCTTATTTTCCTCGCAAATAATAACAATAAAAGAAATTGCTAAAAGCGAAAACAAATCGTTTATAGTATTATATATGAGTGTTTCTTGTATTTTTGGATGACAATTCAATTTCCTGACTAACAAAACGGAACAAAAAGCGACAATAATAATAATAATAAAACAATAATAACAACAAGATCATAAAACATCCCATCGAATTGGCCAATCAAGTCTTAATCACAAAACATGGAAGGTACTCACATTAAATGTTTATATTCCGATTTGTTTGATTTACAATTTATGGCAATTAGGCGTTGGAATGGCATCCAAGTATTGGATACTTCAATTATCGCGCTATATAATTGTTTATCTGCCCACGAATTGTGGAATTTTTTTTCCACCTTTTGCGTGAGAAATAAATGAAACCATTCAATGAGCACCAACCATACCATTGAATGTCGAGAAAATTCTTGATCATGACCTCTATATAATCGTGAAAAGCCATAAGGAATAATATTAGGCTGCTCGTTTACAGGGTAGCAGCAAATCTTTATGTTACATTGTAATTATCAGGGTTACAGACTAAATCTTATCACAGCATTAGCTTCCATTAAACCACTCTCAGCTGTTATCTGATCGCAGATATTTACAGACTTAGCCTAAGATGAATAAAAACTTGGTCATAAAAATAATTTATTTATACAATATAAATAATTCTTGATCTTTTTTGTGTTTTTTTTACTGATTACAGCGAATAATGAGAGCAACTTTCTGGAGACATCATTAAGATATTTGGATGAACAGCTACTATTTGATATATTGCCTAGAGGCACGTGTCCCGGCGAGGAGGCCGATGCGCCTCTAGATGAATTCCCCGAAGTGTTTACACGTAAGTTTTAAATGAATAGTTATAGTTTACTTATAATTTATTTGAAAAAAACGAAGAGTTCTACAAAATGGACTTACATACAGAGTTTTGCGTCTTTAGCTCTCGAAATCTCTGAGATCTAATAGGGACAGACAAACGGACATGCCTATATTTCGACCCGGCTGTTGATGCTGATCAAGAATATATATTATATATACTTTATAAGGTCTGCCACGCCTCCCTCTGCCTGTTACTCACTTTTGTACCTTTCTACAGTACAGGGTCAAAAAATGATCAACGACGCCAAATGAATTTTTAAATTTGATGATCAGCTTTAGGAAAATCTATGGAACAGCCTCGAGCTATGATGAAAAAAGGGGCAAAAATATCACTTCTTAAACATTAATAAAAAAGGTCTTTACTTTAACAAATTTGTAACGTTAAAAAGAAGATTTGCTTAGCATATACTTTCCGACTTAGCCACAATCAATAACTAAATCTTATTGAATTTGATATGATTTTCATGATTTAATCGGGGCCAAAAATGTAACACCTCCCCAGATGCGATCTACATTATGGGATTGATTAAATATTGATGGACATTTTTGATTGAAACTCTTGAGTATAAATACGAGAAAGTAGAACCTGCACTTGAACTTGCCGCGTTCCCTTGTGCAAATGGTCAGTGTCCAATTTCAATGTGGCTTGGTCTTCCTGTTCTGTTGGCTTTGTGAACGCGTGTTATCACTGGGCCAGGGTCAATACAAGTGGGCGCGATAAGCGGCTAATACTGGCAAATGGCCAATAAATCAGACGTCGCAAATGTGTTTTAGTTTTAAAGCTCCATATAAACAATATTATAACGCGCCCACCTCCGTTCCGCCCGCCATCTAAGTAATTGTCTATTTTAACGCTCTCTATTCAACGTAACTCGTATCTCGGGCATATCTCTCCTTTGGCTGCTCTTCAAATCACGGCCTCTTATCGGAGACAAACTTGTGTGTGAAAAAACCTTTAATTAAACTACAACACTTGGGTACATGTCGAACCCGCATGCTTAGCACCTATGAATGTATCTCTAGTTTAACTCAGACATGTGTAATAAATATCAGAATGTCAATGCGATTGTTAGCTGTATAGACTACATGATAACACTACGATAAAGATATATTCAACCCTTTGAAGTTGACGATTACTCTTAGTCATCATCTATATCCGTATTTATTAAACTAATTTAACAGACTTAGGAGATACATTTCCTAAATGTCAATACCTTTTAATTAAACTGATGCGAGTTTTTCCATTGTTTTAAAAAGAACAGGAAAGAGTTACGTTAGCTAAACTTGATCTGTTTACTATATAGTCTAATACAAAACTCTAGCCTCTAAAGTCTCTGAGATCGAAGCTATCTTTAAGGTGTTTAGAGAGTCTAATGTACAGCATACATATATGATGTTTATAACGGAAATTTACCATTTTTAAAACGCCTTTTTAAGATTTTGCTCTCTGCTCCAATTGAGAGCGATACTAAATATGTATAGGTTATAGATTGTAGTAGGGTCATAAAAAACATTATTTAATACAGAAACTAAATTTTTATAATTTCGTTTTTATGGCAGCTATATGTATGATAAAGCTATCTAATCTGTCCAAATTTGTGATATATACTAATTATTAGCTATGGTAAACAAATGTACCAAGTTTCATCAAGCTAGCTACACTAAAAGCTTAGTTCACATGGAACATTATACATATGTATAATAATAATAGTGATTCCTTCAACTTTTTAACAGTGGAACAGTTACGACAGGGCTGGGTCGTATTGCACGTCTTTGCAGCAATATATTTCTTTATATTGCTGGCGATAATATGCAACGATTACTTTCTTCCCACCGTCGAGTGCATCTGTGAGGATCTACATCTTTCCAAGGATGTGGCAGCAGCGACATTTATGGCGACGGCGACCTCAATGCCAGAGTTCTTTACGAATACGATAAGTACGCTTATACTCGAATCGGATATGGGATTGGGCACAATTATTGGATCATTAATGTTCAATACTTTGGGCGTAGCGGGCCTTGCGGCGCTTTGCATAAATAAGGTATGTTTTTAAATCTCACAGAGATGCCCATAAATCCCGGCTAGATTCCTATAATAACTAAACCGACCTACATCTTGCTATCTTTATCTATTGATTGCAGCCAATACAATTGGACTGGTGGCCTATAGCGAGAGACTGTGTTATCTATATCTTCAATACGATCGTTTTGTTGGTGCTCGCTTGGGGTGGAAGCATAAGCTTTGTGGAATCCTGCATTATGATGGGTTTCCTGGTGCTCTACTATCTCATCACATTCAACAATAACAAATTTATGCCCGCCATACGTGTCTTTATCGAGGATCGCATGAACTGTTGCTTCTCCACGCGTTACGGTAAGTCCACTAATTTGAATAAAGTGGAAACACATACTATAACTAATCCTTATTTAATTTGTATATAGATCTGACGGAACCGCCAGAGAATAGTGCCAAGGCTCAGCTGCCATTGAAAAAGGATCCCCTATCGGGCGATGGTCTATTTGTGGTTAATTTCCCGGAGAATACATCTTCCATGTCATCCACAGCTAATTTGACCCATTCAAAGAACTGTAAGTATCGAACTAAAAGGAACTAATTTAAGTGCAAGAGCATTTTCTGACATACTATAGCGCGATTATTATTATACGAAGCATTATTTAGAGCTTATCGATTTTCTTCTTCATTTGCTTGTAGGGAATGGTGAAGATGAGGAAGAGGATCAACGACCGGATAGCATTTTTGCTTATCCCCACAACGCATCTGGTTTCATGAAATTCTGGTGGGTCTTTGTATTCCCCATTAAACTGCTGCTGCGCTGCATTATTCCACATCCGATGCGTCATCGGCGTTTGTATCCATTATCCTTCATCATGTGCATCATTACAATTGGCGCCAATGCGTATGTGATTGTCTGGATGTTAACGGCATTCGGTGTGGCCATCCATGTGCCTACAATTGTCATGGGTCTCACATTCCTCGCCGCTGGATCCACAATGCCCGAGGCCGTTTCCAGTCTGATCTCACTTCGAAATGGTAAGCAAGATCATACGATTTATAATACCCAGTACTCGTCGCGTAGAAGGGGCACACTATATGGAGCGGTAGCAGATCCCATGAAGTTAATGTGATCAGCATTTTTATCCAATCGGTTGTTCATCCGTCCTTACGAACTCCTGAATCGCAGAGAGCAACCATTTTGCCAGGCATCCCCATTCAAATAAAAACCCAGACTTGCACTTGCACTAAAAGACTTCCGAATAACTTGACCACAGTCTTAAAGATCAAACGCTCTTTTCTGAATTAAACATTCCTTTTTATCATTAGCAGTATTGCCACTTAATCCCATTAATATCAGATAGGTTATTTAAAAATACAAATAGCCAATAAAATTCTTACCTGTTTCCTGTTGAAAGTTTCTCATTCATGTAGATAACTGTTATTTGTGATCGCCGGTTGTAATTTGTTAATATGTATGCAATAACTTTCATATCACTAGACTTTTAAAATAATACCACATTTATTTTGAGTACCGGGTGTTTTGAATGTGTTATTTGCACAATATGTTGATTAACTATTTGATAATTATTTTCGTTTTAGGTGAGAGTGGCATTGGTGTGTCCAATTCTTTGGGCGCGAATTCACTGGCCATCTTATTGTCGCTGGGCGTGCCGTGGTTTGTGAAGAACTGTATGAACTATAGCAGCGGGGAGAAGCAACAGGTTGGCACCCAGGGCATCGAGTATAATATTATCATATTGATATTATCCACAATCGCGTTATTTATTATATTAAGTTGCAGCGGCTATCGTTTAACAAAACGTGTTGGCGTCGCCTTATTTACCGTTTATACAGTGTTTATAGTGTTGCAAATATTGATCGAGATGAACGTGTTCTTTCCACTTGTCTGCAGCAGCTAGTTCCAAATCCAACATATCGATTTTAACTTCAGTTCCAGTTCCAGTTGCAGTTCGATAATCGATTATTTCGAGTTGGAGTTTCATGCTATCTAGCTTCTGGCTGGCACCAGGGCAAATAACACGCACTGAATGAAATTCCAAAATCGTTGAATGATTTCCGTTATATTCAAACTGCTAACTGCTTTGTATATACAACACAAATATGTAAATGCATACATATATCCGATAATGGGGCTTGTGACATTAGTTATTATTCCGGATTTCATTGATGAGTTACCACCTAAACAAAAATCAAATGTTTAAATAACTGTTTTTTTTTTTGTATTGTTTGGTTAGCTTAGGTACTCCTTAAGACTGTCTACTGTTTAGGTATAAATAATCCATTGCTACAGACTTTCCCCTGTACAGTGTACACCTAACTATTTATAAAACCCCTATTCGTCACAAATTTCAACTGGTACCAAAGCGAGACATTCTATATAGAGATAGCAGATAGAAGAGAGCTATAAGCTCCAAGCCAATTACCAATAAGTAACCAAATGCTATATATATATATATATATTAATATATGTATATAGTACTATCTATATCTTATAAGTGCCCTGCGATATTTATGGCCTTTGGCTAGACTTTCCTTAATTATGTATAGGTATATTGATATCAATGTTGATATTTCATAATGTGTAGACATTATTGTTACCGTTACCATTACTGTTAAAGAGTTACATACATATATACCTAAACAGAGTTTGTTATTAATTTATAAAATACATTTAACGACAAATATTACCAATTGTGATTTCTTAATGATAGCAAAAATAAATAAAGAAATGAATTAAGTAATAAAACAGAAAATGAATACCTTAAGTACTTTTCATGGATTCTCAAGTGGCCTGTGTGTGAATTGTTGATTAGTGTGTCCACACACTGTGTGCTCAATGCACATACTTATGTGGCACACTGTGCTTACAACCGATGACTAATAATACTATAATAAATAAAAACATTCTTTTGGGAATTTTGTTTTTTTCTTTTTAAAAGGGAATTTTCATTTTATAACCCTTGACGTCAAGAGTTTGCCTTTTTACTTGTACATCACATAAATAAGTTGATAAATGAGATCAAACACATATATATGTATATCTTATAAATATAGCAAGTATACACTGAGAGAAATGAGATTTGCAATTAAAAAGCAAAAACTATAATTATGCTAGTTGATGTGATTCCGATTCCGATTCGAGTATAATTTATATAAATATCTTATAAAATACAAACACAAACTCGTTCACTCGCTTTTTAATGATGGATGATGATAAATGTGAATATGTGAGCGACTTTATAATTGTTGTCATGAGGGGTACAAAATATGGGTGATTGGAGATTGTAAGCGATTGTTGTCGTATTAACATGCGTATAAATATGCAATTAGGTTTTTCACATCATAAATACTTATACTTAATTAGATTAGCTTGCTTTAGCTTTTTGTCTTGTTGTTTTCTTTACACATTCGTATAATTTTGGTATACTTTTTGCCACAAAATGCAATTACAATACATATATGTATATATATACTTATATATACTAATAAAGGAAGTTTTAAAAACTTTGCAACATACTCTATGCTTTTCATTCTTTTCTTGTTGTCAATCTTCATGTTCTTTTTCACTTTTATGTGTGTTTTTTTTATCATTTCCGTCACGGATTTTCCATGAACAAATCAGTCTGAGCAATTACAATTCAAATGTGCTTGCGAACTACATTTAACATCAAAGTGTTGTGTGTGTGTGTGTGTAAAGGGAGGAGATAGGGGAAATGTTCAATACGCTTTTTTTTAGCTTTAAGCTGCGCTTTGAACAACAAATTGGCACAATTATTATGACATTCATAGTACAAACAACTAAGTGTAAAGTGTTTCGACTTAAACAAATACAGAAAAAAAGAAACAAGAAAAGAAAAATAGTAATACTCAATTAAATTAAATTTAAACTACAAAGCTGCTTGGCGGACAGTTGATGTTGACGTTGATGTTAGTTGTTGTTGTTGCAAGGTTATTTTTGGCTTGAAGCCTTGGCTGTCCTCCATTGTCATTAGGTGCAGCAATGGTGTCCGTTCTTAACGTAATAATTGTGCATGGCAACGGTACCGTTTTTGCTGTAACTCCCGTTATATTGACTATTGTTGCTCAGGTTATTGCCGCCGCCATGTGCAATGTTGCTGCTGCTGCTGGTTGAATTGCTGTTGCCATTGCCGCTGGCCGTGTTGCTGCTGTTGCCACTGTTGTTGTTGGTTGCAGTTGCAGCAGTGCCATTGTCATTATCGGTACTTGTGGCAGCATCAAATGCCTTTATATGATTCTGTATTATTTTGCACGTAAACTGACGATGTTGGCCGGGCTCCTGTGTCATGTAATATGAAAGTGAAATGCATTTAGAAATATATCAATATATACAGTGAGACAAGTAATTGTTGTGACAAAATCTAAATATCTCATATCTTTCTTTTAACTTGTGCTAATAGGAATCTAAAATAGGAAATAACAAATAAAATAAGCCAACAAAAATAATACAAATACTTATGGAAAAATAAAATATTACGTATTTAACATTTTTATTTTAATACTTATATATTTATTTACTTCTTTTATACTTGTTGTAAAAAATCATAGGCAACTTTCAATAAATAAGCCAAAGATAAACAATAACAAAACGTATTTTTTTCTTAAATTTGTCAAAACAATTACCTGACTAACTGTACAGACATACATATGCGTGCGTACATACATTTGTGCTTTTGTGTGTGTGTGTGTTTGCGTGTAGGTTTACATACCTTTGGCTGTATGGGAAAACAGCACCAGAGTATGAAAGCTATAAATGCCACCAAAGTGCCCACAAGCAATATGAAATCCTCAATGGTCTGCACATTATTGGACAATAAGAATAAAAATCAATGTTAACGCATTTTGTTGTGTGTTTTGCATTTGTCTGCTGTGGCTTGGTTTTGTTATTCCAAATACAGTATTTAAGAGTGAGTGTGTGTATGTGTGTGTTTGTGCAGGTGTCATTGTCACTTACCGGCTCTTCGCCAAGCAGCACGTGATTAATTAAATAGACAAAATCATCAAATGGTGTCATTGTGAAAAAGCCAAAAAATGCAGCTTGCAGTTTGCTTGGATTTTTATTTCGTCTACCGCTGCAGCTGCTAGACCTCCTAATGGTTTATTCTTTGCACATTGACAGCAGCGACAATAGCAACATGGCACTGACCTTGGATACTGGACACTGTATCACACTGTACTATCACAAAAATAAAAACTTAAAATAAAAATTCGTAATTTTGCACAAATGCAAAATGCATTTTCCAGGGTCTGACTAACACAAAAATGCCAGGGACGTTCGTTGCGAAACTTTGGTGGCGTAGGTGGAGTATTTCTCTTTGCAAAGCTTTGTAGTTCCAAATGTGACCAATGGCGGCGCTTTGTAGTTCCGAATGTGACTGTGAATTCAATCAAAAGGGCCGTCGATATTAAATATCGATATTGTACTGTGTTGCGATAGCAAAGTATCGTCGTTCAAACAGCTGCCAAAGCCGGCCAGTTGCCATCACTAGCATTTCAAAGGCATTTTCGATTTTCTATTATTTTGCCAATATTTTGTGTCAATTGTGTGTAAGCTATGGTGAAACTAACCAAAGCACGTAGCAAGGAGCGTGCAACACGTAGCGACGACGATGCGCTACCCAAAGCCAGCAGCGATGATGACGTAAAAGTGAAGGCAACTAAATCAAAGCAAACCAAGAAACATGCGGAATCCGCAAATCGCAAACGTAAATCTGGACGCGATAGCTCCACTTCCAGCTCCTCTTCTAGCAGCAGCAATAGCAGTAGTAGCAGTAATAATAGTCACAGCAGCAGCAATAGTAACAGCAGTGATGCTTCCAAAACCTCTAGCGTTAAGAAGCAACGCAACAATAAATCAAAAGCAATCAAAGACTCATCACCGAAATCACAACAGCAACAAACGCAGCGTGGAAATAAACAACGTGAAGTTGGCAGCATGGAAAGTAAGGTGCAAGAGCAGCGTTCCAAATGGGATAGTCCCGATCGAGGAGGCGGCAATGCTCAACGGTACAATTCCAGCAAAAACACAGAAAAACAAGCGCGTAAACAAAGTCGCAGTCGCTCTCGCAGTCGTGAGCGCGAGCGCGAGCGTGAGAGAGAACGTGAACGGGATAGAGATAGAGAGAGGGAACGTGATCGTGAGCGTGACAATCAAATGCGACGTGGACGTGAACGGGATAGGGAACGAGAGCGGGAACGGGAACGCAGCAGGGAAAGACGGCCGATCCAACGAAATCGAAGCAACGAACGTCGGGATAGACCACGTCGATCTCCCGATCAGCGGAGGTAAGTAGAAGAAGGAACTATTTTTAAATGTTCCTTAATTTTTGAGATTTTTCAGTGCTTTAGTGTGATTTACTTATTATTTATTCGTGTCCAATTAGACGCAGTCGAAGTCGTAGTCGCAGTCCACGAAATCGTTCTTATAGAGGTGGAGGCGGAGGCGGAGGAGGACAACGTCGGCAGGATCAGCAGCAGAACCGTCGCAACCGGAACCAGGAGGATGAGCGCTTTGAGTGGGGCAAACCAAGCAACGATAAAGACAAAGCCCAAGACAAGTCACAAGATGATGAGCCTGTGGATAAGGAGAAACCTAACTTTGGTTTAAGTGGTGCCCTTACCGAAGACACCAATAAGGTGAATGGCATTGTTGTGAAATATTCGGAACCACCCGAAGCACGCAAACCCAAGCGTCGCTGGCGTCTATATCCATTTAAGGGTGAAACGGCGTTACCAACGCTTCACATACATCGACAGAGCTGCTTCCTTGTGGGTCGCGATCGGAAGGTTGTCGACCTCGCTGTGGATCATCCCAGTTGCTCGAAACAACATGCAGCATTGCAATATCGTCTGGTGCCTTTTGAGCGTGATGATGGCAGCCATGGGAAACGGGTGCGTTTATATCTCATTGATTTGGAGTCGGCCAATGGCACATTTCTCAACAATAAGAAGATCGATGGACGCAAATATTACGAGCTAATGGAGAAGGATGTCATTAAGTTTGGATTTAGCTCACGTGAATATGTGCTGCTCCATGAGAACAGCAAGGAGGATCAGGAAGATGATGATGTGCATATCAAAGATGAACCGATCGATGAACCAAACGAACCGATCGATACACAAATATGAAAGAGAGGCATATCATTTGCGCACTCATTCACACACACACACACACGCACTCACCTCCCTCCCGTACCATATTTAGTTTTTAACTTAAGTTTCAAATATATATAGATATATATATATATATATATGAATTTATGTAGAAGCGTATGTATTCTTTTTGACATTCTTCAAAATTGTTTATATTCATTTGACCAACAAAACACACATAAATATAGTTAACAATCAAGCACGATGCTTCGTGTGCCAACTGCCAAACATTGAAATACATGCAAAATGCAGCAATGACAACGAATACAACTGTATCTACTATATATGTTAAAAGTGTAGCTTTCAATTTTAAACATAGTAGAAACTAGAGTTTCCTCTAGTTACCAAATTCCAAATCACTACTTGAAAAATTCAATGAAGTCAAACTTCAAGTGTCAGGGATCGTATGAATTTGCGGAAAACTATATTAGGCAAATTTTCTAGAGCTTTTCACAGGTTTGTTCCAAAAGGCAAGTAAAGTAAATAGAAGAAAAATCTCATTGGTGGGAAAATCTATGCCTATATTACATATGTCTTAGTCAGCTCAAACCGATTCTCAAGAATCTATATCAGAATTTCAAAATAGGTGCTATAGGAATAATTAAAAAGAAATCGTTAACGGGCGAACAAATATTGCAAATCTGTGATATATATATAAGTACTACTGATTATAAAAGAGTTTGATTCGATGCCAACAATTCGAAAGACCCAAGGTTGAAAAATGCAGATAGAGATCATTTTTCAGATCGACAGTTCATGACTATAAGAGTACGGGCATTTCCGGAATATAAGAAATATGATCTACACATGCTTTGCACTTTGACATTGAACTCAACTTACGCGCTTCAACTTCAGTTTGCTGATCACGCAGTAAATTGCAATTGGAAAGTTTTGCGGTCACATTTGGCTTATTGTTAGTCTCTTATGGTTAGTCGGTCAACATGAATAGCCGTGTTATCATCAACATCTTCAGTTTGATTTGTCTCTGTGCTGCGATGCCTTCAAGGTTGGTGGTGCGTCGTCAGGTGGTTCAACCCACCTGGTTATTGCGTCCTGATTTATTGCCAAAAGGTCCGGTTGCCCCGGTTCGTGTGACGGCTCAGAATCTTCAGGAAGCGGCGGCTATACGTGCCTCTATCCAGAAAGCTGTCAATGAGGGCAGCTATGTGGTGGCCGCAAATCCACAGCAGGTAAAATTTGTGGAGACTTTCAGTCGAGACTTCAATAAGTGTACTGCGTCTATTCATATAACATTCTAACTATAACTTTTCATTAAAATTTTAACATTTAATAGTTATTTTTTGACTCTTATTTAATAAGTAACTATTATAACTATATTTTTGCTTTTTATTTTAGAATCCAAATAGAATATTGCAATTATTTTTATTTGATTTGCCCTACCATAACACTTATTAATGACTTTTATTTACAAAAGTCCTTTATAAAAATTAGGCACTGGCAATTATTTTTAAAAAGCTTTTCATCAAAATCAGACAGACTCTTACTTTACAAAATATATTCTTTTTGTTTTGGAAAATAGGCTCTGCATGTTATTCCAAAATGTCATTGATAAAAGTTATTTACAGACTTGAATTGCCTAAATCCCAACATAAAATTCTTCATCATTTATGCTTCAAAAGGGATTAAGAACCATATATGTACATACATATCGCTCATTTACCAGAAGAGTGACATATGACCCATATGATTTACATAGGAGATATGTCACTCTTCTAGTAAATGTGCGATATAATATATATTATGTATACATAATGTATATTTTCATTAACACCAATTTTTTCAATGCCACTGAAATGACAAATTCATTAAAAAGTTAGTTAATTGGGCCCGTCTCTGATATACATACGTATATATATATTCCTAATAAAATACCCAAGAGTAATTGGAAAATACTCTTCAACTTTTCAGTACCTAATCGCATTGGCTCAACTGGGTTATAATCAAGGAGATCTTGGATCAAGTGCGCCGATGCCGCTGCCGCTTCCCACGATGCCCATGTTTCCGGCATTTAAGATGCCAAATACAACCTGGTGGCAACCACGTGTATTTTTCGCCTAATTAACTGTTTATTAACGTTCAGTTATAACATATATATATCATGTATTTATGTATTTATAACGTATGTCGTATTTGTACATATATAAAAATTGTTGCCTCAGCGTTCAAAAAGATGTGGAATTTTTAGAATTTTACGTCTTTTGAGAAACTGCAATAAAAGTTTTGTTTATTTTTTTTTTTTTTGTGTAAATTAACTTGGAATTTCACTTGGTTTTTATTAAAAAAAAAAAACAAAAAAAATATGTATATAATAATAATAATCAATATGTATGTAGTAATGATGAAGTATATACTATGGTAGCATATGAAATAAACTATCAAAACAATGCCAACAGTTGTTTGTCATGAAATTTGTTATACTTTTTAGCGATACGCTTTGATATATACTATATATATATACATATATATTGTTATATCCATCGCTGTACAAAATCTTTAAACATTAGTTATCTAACTCTAAACAAAAATGCTCTAAAATACATATACATATCATATATATCATATCGTGTGTGTGTTTGTGTGTAGCCTGTGTGTGTCTGTGTGTGTGTGTGTGTACTGCGCATCAAAGGGTATACAATAGTCGTGTTTGAACTATAACTAGTCATTTGGTATACATATATCTATATCTATATACTTATTTAGTTGTATTATTTAGGATGCGCAAAAAAACATTTTCTTTCTTCTATTTCTTCGATTTCTTCGAGTGCGGCTTTATAAGTTTTGTTCCCGTTGCAATGAAAACCGACAAATACAAATAACAACAAATATCATTTTCTAAAATCATACAAAAACTAAAAGAAAAGCATAAAAAGCTATCAACGGCCAGATGCCGTAGATGTAATATCCTTGCAATTAGTGTAAACATATCTAAACTGATAAATATTGTGGTCCAATTTTGAATCAAAGATTTGGTCAAAACTTTCTAAGGCATAAGAGAACTTGTTCTATATCTAATAATACAAATCAAAATTCTATTTGTTGCTTCAAGTGGCAACTGTATAAAATTTTTGAAATATATCTTTAGCTGTGTTAGTCAAGTCGATGGATAAGCAGATTAAGGAATTCAGCTTATGGATCCAAAAGTGGCAAATGGTTCAAATTTCATGAGTGTTACTTAACTAACAGCTGAGTTAACATGGGTTAAACACTGATGGATAGATTGAAAAAGTTATTCAGTGACCACGATATGTTTAAAAGAACGTATTTTTCGATAGAATCAATAGTAATTCAAGGAGAATCTTAAGGATATGTATCAGATTTCCGAAAAACATATCTTTGACTTTCCAAAGCGTTAGACAGATCGAACTGATACTGATTTACTTACAAACTAGTTGATGAGTTACAAAAAGTGCTATACAAATATTGATAAACTGTTATACATCATTTACGAGCTAGCTGCAAGGATATATACTTTTTCAAACATGGGAAACAATCATGTTGCGCTTTTACACAGTTTTACACAGTATGACAGTTTGACAATATAACAGTTTTATAGTATTACATACATATAGTACAATAGATATTAATGGTTCACAATTAGCTTCATAATATATATAAATATTGTATGTATATAAGAAAAAGGCTTTAAATACTAATTTTGTTATTTTGTTTTCATAAATTTTATCAATTTATCTTTTTTTTTTTTTTTTTATAGATAAGGCGTCTTTCAGATTCGTTTAGCATGATTGAACAAGAGAGGAAGAGGGGAAAGTGTGGTGAAAAATTAAGGAATCTCTATAAGAAAGAAGAACATTTTCTTGGAATGATTCAGTTTCGAGGCAATACGATTAAATGGCCAAATTAGCAGCAGTCCAGCGGGTTTACACGTTGTCAATATCATGAACTAAACATGAACATGCATTGATATAACATGTATGTATTTGGTAGTCATTTCTTATCATTTTTTTTTTGGTCTACTAAATGCTAAACACAACATTGTGGCTAGTCTTATGGTTGCTTTGTTTTTCTTTTTTTAAATCTTTTTCCTTTTTTTTTTCTTTTGAGGGGGGGGGAGGGGTTGTCTTCTGCTCTTTGCTATTATTTAATATTTGAACATTTTGTTTTTTCTTGAAACGTTTATACGTTAGCTGCTTAACATGATAATAGAAAAAAAATGTGTTTAAGCAATAATTAGATGACACAATAAATACATAGAATACATGCAATGTTTACCCGATGATCGTACCATATATATATATATACTATCGTAGAAACTATCGTATGCTATCAACAAGAACAACAACATCAACAATAGATTGATATATCATCATAGTCATCAGTCTGTCCCAATCAAATTTTATAATCCCCAGATTGTCGTTGTTGTTATTGTTGTTGTTGTTGCTGTTGTTGTTGTTATCTCTACTACACACTGGCATACAAAGTATGTGTATATACTATATATAAGTATATATTATATATATGTATAATATACATATATATATATTCTTATCTAACCTCATCGATATCCTCACCCTCCGATGAGCTGCGTATGGTATTATATTGGGAGTTACGACTCCGGAGCATACGCAGAAAACTGCCAACGGCGAATATGGTGCGGCGATGTCGATGGAATATACCCTGATATAAGGCCTCTCGTAATGTTTTCCGATCCTCAACGTCCACCGATGACGTCAATGATGTTTGATGCGGCAAACGTGCTGCGAATAAAACAACCATTAATTAAACTTTAATACTTAATAAAAATAAAAAACAAAACGATAACAAAAATAAAATAAACATGCGATAAGGCAAAAGCGATCATAAACAAACGATCATCTATGTGATCTGCCGCATATAGTGCTTAGTTCCCATAGATACCTACCCACTTCAACTTAAAGAAACCATAGAAAGTCTATACTTCTGTTTACAATCGATTCTCAGACACATTTCCCCTCAACTGTTTCAGAGAAATACTATATAAACCGATCGGTCGGTCTAGTATGTGTTGTTGATCAATTTTCATGGAAAATTCAATTCAAAGTTTTGACATTTGAGACCCCCTCAAGATCAAAATAGACTATTAAAACGAACTACAGTGACGCCATGCTAAATGCAATTTGTTTGACGATAAAATAAACAAAATAAAAAGAACCAATCGTTGTTTTCTGAAGAAGATTAAAAAGTTTCGGCTTTTTTTAATTGAAGTCTCTACTTCATAATAAAGAAGAGTATAAATACTTTTATTTAGAGTTAGATTTCGGAATTCTCGAAGATTTCGGACTGTGATTTCAGGAGATCTTTACTTAAAAAATTCTTATAAAAATGAATGGCAATTTAACGTTACGTTAACATAGGACTTTAAATGTTGGACTTAAAACTTCAACTTCCTATTTTAACTCTATATTTAACTATATTTCTATATATATATATTTTTTTTGGTTGAGTTTAACAAGCCAGTTGGAGTTGATCTCACAGGTTTCACTGTACCTTTACCTCATCACTCTTACTATAGATTTCTCTCACAGTTTCTTTCTCTCAATCTCTCTGGGTCGTTTTCTCCCTATAGCTTACCCGCAATTGGTGACTTTGGCGATTTTAGCGAGTACTCATCCAAATTCTTGCCGCCCAAATCGAGTTTGAGCACCTTCTTGGTCAACTGTTGTGTGGCAGCCTCCATGTTGCTAGACTTTTCAATTTTAATATCCACATTGCGTTGGCTAACGGCGCTTTTGCTGGGCACAGCGGCAACTGTTGCAACTACAGATGATGTTGCTGCTGCTGGTGTTGCAGTTGTTGTTGTTACTGCTGCAGTTGCTACTGTTGCAGTTGTTGTTGCTGTCGCTGTTGTATTGATGGCATCGCTTGCATCTGACATGTTGTTGTTGTTGTTAATGTTGCTGTTATCAATATGATGATTATTATTATTATGGTTATTATTATTGTTGTTGTTATTATAATTATTATTTAGATTAGAGGTCGCTGCTTGTGAATCGTAGGCACTTGCGACCGTTAATGCGGCAATTTCAACGTTTGCTAATAATGTCGTCGACGTTGTCGTTGTCGTTAACGTCGACGTTGGCGTAAGCGTTGGCGTTGTTGCTGCGTCTCTTGCTCTTGCTGTTGTTGCTGTAATTTGGACGTCGGCAGCAGCCGCAACCATTGTTCGAGCACAACGCCAAATACGCAATAGTTTGGCTCAAAAGCCGTTTTATATTTTGTTCTAGCTATGTTATTAGCCCTGCTCTCGGCTGTTTAAGTTGTTGCTGTTTGTTGCTCCCGTTGTTGTTATTATTGTTGCTTTTATTGTTGTAGTTGTTGTTGTCGTTGTTTGTCTGTCGTTTGCATATAAAAAAAACCGATTTCCGTTGACGCGCGCAAAATTCGCTTTGTTCAATGTTTTGCTTTGCTTTGCGCTTTTGTTTATTTGTTTGTTCTTACGCTTTGCTCTTTCCTTTACGTTTTCGTTTTTGTCTTTTTGTAGTTGTTGGCAATTAATTGCACTTGTTGTCGAGTATTACAGTTGTATTACTACTATATACTACTACTACTTCTATTATTATTGTTATTATGTTGGTGGTCTAGCTTCGTTGGGTATTTGCATTTGCATTTGACAACTGCCCGCGGCGGCAACGGCAACAATATCAAAATTGGCGCCATACAGCGCCACCTGTTGCGTGTAATCGGTAAGCGTGATGAGCGGCAAACGTCTGTCGTTTGTCTTGTTATCGCACAGACTCAACTGGCTCAAGTTATCGATTATTGCATAGAGTTTACGCTGCTGCTGCTGCTGATGATGTTGATCGATTTGTACTAATTCTGCTGGAATGTCGCTACTGCTGTTACTACTGCTATTATTATGTTGTTAATATTATTATTGTTCCTGTTATTATTGTTGTTATCGGCATAATCACACATGCTACTTTTGGCGTCAATTACCGCACGCTGCTGCTGCTGCTCAGGCGCTATGTGTACACGTATGGCAGCTTTGCTGCACTCGCTGCCAGTCTGGCAACGCTGACGATGCCGCAAACTTTTCAAAATGGCGCTCAATCTGCCTGGCAATCTATGTGCTGTTGCAGTTGTTGTTGTTGGCTGCTGCTGTTTAACTGTTTGTTGTTGCGGCCAGGCCTCCAATGAGTACCGTCGTTGTTGTTGCTGCTTAAGTCGCTGCTGCTGCTGTTGCTGTTGTTGGTGCTCTTGCTGTTGCTGTTGCTTTATTGCATTACGATGTCCAATCGATTGCAGATACTTGATGTTCGCATGCAACCCTCGTTCGTAGTAGCCGTTGGCCAGATGCAAATACGTATACAGATCAATGCGTCGCTGTTGTTGCTGCCGTTGTAGGCTTTCCACCTTTAACGTATTAATATCTAGCACACGCTGCTCATAATTGTTGCTACCTCTGCTGCTGCTGCCGCCGACGTTGCTGCTAACGTTGCTGCGCACACTTTCAGGGTCACTTTGTTGTAATATATTGTACTTGCTGCTGCTGTCGTTTTGGCCATCATCGTTCCTTTTAACACTGTCCCACTGTCAGTCGAGGTGACGCCGAACAAGCGCCTTCAATTGGTCACAGCTTTGGGCACTCTTGATCCGTCGCAATGTATCGTTGTAGGTGTCATCCGGTGGCGCCGTTGAACAAATCGTTTGTCGGCCACGGGGCGTATACGTATTCCCGAATCTGTAATTAGCAAAAAGCAAAAAGGAGAAGGGGGAAAGGAAAAGAGAAAAGAGGGCAAACATTAATTACAACAAGAATGCCAAGTAGCAAACAACAAATGCAAACGTAAAACAAACAATTAAGTAGGCTACAGTCGAGTGTGCTCAACTGTGAAATACCTGGTACCCGTATATTTCTTTGAAGTCAATTTAAATTACTATGGAAAACAATTTAAAAATAAAGAATAAACAAGTAAGAAAGCAACAGTCGAGTGTGCTTTTATGCGGGATACCTGTTACTCGTATTTTCGCAGTCTGTAAAAATCAAATAAAAAAGCACAAAGTAAAGAGTTAGGAGGAGTTGTCTCCTTTGGCCTGTAACATACATAGATTGGTACTAAGTTATTCTACTCCTTCAAACTTTGGATAGCGAGTATCGAGTATAACAAGCAAACAGACAAACAAAACTGGTAATAAAAAAAAAACAGCAAATGGGCTAATAATAATCAAACAGCGATTTCAACAGCTCTACCAAACCATCCCAAATCCACTCCCGCTCTATCTAACTGCTTATTTACTTATCGTTATCGTTATCGTTTATGGGCAATGTCAACAAGTGAAGTTAAGGGCAACGCGGAATTAGCTCTTTTGATGTAACAACACCTCGCAATTGCCTCGCCCCGTAGGAATTTCCCAAAAGTAAAAGGTTACTTGAAGGATTTCTCCTTATAAAGGATTTTTCCAGCTAATCAATAGAAACATGTTACAATTAATCTTTATATTATAATACAGTTGGAATACACAAATATACTATGTAGACATTTTTTTGGTTTTGGTTTTGGTTTTGGTGCTATATTGCCTTTAAATTCCATGCCTTTAAGTTTGAAACAGGTTAAGAAGAAAGGAGAAATGTTTATTTTAATTTCCTGTAGCTGGTGAGCTGTACCATAAAAGACTTTGTAATTACCTTCACGTAAGGAATTCAGCTTATTTTCTTGTTTTGAAATTAAGGAACATTTTGTAAAATGAATAATTTGGTAGCACCTTCTTAGCAAGCGGGCATTGTGGTGGTTTTATACACTTACATTGGTATTATATTATGGAAAGTCTTGACTGACTTGTTAAGTTGTCAGTCCCGAGGGATAACAGACTTTAAACTTGCATAACTTAACCCGAACCTTACCGATTTTTATGCAGAATCGGATTTTAATCTTGCTTTGGTCTATAATTCGATTCTTCATTTAAAATTAAGAACTCATGCCAATATAAACGCGATTTTTAAGCCGGTGGCATAAAAATTGACAGTTGGAGTCAATAACAATATAATATGACATTTTATCTTTTTGTTTACAACTCCCTCACTAGCTAACAGTGCCTTCGTTGCCAAACCTCTTACCGATTTCATGTGAGAAGATGCAACATGCAAACAAGCTAGTGTAGTACTCTACACACGATACATATAGATAATTTATAGTTAGTAAAATTGTGGGTAAACCCAAAGGTACCCCAACCACATATATGTATGTATGTATATATAGAGAGCAGAGGGCAAAGAGCTTATCAAACACTGGTAGTGACGTTAGCCAACTGAGCTAAGGCCATGAAACTGGAGCTGAAGATGTGGCGGAAATATCACGTCAACCACATTTACCGCATGCCAAGTTATGTAGTAGGGTGACTTTTGTGGTGGTAGGGGCTGGGTTTTGCCCAGCCTACATTTATGACACCAACTGTCACACCACAAAACCACACAATTACACACCTACACACGCGCACACCCAACATTCTTTAGCCGTAAACCCATATATGTATGTATATAGTATATTTATATAGAGAGACCGTCATTAGACCCTGTACTTAAGACAAAAAACAAAGAGTCTATTAAGGCTTTCTTAAGCAGGCTTTCCCAAGTATTGCAGACCCCTTAAAAAAGGCATATAAAATATGTCAAGAAATTGTTTTGACAAACAAAAAGAATATCATAAATTTGTTTTTCTTTTTAAAAGAAATAGGTAAGCTCAATGGATATTATTTCCTTTCTTTAACTTGAACTCTAGTAAAATAGAAAAATATATTATGTTTACAAAATAGTTTCTAAAAGAACACAAATAATTTCCACCTAAAACACATTTATTTTTCTTATACATAGCGACATTTTTGTTTTTAAAGAATAGAGTTTTCCAAAATAAAATGTGTGAATGCTTTTTCTTTGTCAAAATAATTACTTGACATAGTGTCATACTTGATCAGTAGACCTCAGAGACTAATAGGAACTATTCAGGAGAGCATCTCTAATTTGATCATTTAGTTTTTGTATTGTAGTGCCGATGTGTTCTATAAATTTCAGCACAATCGCATAATAAATTCTAATGTTATTTGTTTTTAGAAAAGGTACAGTACAGTGTCTGACACAGTCGGGCTCGCTCGATTTTAACCTTTCCCCACTGGCTCAAATTAGCATTGTGTGTACCTTGGAAAGTAGTGCACATGTGTGGGCAGCTGGCCACGGAATTGGGCATAGGATGACGCTAATGATGGCACCTCGGGTGCCAATGGACGCAAACGGACGCAACGAACGCGTCGACGACGACCCTGCGACATTTGGCGACTCATTTGCAACGATGATTGTTGCATCTTAAAGTCACGATAATGATTAGCTACCTCGTGACGGTAGCGTTCATCTCGAAAGTATTTCTTATTGTAGATCCTTCGCATGCTTAAACGTGGCTCATACTTAACGCCCACACGCAGCGGCACGCCCACAACGGACAGATCCCCGGACATAGTTTTTCGGGAGTCGGAAAACTTTCTAAGAAGGCAGGCAGGCAAGAAAAACTTGATACAAAATGCGCGCGAGCTTCCAGCTAAACCGTTTAAGCGAAGGCAACAAAGCAAACTACAGACTTGACATTGATGGTTCTCTCCATTGTCGTTAGACGATAACCGTAATACCCGCAACCTCAAACCCCCGATAGTTGTCCCCCCTCCAAATAAAAATTATGTACAAACATTTGTACATTGATTGAGGAACACAAGAAAAGCAAAAGAAATCACAAAATCAGAAAATCAGAAAATATTTTTGCGGTTATTTGTTATCACGTCAGTCAGTGATTTGTTGTCTGACATCGAAATGAAATAAAGTGAAGGGCCCCTCAATTCCTTGCTCCAATCCCTAGGTGCCTGGGGAGCCTCTAGGCTCCTTCCGCTCTCAAAAACCCAAACTTGTTTAGGAGTCCATAAGCTGCCTTTACCAATAGTAAAATTAGTCGTTTTCATGTCGTTAACTATTGTAACTGGTACATCCTACTTACTCTAACCCTAGCACAACCTCTTACCGCCTTTTCCTTTCAATTCTAGGCCCATTTGCATGTTGCTGTCGCGTCAGCAACAATAACCCAAACATTGTTATTCAAATACAAAACAAATATTGTCAACAAATACTAATAAAAAAAACAAAAAATAAAATTTGTTTATTCGGTCGTCGAGTACTATAGATGCTCTATAAAATTAAGGAACTTGAATATCAGCACGATCTGTTCTGATCTCGACGCATGAGTTCAGAAAATGGCCTCGACTTAATTGAAAAGTGTGCTGATAAGCAACGATCGTAAATTCATTTCAATACAGCTTTAATTATATACTGAGGGCGACTTTAATAGAGAAAACGAAAAGATGTTTCAACATGAAAACGTCATAATTTTAGCTTGTGAAATCGTGTTGAAAAGTGTTGTTTCTGTCTACTTTAATGAAATTTTGATTAACAGCGTCCCTTAAAGAACAGTCTCGACTCTGTTATTTAAATTAACAGCGTCACTTTAACACTGTGTTATATAGAGTGCTGTAGAGTCTGTTATTTAAGAAACTCTCAAGGTATCCTTATGACATGAACATTAACAATGTCACCTTAACAGTACCCTCTCATATAAATTACTGTCACTTCAATAGCGCTCCTTATTCGTTTTCGTATTCATATTCATATTTGTATTCGTATTCATTTCATTTCATAAGCCAATTGAACTTTTTGTTGTGTTATTGATAAAAGTATTTGATTGTGATTGATATGCAAGCACTTGATGAGCACATAGTACATACACACATGCTAATATGTACATGTCTATTATATGGAACTGTAGAGCACTAATGCGATTGAATGATTAATTCGGATATATTTGATTATATGGGAACATGCAATGCTCGTCTCCATCAAGGGATTTAGACGTTGCAAAAAATATATAAAGAAGATGGGAAAATGAGCAAGAAAATAACAGTGAAAATACGTCAGTCACTCAATTGTTTGTTATTATTGTTGCTGCTGTTGTTGTTGTTGTTATTGTTCAACTGTCGTTTGCAAGTTTCGGTGGCAATTTGATAATCAATCAACAGACAAACCCCACAACAAATCCCTTTTCCCCTCTTTGTCCTCGTGGCCCAATCAGCGGTGTTCTACTTTGTTGAAATTATATTTATGAGTAATTGTTGAAGAAGAATCCATTAAAAAACTGAAGCAAATTACAGAAAATTGCAAAGGGTACTGACAAAGAAGAGGAGTGGTCAGAGGGGGAGTTATGTCAGTTAATAGAATAAAAATTCACATGAAATACACATACACACGCCTTCCACAAAATTCAACTATGTATCTATTTATACATATGCGCATGCATGTAAAGCGATATACATATGTACAGTATGTCAAGTAAATATCTTTTAATCATTGTTTTAAAATAAAAGTAAAATTAATTATAAAAGTTAAGATATAACAATAATGTTTGGTTTAAAGATATTTACGATATATGGTTTAAAATCTTTCGTGGATCTTCTTAAAACTTGCTAAAACACCCCCTGGTTCAAAAGATATTGGAATTTAACTTTCACTTTTGATCTTTTTAATTTTAAGTTACGGAGTAACCCTATAGCTATTAAAATAATATATTAAGTGGTATCCGTAAATATTATGATTAAGATACATCCTTTTCGGGGAAACACCATTCAAAACGTTTTTTTTAACCATCATGATAACTTTTTTCGTTGTTAATTCCTTTCTCGATGCCTGCTTGTAGAATAAATATATAGTATATACATTTATTTTGTTGAGAAAAATAACTCTTTTGGTTATTTATTTATCCAAATATGTGCATATTTTTTCATTGTCAAAATAATAACTAGACATACTGTATAGGTCCTCCTCCCATTTCAAGTAATTGCTGTTTATTTGCTTGCAAAGACTTAACATAGAAGAAGACTACCGTTAGTGGTTGGGGAAGGGGATAATTGTACATGCGTGTGTATGAGTGTGCGTGTGTTTATACTTGTGTTTGCGCCTGAATGTAGGCAAGCAGAGTTGGTCGGAAGGTGGCGCCACATGTCGCTGCAGCAAGGGGCCACTTAGAATCCTTTAAAACTATGCACAATTAGAAACAAGCGTTAAAAGTTTACATGATATGTGTGTGCAAGGAGCAACAGCGTAAAATGAACGAGTAAAAGCGAGAGACACAGACAGAGAGAGCCTGTAGGTTTCGTCAAATGACACTGACAGCAAGTTGTCTGAATGTGTGTGTGTGTGTGTTGCTATTTGACATGCATACGTGAGTTTTTTCCTTTCACACACACTCACAGACATCTTATGGGCAAATACAATCACAATCAGCAAAAAGTTTTTGCTCCACTTTGGCATAAAAGCCGCCGTGTAATTCTTGTTGTCGCCGTGTATCTGTGTGACACACTTATTATGTCTTATCACACACATACACAGGCGCTTACACTGCGCACTTATATTTTTTTTTTTCACTTGTACGGTCAATAAACCTCAGGAAACAACAACAACAATTACATTATAGAAACTAGAACTATATCAACAGGAAACATTGCACTTGGCCCCAAAAGCTCAATGATTGTCATTGAATAATTAATTTAAATTAGTTTCGAGCACACACAGTGCAACAGAAAAAGAATGCATCGGAAATAATATGACAGCACACAAATAAGCGAAAACAATAGCAAAACAAATAAGCGCAAATAAATCGTATTGATTGCTTACCAAAGCAAATACAAGTAAATGTACCGCTAATGTCAACCTCTTTTTGTCGTTGTTCAACACAACAGCTGGTCCTGTCTGACTATGTGTGTGTGTGTGGGTCAGCGTACGTGTGTATTTGTGTGTGTGTCTTCTTTTTTCACTCTTTCTCTCCTTTTTGGCAGTTAAAAAAACTGTCATTTACAATTAGCACACATATTTTTTTATTTTCACGTTGTTCTCATCATTATCTAGCTTTTACCTCCGACAGTTCAATTTACGTTAAATTAATACATGTGTTGTTATTTTATTTTAATATAATTTTTTTTTACAATATGTCTGCTATTTAAATGCGTTTCGTTTCGTTTGATTGCCACGCTTGATTGTTTCGTTTGGTTTTGTTATTTGATATTTTTCCTCGATGTATCGCTGTGAGTCGATAAGCTCTTGCACTTTTTTTTATTTTATATGTAAATCGATATTTTTATATGGCAAGGTGGCAGCATTGTAAATATTATAACGTTTTTATTATCGCTACGCAGCAGCAAAAGCAACAAGCTGTTGCCCAAAAACACCACCACACCGGCTGCAAGAAATTACCATTCTCTTCTTAGCTTGCATTTTAATACAAAAAACAGCAAATTAAGCGCTACTGAAATTTAGAAAGCATATGAATTATATATTATTATTTATGTAAATTAATTTTTAAACAGTGCGCCAAGACGAATGGAGCAAACTTTTTTTTATGGTCTCACAATTAGATAAGCAAACTATCGGTCGATACAGGTCAACGATAGCTTTGAGACAATCAGTGCTGGTCAGTGTACTTCGCTTTCCATTGCGATATTTTCGTCAGATATACGAAAAAATCTATCGATATATCGATATACCAATCTACTTACAACACTATTGTTTGCCAAAGCCGCATTTTATTTATTGTAGACAATTTTGTCAAATTCCCCTTAACGAAATATGAAATGTTGAATTTGCTTTTGTGATTTTAACAAGAATTGTGCTTTAGTGTGTAGTGCAATTCAGCAGCAACAGCTGAAGCAATCAATTGTTTTTTTCTAGCGCCAACTTGCCGGCAACAATATAACCGCAACAATGACATCTGCACGGGATCTCATTAAAATTGATATAGTAAGTAAATAGTAATATTAGTAGTAACATTGAGCAACTAATGTTAAATTCAATATTGTAGGAATGGGGCATGGAACGCTTGGTGCGAGCCCAACAGGTCGTTGAGCTTCGTCCCTATGACATCGAGTCGTGGTCTGTGATGCTCCGTGAGGCACAAACTCGTCCCATTCATGAGGTGCGCAGCCTTTACGAGTCTCTGGTGAATGTATTTCCCACAACGGCACGTTACTGGAAGCTCTACATAGAGATGGAGATGCGTAGTCGTTACTATGAGCGTGTGGAAAAGCTCTTTCAACGTTGCCTGGTCAAAATTCTCAACATTGATCTGTGGAAGCTATACTTAACCTATGTCAAGGAGACTAAAGCCGGACTAAGCACACACAAGTAAATTTTGATAGATCAAATCCATTTTATGTTGGGTGATTATTAGAATCAATTATTAAACCTACACATATTCCTTTTGCAGGGAAAAAATGGCACAGGCATATGACTTTGCACTGGAAAAGATTGGCATGGATTTGCATTCATTTAGCATTTGGCAGGATTATATTTATTTCCTGCGTGGCGTCGAGGCTGTGGGAAACTATGCAGAGAATCAAAAAATAACCGCCGTGCGTCGTGTTTATCAAAAGGCGGTCGTAACGCCCATTGTGGGTATTGAGCAATTGTGGAAGGATTACATTGCCTTTGAGCAGAACATAAATCCCATAATATCGGAAAAGATGAGTCTGGAACGTTCCAAGTGCGTGCTGTTTGCTGCCCCCAAGGCTAAAAACAATTATTATAATTAAACTCTCTATTTATACTCTGTGTCTTTAGGGATTATATGAACGCACGTCGTGTGGCCAAGGAGCTGGAGTATCATACAAAGGGTCTCAATAGAAATTTACCCGCTGTACCGCCCACATTGACCAAAGAGGAGACAAAACAAGTGGAGCTATGGAAACGCTTTATAACCTATGAGAAATCGAATCCATTGCGCACAGAGGACACAGCGCTTGTAACACGACGTGTTATGTTTGCCACAGAGCAGTGTCTGCTGGTTTTAACCCATCATCCGGCTGTGTGGCATCAGGCATCACAATTTTTGGATACCAGTGCACGTGCTCTCACGGAGAAAGGCGTGCGTAGTCTCGTATTCAAACAAAAACAAAAGCAAAACCAAATAGAGAAATGCGCTTGGCAATGGCCAGCAAAATCAAAATTCGTGTCTCTTGTTGTTGCTACTTTTTGTGAAGTGTCGCCCCTTGGGTAACGTGGCACATGGCAAGCTACTTGAATCTCCAATCTCCAATTTGTGGCTACCATTTGCTGCGTTGCCTTTGGCATTGGCCGCACGCATTTTACTCCCTTTTAAAGTTTAAATATTTATATATATGTAAACATAAGTAATTTATTATGTCAACTAATTGAATTTAAATTCTTTTCTACAGGATGTGCAAGCTGCCAAAATCTTTGCTGATGAATGCGCCAACATTTTGGAACGTTCCATCAATGGTGTGTTGAATCGCAATGCTCTTCTATATTTTGCCTATGCGGACTTTGAGGAGGGTCGTCTCAAGTACGAGAAGGTCCATAGCATGTATAACAAGCTGCTCACACTGCCTGACATTGATCCAACGCTGGTAAGAACATCATTTGTAATTTCATAACATATTTGAATTGTTATCTAAATTGAAAATTATAATTTAATTAAATAATTGGCGTGTTCAGGTCTATGTGCAATACATGAAATTTGCTCGTCGTGCTGAAGGCATCAAATCGGCTCGTGGCATATTTAAGAAGGCACGTGAGGATGTTCGTTCGCGTTATCACATTTTTGTGGCGGCCGCTTTAATGGAGTACTACTGTTCCAAGGATAAGGAAATTGCATTCCGTATCTTTGAGCTTGGATTGAAGCGTTTTGGCGGCAGTCCCGAGTATGTCATGTGCTATATTGACTATCTATCGCATCTCAACGAGGATAACAATACCCGTGTGCTATTTGAGCGTGTCCTAAGCTCGGGAGGACTATCTCCGCATAAAAGTGTGGAGGTTTGGAATCGTTTCCTTGAGTTTGAGTCCAATATTGGTGATTTGTCCAGCATTGTCAAAGTGGAGCGACGAAGAAGTGCAGTCTTTGAAAATGTAAGTTAGGAAATTAAAGTAATTCTTTGAAATGTACAATGTACATATGTAATTAGTCACAACCCATTGAACTGTGGGAATATGTTAAGTTGAGGTTTGTAATTTGATATATAGTTCGTAAGAGGGCTTATAAGTGTGTCGATTATTTATTATATATACAACCAACCCTGAGACTTGTTAAAGAAGTTCTGAAAGGCAGTTAGCTCTATTTGTATCCCTATTAAGCTCGGAATATATGTTAAGTAGAACCATGAAATACGAAATTCAACTAAAAAGAGAGTTTATACAAGTGTCAGCAAATGTTCCAAACGAGAGGGTTGCTTTAAAAGTGCTACACGAGAATGATGTTCAATTTGAACTCGGGAAACATGTTAGATATTTCCTAAATTTGGTATTCAAGAATTTCCAAGGTTTATCTAAGTATTTACATATGTCCCAAATGCAAAGGTTGCTTAAAAAGTACTTAAGATGAAATTATTTGAAATGAAATTGTGAAATTTGGCTTGCTATAGGATTCACAAAAGAGTTGGCGCATAAAGTTAAAACGAGGGTTGCTTAAGAAGCTCTATAAAAAACATTATATTTATTTACTTTGCAAATATTTGACGTTAATTTACAGCTCAAAGAGTATGAGGGCAAGGAAACTGCACAACTGGTGGATCGTTACAAGTTTCTGGATCTATATCCCTGCACAAGCACTGAGCTCAAGTCCATTGGTTATGCCGAGGTGAGTAGATAAAGATCGATCGATTGCCGAAGATAAACTAAGATCTCTTGCAGAATGTGGGCATCATATTGAACAAGGTAAGCGGTGCCGGCGGCGGTGGTGGTGGTGGTGCTAATAGTCATCACAATGATGCCGAGGCTGATGGTGAGGCAACTCAACCGTTGCCACGTCCCGACTTTACACAGATGATACCCTTCAAGCCGCGTTCCTGTGCACATCCAGGTGCTCATCCATTGGCTGGCGGTGTCTTTCCACAACCTCCAGCATTGGCAGCACTTTGTGCCGCTTTGCCGCCGCCCAACAGTTTCCGTGGTCCATTTGTAAGCGTTGAGCTGCTCTTCGATATCTTTATGCGTCTCAATTTGCCAGAGTGTAAGTTGGGGAGATGGACTTATTGTCCAAGTTCAAGTTCATTACGTATACATACTTATTTTTATATTCATCTTACAGCCGCTCCTCAGCCGAATGGTGACAATGATTTGACGCCAAAGATCTTTGATTTGGCCAAGTCTGTGCATTGGATTGTGGACACTAGCACGTATACGGGTGTACAGCATAGCGTTACGGCAATGCCACCACGTAGACGACGTCTCCTTCCTGGTGGCGATGATAGCGATGATGAATTACAGACCACAGCGCCACCCACCAATGATATTTATCGACTGCGACAACTGAAGCGTTTTGCCAAGTCCAATTAGAATTCAACTGGCGCCATCCAATCGATTTTATAGGAATTTTTTTTTAAAAACTCGTCCCAAAATGTTTCCAAGCACTTATATACACTGATTTTTTAACAAACATCTTTTACATTTGTAAGTACAATAGCCAACAATAATCGATATCGATTTACATATAGGAACAACAAATACATACATTTATTTACTAAAGAGTATTGAACAATTCTACCTTATGTTTAATTGATTCTATGAAGAGCGGTAGAGTATCATCATCAGGAGTTAGTCTCGATAATATCATTGGGAGCCTATTCTAAAGGTAATTAATAATTAGGCCTCAGAATAAATGTGTTTAACAATGTTTCAATGAAAGTTTAATAAGTGTGTGAAGCTTTTTCAAAGAAAGAGAAAAAAAAGGCAAGAACTGTATTCAAATTTAAATTAGGGACAGTGATACATTTCAGAATTCATCACCAATACAATAGAGAGTTTAGAAGTGCCAGTTAAAACGTTAACGAATGCCATAGAAGAGGCAATAACAACAAATTATTAGTAGCATGGCTACGAATTGGGAATTTAATCTACTTTTCACTAACAAGAAAGAGAGAGCCAGTAAAACGTTTACGAAAGCCATGGGGAAAAGAGTGAGCAAATCTGGAGTAAATAGATAATGTCTACAACTAAAATTGCACTTATTGTAATAACTATATATATTATTTCTATTTCTCTGTGTTCACTTCTCATTCGATTCTGTCTTGACTGTGCAACGTTTGCGATGCTTATAGAGACCCGCATATTGGGCAAAACGTTTTCCACAATTCGAGCAGCTGTAACGCTTCTCTCCACGATGCAAATTGAGATGAGCATAATACGCACTACCGACGACAAAGGCACGGGCACAATATGGACAAACCTTGTCCCGAATATTGAGATGGGCACGTGTATGACGATCCCGTTCGTGGGCAGTATAAAATGCCTTGTCACAGCGACTACATGGATAATCTCGTTTCTCTGCATGCCTCTTCACATGTTGATTCAATTTACTGGCATTCACAAATCCCCGAGCACAATGCTCACAGACATAGGGCAACTCCTTGGTGTGACTTCGTTGATGCACACGCAAGGCGGTTGAATTGAAGAATTTCTTGGGACACTCATTGCAGGCATGTGTTCTCTGGCCAAGATGACGTCTTAAATGTGCCAATAAACTGGTACGCAATGAGAATTTCATGGCACAAATGTGACAAATATGCTCCAGAGGATTGGCAGCAGCAACAGCAGCGCCAGCAGGTCCTGAAGAGGCAGTGAGACTTCCTCCACGTCCAGTTCCTCGCTCACGTCTTTTACGTAAATGTCCCTGGACCTCATCCAATTGTTGAAGTTCCTCCAAATGCACATTACGCTGATGCCGCAAAAAGTCCGTGCGACGCTTGAAACTGGTTGGACAATAGTTGCAACCAAATGGAGATACATGCAGCTCCAGAAATTGCAATTGTTGATAATATTCATAATTGGGTTGCCAATTCTCTCCACGCTTTAAAGCCGCCTGTCGCGCCTCCTTGCATTGTCGATACTGACAACGGAATTCGATTAAACGATTCTTGAGACGCTCCACAGTGATTTGAAGATTGCATTCCTCTTGGAGGCGTGTGCATAAGGATTCCAGTTGCCGTTGCCTTTGTTTCCTCTTTGTATAATCGGGATGATTTGTACACCACAATTGCTCATAGCTTTGATAGACTTGGATAATCTTTAGATTGCTGTCACGCTGTTGCAACGATTTCTGGAGCACACAACTGATGGGCAGGACATCGTCCAGAAAGCTAAAGGCTTCATAGAAACTCCAACGTGTTCCAACACCTTCACCCTCCTCCGCCAGTGCCTCCCTTTGCCGTTCTCTTCTATAATATTTGGTATAATCGGTAAGTTTCCTATGCAACATTTGCCAACTGTAACGTTGCCTGCCGCCGGAGTAATCATTCAATTGTGTGGCAATATTATGCCAGGCCTGACGACGTTGCTTCCGTGCATGATAATCCAGATGATTGGGGTCCCACAGATTGGGATGTGCTTGATACAGTTCAATTAGCTTATGCGTTTGCTGTAAGCTAAGACGGACACGCAGTTTAGCGCCAGTGGAGGAGGAGGACAGGCTAAAGTCTTCGGAGGATTCCTCAGCGAGCAGTTGACAGTTGATTGCTTCTCTAGACAGCTGGCCGTCGAGCTCGGCAGCGGCACAGGCTTCCGCAAGACTGTGCAGTGGCGTAATTATCTCTTGCTCCAGGTGATCCTCTTGGTGTTGATGATCTTCTGGAAGGTGATTCTCTTTCAGGTGATTCTCTGTGCGGGAAGCTTCTTCGAGGTGATTTTCTTTGAGGGGATTCTCTTCAAGACGTTTTTCTTCCAAATGATCCTCCTTAGTGTGGTCCTCCTCGATATGATCCTCTACCAAAAACTTCTCTGCCAGCTGGTGTTTCTTCATTATTTGCTCCGACTGATGCTGCTCCGTTTTCAACTGCTGATCCTCCTTCTGCTGCTGCTCCAGTTTCTGCTGCTCATCCTCCACTTTCACCCCCATTTCCTGCTGCTCCAGCTGCACCATTAACTCTCCTACTGTGGCCTCGGTCTCCACCATAGTCACGGCCTGCTGCATCTGCTCCTTGATAGCAGACTGCGCCTCACAGCTACCCTGGACATGCGCCTGATGTCCAACCAGATTCTCAAAAATCTTGCCACACACCGCACACACATAAGGATCAATATGTTTATGTAGAAACTCCATTTCCGCATAATGCTCAAAGGTGGAAACAAATTCGGCTTGTTTTCCTTCGACAACACTATGCAAATACCGAATCTTCTCCAGACGGTAACGTTTACGCAAAGATTGAAGACGACGTTGCATGGCAAGACCAGATAATTTAATATCACACATTCTCAATGCCAATTGTAAACCACGATGTGCCTCATGACGCTTTCTCATTGTCTCCACGCAACGAAGACGCTTGTGAGCATTGTGCCAAAGTATTGGATAATGTTCATAGATCTCTAACAATTTGCGATTCTCTCGAGCAAAGTGCTCCTGACGCTTTAATAGAGCCTGCTGTTCACAAAGGAACTTCAATTGATCATAATGGACAAATTTGGCACTATCTTCCAATTCTCCCTCCGCATCTAAACGTTCGCGTTGCTTTAGAAATCGTTGACAAAGCGTCGATATTCGTATTCTCACATCTGTCACACTAAAGTTACGATCACAATGTGCACTCCAAGCATTTGTAATTTGTCGCCATGATTCACGACCCAACTCCATATTTCGGAACTCCGGATGTGTCTGATTCCATAGACGTGTTTCTGTCCGATAAAGCTCAATTAGATGTTGAACGTGCTCTGTCGTTAGCTTTTGGTTCTCACTCGTGGGCAGCGGAATCTACGGAAAGTGAGAGAGATATATGAAATGGACATAATTTTGCGATAGGTCAAGAAATACTTTTGCAAGAAAATTAATGCAAATAAATTACTAAAAGTTATGGTTATATTTAAAAAGGAATTTCAAAAACTTCAGACTGCAATTACGTTTCAAAACTAAAATATGTACCGACATTTTCATATTGTAATTTATGTTCTAAGTTAATTTCCAAATTTTTCATTATTTATCCCCTCTTTATGTTTCGAAATAATAAACTTTTCAAAAATCTGTTTCTAGCCTGTTTAATTATTTTAAAGTCCGTTTTTAATGTCATAAATAGCATAAAAGAATTCTTCAAATCTGGTTCTGCCAAAAATAACAAAGAATTTGACTTGTAGTTGTAAATCATCAGACTTATCAGACTTGAAACTTGCATAACTTCGTCAAAACCAGACCGATTTTTCTGTGGAATGTCATTTTGACCTTTGTTTGATCTACAAATTGATTCTACATTTAAAAATTGTTTGTTTTCAAACGTATTTTAGAAAATTTTTGAAAAATTTGGTAGGGTAGACTTTTTTAAAGTTTATTTTTGTAATTTGAAACTTGAATTTTCATTTTGAAACAGCTCCTAGTTCCCAAAGTAGTAATATACAATACTTAAAAGTTGATTCTGGGGTGTTTCATTTTTCATTAATTAATGCCAAAAGTGACCCTAAATTTGACTTGTAAAATTGACAGACCCAAGGGTCAACAGATTTTAATGCTTTATTAAAAATTTAGAAGGTCTAAGACAATTATTTAAAATACATTGTAAACTTGTACTTACATCATTTCTAAATTGTGCACGTTGTTCGTTAAGGCCAAGAGTGTCGATGAGCAGTAGCTGAGGTTGTTCTGGCTGTTGATAATGTTTTTGCGTAGACTGTGTCGACTGCGACTGCGACAGCGACTGCGTGTCAAGGGCATTTAGCTCTTGGACCAATTGCTGTTTGAGTTCATTGACCTCTCCTCCGCTTGACTGTTCGGCGAGTACCTCTTGCATTAACTCATCTTCGGGTGCCTGTTGCCAATCGCAATGCCACAATTCCATATGCTCGGAAAATTCATTTAAGGTGCAAAGAGGACGCTCCTCACAAAGTTCACACTCGATGCCATAGAGTTCGCCAGCACAATTCCAGGTGTAGACGGTGCCACATTTTTGTCGAACTTCCTCAACGGGCGTCATTTAATGACCCTGAAAACTGGGTTCTAACTGTTTGCGAATTGTTTTTTTTTTACTGTCACTTTTTAAGCAGCTTTTAATTGGACGCACTTGTTTATTTATGTAGTTTTCTTTCTTATGTGTGTTGCGAGACAAATCGAAATTGCGACTGCGCAGCTTCTTGGCTTCTGACGTTGTGAAAATGACAAGAGCCAAAGAGACGATACGTATAGGCCAGGCCAACAAACCCGTTGCGGGCCATCTCACATACACATGCACACAAAAACACACAAGTCCATTTCCACAATTGAACACACATACATATGTAAAATGAATCAAAAAAGTATGGGTACACCAATAATAATTGAAGAAATTACTAAATATCATTGAGCGCAAATATGAGTAATCTTTTAAAACTATTGTATAAAAAAAACTAATAATAAAACTTTCCTATTTTTATTGAATAATTTGAAAAATTATTTTGTATTGTATTGTATGGAAATAATCTTGCAATTTTGATTATTCATTTATAATTATATTTTTTAAATATAATATAAAAGTTATAAATATATTCTTATTAACTGACCTGCTTTAAATGTTTACGATCATACAATGTGTTATATTAGAGGTGTGTCAATACATTTATGATTCACTGTACATGTGGCATTCTTTGTTGCTGGGCAACATTAACAACAATCTTGTTTTGGTTCGCTTCGCTTTGGCTTTTGCCTCTTTTGCTTTTTACGTTTTCTCTTTGTTGCTGCGCGTGTGTGTGTGTGAGTGTGTGTCTGAGTGGGCAACAGGTAGAGGTAAAGAAAAAAATGTACAGTGAGTGCACAACAACAGCTGAGATGGACAATTGAATTATTCACTTTACGTCTGCGCACACAGCTCTCATGTGTTGTTGTTGTTCTTGCTGCCGCTGCTGCTGCTGTTTATTTGTTTGTTACTTGGGAACCGGCACAGCAATTGAAATTTACACATTGTTAATTTTTGTTGTTGGTAACCAGTTGCCTTGGACAATTCTTTTGACGAGAAGTTGATCGCGTTACCAGCCTTTTGTTCTTTTCCGTCATTGGCATGTCATTGGCAACTATTGCGACCAGGGATGGCAAGCTCCATTACTTGTTGCTGCCTATAAATGCTTATTGAATACCCTTTCCAAATACGCCTTTGCAATAACAACTTATAAATCAAACTAATTTTTTATCATCATTTCTAAAAAATAAACTCTTCATTAAATAATCAATAAACTTATATCTGGAATTTGCCAATGTTTTCGATTGTTTGTGCAGTCCTGGCTCTACTTAGCATATCCTGATTTATTGATATCGCTAATCTAATAAAAATCGATAAACAGTGTTTGCCAATTAGCATAGAAGAGTGAGTGGATCAAAACGGCGGTAAATGGAAAAAAGGATATTGCCATTATATTAATACCTTTTTAACTGCTGCAAGTGACGCAACAAAAGCAACAACGTTGCCGACCCGTTTACAAAACAAGATAATAACAATAACAATGAAAATGAGGAGGACTCTGCAAGTCAAGTGAACAGGTGTTTGTGTAAATACATATGTACATACATAAGCAAATAAGCAAATGTGCGCGCGCGCGTGTGTGTGTGTAAACTAGTGGAATTATCAAAAGGGGAAGACTTAACGAAACTCTCTCTCGCTCTCGCTCTCACTCTTACTCTCCTTTGATGCATACGTTAATTGAACGAAACGATCGCAATGCCTTGTGAGAAAGTTGTGTGTAAAAAGTGCAGTGTCATTTGTGTTTGGAAAAGTGTATTGCACACAAACAAATATTTATACTATCTATGTAGAGATATGAAAAACGAGTTATTAATACTGTCGGGACCAAATAAGGGCTATGATTTCGCGTTGGCCCTGTCACGTTATTATTATTATCATCGGATTCGGGGCCCATGGGTTGTCCCTGGGCAAAAAATAAAACAACAAAATATCAGACCCCGAGACAAATTGCATGAAAATGAAAACGTGCAGGGGCAATAAAATGCTTTGGAGCCAAACTGTGCGGAAAAACTGCAGCAGGGCAAAACAATGACAGCGGGAAAAGAAAATAAAATGAAAAAGGAAATCCCAACGAACCCAAATATGACAATCAACTCGAACTTTGTATGTTCTTTTCAAATGGGTAAGTGAAACTTGTAATTTTACTTATTTTTGCATATTTAACAGGGAAATACTTAAACAATAATGTGTGATCATTGAGAGTTTCTATATCGCTTTATTGCCACTCGGGTTGTGTATGTATTTCTCAACTGTGTTAATATGCTTTCTTTGTAAAGGGTATACTCGTGTGTACGAACAAAACATACACAGTTAGATAAAAAATGTCTGAAAAACAATGAAATTTACACATATGCAGATATTTGTCGAAAATTATGAACTATGTTGTGAAAAGCCCGCGCGAGTTTCGATTTAATTTTAAATAATGGGTAAAATAAGGTTTTCAAATTTTGCAAAACAAACAACTTTATATATTTTTGATATTTTTGCATTACGAAATATTCTTACATGAATAAATTAATAAAATAAAATGGTTTTTAATACCTAAACATTAATTTTACAGTTTACAAATTGATTACATTTCCACAAAATGTAAACTAAAAAGGAATTAAAAAGTTCTATTTACTGATCATGTGCCTTTGAACTACGAACTTGTTAACAAAACTTCTACTAAGTTTAAACTCAAAGGAATTTCAAATATTCTTTTTACATAACCTTGTGAAGTATCTTTTAACTTTGAACTAGTTCTAATTAATTTGCTAAGTTTCAGAGCCATTTTTGTACATATATTAACGATCAGAATACTAGGTAAAGATTTAATAAATATCAGCTTAGTATTTTACATTTGTATAATACAAATTGAAAGTAACTCTTACAATTGATTTGAATTATAGAATGAAAAGCAAAACTGTTATTTTAAAATTGTATTGTTTTTAATTGCATTTGTTGCTCGTTTAAATTTGTTTTCTCTCAGTGTTGGGTAAATGCGAAGTTTAAGGAATATTCAGTGTAAGCGCAAGATAAACACTACCCTAGGGAGCTTTGGCTGCAACTTTCGCGCAGCTAGTGTCAACTATATGGTATGTGTGTGTGACTGAGTGTGTGTGTGTGTGCGTGCGTGTGTGTGTAAATAAATAAACGCATATGGCACACACACACATAGATACGCACAGCCGCTGGCCATGTTTAAAAGCATGAAGCAATGGAACTGCAGGAATAACAACAAATACTAAAGCCTTGCCAACGTCATACACTCACACTTACTCATACACTCTCACACACACACTCACACACACTCTCACACACACACTGCAATGGCGACACGTTGACTTTCCGCCATTTTTAGAGAAAAAGTTGATCCTTTGCAAACTGAAGGTTCATGTCCAACCTCGCAATGTAGAAGCCCCCCTTCCCATCCCGTTGTCACCACCTCTAGTCCCGCCCCCACTGTGTTACCACATGGTAGCCACATTGTCCGCTCTGTCTGGTCTTTTTTTTTGGGGGCAACTCTCGTGGCGTCATGTGTCCCATAAGAAACTGTAATTCTAGCATATGAAACGGGGAAAGCCAGCAATGTAAACAAAAGCACAACAACAGCAACAAAATGATGAAAGATGAGGGCGAAAAAATTATAAAAAATTTTTATGAAATATACACAAATTGTTTATGAAGTAAAACCGCAAACATTTCGCAACGTTAAATCTCTTCGAAGCCGAGGCAGGAACTGGCACAGGAAATGGCAACAGGCGGTGGTAAAAGAGCCCAACACAAATTTTCATCTGATTGAAATGATAGCGACAATTTTCCGACGGTGAAGGAACTTTTGTTTACTTTCAAAATACTATATTTTATTCAGCAATAACTTCAGTTGTTTAATACTATGTTTTTTCGAAGCTTTAAAATTTAAAATATGTATTAAAGGATCTAAAATTTTAAACCAAATGGAAATTAAAAAAAATTGTTAGGAATTAAATTGATATTTGATGACCATTTCAAATAAGAGTTATTCTGAATATTGTTAGCTTAAGACTTTTAAAAAAGTTTTCCAAAATGGTTGGTAATTCAGAGGTCTACTTAAATATATAAATAAATATAATGTTCAAGATACAAACATTGTTCTTATAAAATTCTTTATAAATTCAATAAAGTGCCATATACGAAAACTTGCCTAATTTAACTCAGCTTAAGCTATAAGAGTTCCTTCTTTTCTGAAAGTTAAAAATTGAATAAATATTATATTTATTCTAAAAATCATCATGAGTGTTTGTTTTAAAAGAAGAAAAATTCTTTGGTTTTACATTGAATCTCATCGTATTTGAAGTGATATATAAATATTTTTGAAGACTCAGTGTTACACACTGTTTATGAGAGAAATTTTTATCAGAATTGTAATTGTACTGAAATATGGTCCTATAGTTTTAAAATTTACAGTTTGTTCATTTTGTTTAAAAGTTCTTGAGAGCTTGTGAAATTTTGCTGTGGTTCAACGTTTTAAATTTTCCAAAAAAAAAATTTTTTAGTTTTTGTACCCGGTTTTTATCTCAAATATGCCTGCTTCCCCAAACTAACTGAGTAATTAGTCCTTGCCTAATTGATGAGTGTTCTGGCTGAAGCCCAAAATTGAGTTAAAAAAAAAAATGGGAGAAGAGAAGGATTAAGAGGAAGAATTGTGATTGACAAGCGGTTTGATTGTAACGACATTGAGACTAAAAAAATTTGTTGACCCATGGCCAAAAAAGGATTGTTGGCAAATTGCAAAGCTTTTGTTGTTGCTGATGATGATGATATTGCTCTCAATGTAGTTGTTGTTGTTGTTGTCGATGCTAAGGTTGTTGTTTTTTGGGAAAAGCTGCCAACGGAGCTCCCTTTGCTATCTTATGCTCGCCCAGCTTCACTTGCCACAATGTATTCCCGCACATTATTCAGAGTGGTAAACCTTATTGTTGTTGTTGTTATCGTTGTTGTTGTTGGTGGCGTTACTTTGCCTGGTAAAACAAGCGCGAAAACATAATGAGCATATAAATAGACAAACAATCACCGGCAAACAACGCGACAAAACCGTCCAGACAGACCCAGGCAGACCCCACAGCATCAGGAAGGACTCCCGCCTGAAGTGACTCCTTTCCTATTCCATCACATCTTCATTCTACTACTTTCACCCATTCGCAGGCTGCTGACAATTCACCTTCACCTCATGCAGCCGAATGTGGTGAGTTCAGTGTCTGCACAGTTTCAAGCTCGTGTCCATTTCAGTTCGCAGGCAGCGCTGTTTACGAACACATCCTGTCCTGTGAACATAACTCTCTATATGAAGTGGAGATCCATATACTTCTTATTGTATATCAAATTATATGCACTTGTTATTATTAACTGTAATTATATAGAATATTTAAAAATATTTAGATTTTTTATACACTTGCGAGGATAAGAAGGTGGAAGATGTAATGCTAAAAGGGACAAAAATATTTACTTGAAAAGGGTTAACAGACTTCAAACTTTCATAACTTCTTCAAAATCAGACCGATTTTTATGGCCAACACATTGATGATCATGGTTTGATTTAAAGATTTATTCTACATCTACATAAATGATCAAAAAAGTACAGATTTTTAGGCAAAACATAATTTTTATCAATATTTTATTCTGTACAAGCTGACAAAGTTTGATTTAAATCGGACTAAAAACCAATTATATCATAAAGTTGTCATCAAACGAAAGTTGAATCTTCATTTTTATTCATTGAAATAAATACTTTTATATATTGAAGTCTTTGTAATAACTTTTTGAGCCTTTTACATTTTAAGGGGGGCATAAAATACTTAATGAAAAATAACTGAAATATAAACCTCACATGTTAAACTTATCTATTGCTGTCCTTTACCAAAAAAAAAAAAACGAGTTGAACAAACAACAATTAAATTCGCTTCTGTAATTGAATATTCCCTAAACTAAATGAATCATAGTCATATCATCCCATTCCATACTTTGAAATGCAGTTGAAACATTGTAAAATTCCTATAGCAAGTGTCGCATCCATCAATTTTGATTATCCGACAGGAACAATGCGAATATTTGCTATATGTGCGCAATTTGTTTAAATAATTCATAAAAAATTTGAAAAACATACAAGATTTATTTTATTTGATGTTTATTTGTTGAGCGTTTAAACAAAAAATGCTAGAGTCGTAAAAAATGGAGGCAAAAAAATAAACCAAATGTCAGACAATAGCAATTAAAATACACAAAGCCGCAGATAGACGAGATATAACTACTATATATATTTGTTCATATAAAAATGTACGACCATTTATGTTTAGCATACATTTTATATACCCTAACAATTGGTGAGAGTTATCAATCGAAGGGATGAAGATATTGTGGATATTAAAGAGCTTCAAATAAATATTCCTTAACTCAAGGGTACAAAATTATGGATCAACCAACAAGCTACATAGGAAAGTTCGAGGGAGAGTATTAAATAGTCATTGTTTCCTTTTATAAATGTACCTTGCTTTCATTTTGTGGCCAGCCCCGGAATCTGACTGTATTTTTTTTTTGTTTTTTTGTTTTTTACCATTGCTTTCGTTTCAATTGGAGTTTTGTCGATTTGTTTTTCCAGCAGACGTCGCGTTCATTGCAGCTGTAAATCGAATTTAGACACGCTTAGATAACTTTTAGATTTATTTATTTAACAATTTATACGGCAAGTCGGGCCATTTATTACATATTTTTTTTTGAATTTAATTTTATTTTTTTTAATTCTACAGCATTTACGTATTGTTATTTGACTCTTGTTTAGTTTACCGTTTGTCCATTTCCATTTGATTATTGATTCGCATTCGCATTCGCATAAAAGCCTTTAAAACTTCTATTGAACTGTATTAAACGCGCTTTCCCAGATTTACGAGTTTATAAATTGACGTGACAAGTTGATTTATGTTTCATTTGATTTCTATTTAAATGGTTTTAGTTGACTTTATCATAAAGTGTGTACTCTAAATGCAATTTATTTTAGTTGAATTTGCATGTTTGTAATTTTATGTTAAAGCATAAGAAAGTTGGCGCGATTAAATTTACTCCTAGATTGGGATGAAGATTTTTTGACACTCGTTTTATAAATATGAATGTGTTAATCAATTCTTTTTCTTAGGAAATCGATGCTTCTAAATGTTAGAAATAAAGTTTCGAGATTATCTCATTTTGCCTATTGCCCTACAGGGTAGATAAAGATGTGAAAATGAAAAATGTGAAATCCTTTATTGATGGTAAAGTAACATTTTCGTACAGTATGCTGTATCGGCAAGATGAGAAATCGGCCCTAAAGTTATTAAATTTTGTATATAGGTTCTTCAAAATGTCAAATATTAAGTACATATCTCCTGTCGATAGTCTTCCTCTTTGATCCCAGTGTCTAAAAGAACTAAATAACAACAATAAATTTAATTGTTGTTTATTCAATCCTCCTTATTCAATTCCTCTTTGATGTAGCTAAAGTTAAAGTATAACAAAATTTTGATCTATCCTCTCTAATCTCAGTTATTATACGAGTTACTTTACGGAATTTGAATATTCAAGTGTGACAAATCAGTTAATGAATTTGCTTGTCTTTAGTATGATGGCAATAACTGTTACAGTGGCTGCAAATAACACTTGACCACTTTATCCGCACTTCAATTGCAACTGCTGCTTCCCTCTCTCTCTCTCTCTCTCTTTCGCTTATCCTTCTCTTATTGTTCATACTATGTGCTGTGTCTTACATTTTCATTAACTTGAAATAACAACGAAAAGTTTTAGTTTTCAGCAGGAGCTCGACATCCGCTCTATACATAAACATTAGCTGGCGTTTGCCAGGATACATATTTTTTGATATGCCATGTCCAGCTGTGTGGAGTGCCCACTTTTTCTTACTACTATAGAAGTGGGTGCTACCTTTTGCTTTCTGTACTTGCCACATGCCGCTTTCCGCTTACCGCTTGCCACTTGCCGCTTGCCACCTGCTTCGAAGCGTAACGTGCAATTTTTATTGTTATAGCAGAACTTGGTACATGTCATGCTGCCTAGACACTGTGTTGTTAACTTTTGCTTGCTTTTTGTGGCAGACACGCCCCCCAGCTCCCATATTTCCCACTGCCCACTGCCCACTGGGCTCCCAATTGTCCAACAGTTTTTCGTATTGAAGTTTTATTTTTAGACCCAGTACTTAACATGTATAGAGGGTATATTAAGTTATCTGTCAGTCTGAATCATCCTCAGGTTATGACAGGCTGACACACAAAGTTTGGTATGTATATTGATTCCTTGATAATCTAGATATAACTTAAATTGACACGAGCTTTAGCTTTGATTGTAAGCACAGTTCAGATCTGTCCTGAACTTATTCAAGAAACAATTTTGCGTACACTGATAGAGAAATGAGGCTAGGAAATCGAAAAGTTTTTATACAATTTGGAATTTTTACAACTGTTATAAGAAAATGCCAAAAACTGTATTCTCAACTCATTATAAGTCAAGATTATTATTGTTCTTAGCTTTCTATTTTACAGAACAAGCACAGGGTCTGTTTTAGTCAAGTTCTCTCTCGTTTGTACTCCTCTCAAATAGTTTTTTTTTGTTTTTATTTTGTTGGTTCAGTGTCCGAACATTGTCGCACCCACTGTTCTGAGCCACGCCCCTTACACACCCTACTCCCCCTGAGGTCCCCCACTTTATGTGCAATATGAGCGTCAAAATGTTTGGCTGCCAAGTTTTTGTTTTCGTTTTACTTTTTTTTTGGTGTATTTTTTTTATTTTAGTCGTCTCGTGACTATTGCAAAAGTATTTTGGTCAAATTAAAAAACATTTTACAATTGCATGCGTGTGTGGCGTAGTGTGTGTGTGTGTGTGTTTGTGGGTGTATGGGTGTGTGTTGTTGCAACTTTCACTCTGTTGTTGCCCGTTGACTTGGCAAAAAGTTTTCATGTCTTTGGGTCTACCCAAAATGGCCAAAACGTTTGCACTTTGCGTTAGCCAAAAGTCTTTCTCTCTCTCAAAAATACAAAAAAAATAAACAGTGCTGCAAGTTGCCAGTTCTAAGTTTCTAAGTTGCAGCTGCAACTTGCCCAGGATCTCAGTTCATTGCCAGTTATTGTTGTCGCCATTGTTGTTTGTTCTTTCCACAACAATTTTCCACACTTTTTGCCACTTTTCGATAGTCGAAAAGTTGTTGCTGTTCTAAGATACTTAAGTCTTAAGCCTTCTCTCTCTCTCTCTCTCTCTCCTCTCTCTCTCTTTCTATCTCTTGAGGTGCTTGGGTTTTTGGTAATTAGTTAGCTACTAACTGTTCTACTTACAGTTTCTGTTGCCAACTTAATATGCGGTTGTGCCTTGTGACATTATCGCCATAATATTCCCAACAAAACTTTTCAAAAGTCCCACAAAAACTAATGTAAATTGTCGAAACTTTGTCGTAAGCATCGTTTTTATGGATGCAATTACTGAAGGGATCTGAGAAATTTATTCAATATATGTATATGTATATGTAAACATGAATCGAAGGTATCATCGAGAAGTGACAGCAAATGCTGACAATGAGTATCTTAAAGTTGGCCTTGTTTTGTTTGCTTAAACAAAATATTTTTTTGGAACCAAATCTTTTGAAGGATTCTTTCTCTATGTTGTTAGTCTTGTTAATATTCTGTAAAACGGGGTATCCTACAGTCTTCCCATTTGAGCAACTTCAAAAAATCTTTAAAATCTCTTAGATATCTAATTATAAGTTCTTGTCTCAAGGGTAAATAGATTTGAAACTTGCATGACTTTGTCAAAACCCAAACCGATCTTAAAGCTAAATGTCATTTAAATCATAGTTTGATTCAAAAACTTATTCCTTATTTTTTATTTGAATATATTTATAAAGTTAATTTTTTATTAAAAGAAATTAATTAATTAATTATTTAAAGAAATTTGCAACCATTTTTTCTAGAACACAAAAATGGTGCCAATTATTAAAACATAAATGGGGGAAACTTTCACATTTTGCAAATGAAAAACTTCAATTCGCTGAAATTCAATCTATACACAGCACACACACACTCTCATACACACACATGTCGATTAAGTAATTAACTGTTACGCGCCATGTGAAGGCTAATTCCACACAATTTCCCCCAAATAACAAGCTGCGAACATATCAACAACAATTCCAATGGCAACAAGTACAATAACAATGTAATTGCCAAATTGGCTTACAAATTGAGTTGGCTGAGAGAAAGCATGCCAATACAGGGAGAAGGGGGAAATAGAGGCCAGTAATAAAGGGGGGGGGGGGGTTGGTGGTGGGGGTGGGAGGGGCGCATTGCATTTCCGATTGCGGTCAATAATAAGAAATAATTCATTTACTTGGGACAATTTTGTCAACCATATCAAAAGCAAGTAAGGGGGAAAAAATACACAGAAAAAAAACAACAAATGATAATAAAATTCAAGTTTAAAATTAAATTGATTGTCTTAACTTAACTTCAGATACATTGTGTATTAAATATTTAAAGAAATAATATATGTTATTTCCGATAATAGATTTTTTTGCTGGGAGTGAAATGAAAGTTGCTTTTATCAAGTATTTTTTACTCGGCTTAAGTCTCAGATGGCCCAACTCTCGACATCGTTTGTATTTAAATTATTCCGGAAAACCTGTACTTTTTTTTCTATGTGTAGGAGTAAGGGTGAAAGCTAAGAGAAGGGAAACGAGAAGAGGAGAGAGAGCGGTGGGACAGAAGAGACCTTTGAGCGGCAATTGGCAGTTGTCAGTTGCCTGAATAAAGCCAATCAAGCGAATCGAAGCTGCCTGTAGAAGATGGAGGGGTACAGAGAGAGAGAGAGAGAGAGGGGTGGGTACTGCGGAGGGGTATTGGGGGAGGGGGGCTTAGAAATCAACTCGACAACTGGACGAAACTAAATGGAATTGGACAGCAGTGGAGAGCACTTCAAAGTGCAGGCGCTGCAGCAGTGTGCACTTTATTAACGCAATTTCCGTTTCCGCTCAACTCAAGTTGATCCCAAGTGGCAGGTGGGGTGGATGGGCTCAAAGGAAGGGTGGGCAAAGGAGAGGATGAGGGTATTATTTCTGTCATGGCGTCTGTCTTCAGCTTCAACAGTCCCGGCGATAGGGCGCTGCAAGTAATAATCGTTATAGTAAACGTGACAAAATGGCGGCACAATGGCAACGATATGTCGACATAATTGTCACACCACCCACGCTTATCTTCTCTCCCTTTCCCCATCACTATCTCTCTCTCTCTCTCTCTGTCCACCATCTATTTCTTTCCTTGTTACTCTGCGTATGTGTAGCGATAGCAGCGATGTGCACGTAGACTGCGTTGGTGTTGCAAATGCATTACGAAATGGAAAGAAAATTAGTTGAATCTGTCCGTCGATACATATATCGATAACTTTGGAAATGAGTTCAGATTTATCTATATACCAATAAATATAAAATAGGTTGACCAAATTTCTTATATTCTACACATGCATATCAATAGATATCGATAGCCTGAAAGTAGTCATTTGTTTGTCTAAAAACCCAATATATTTACATATTTAAATAAAGCGCTCTCCTAACATGAAAAATTATATTAATCGATAACTATATTTACTTACATTTCGTGCTGCACAATTCATGTCGCATATAGCATTAACAAAAATATCGATCTATATACGTAGATAGATACTTAATTTTGTAACATATTTTTGAACTTATGATAATAAAAGATTTAAATACAGGATAAGAGATCCGTGTTAAGGACGTTTGCTTGTTGTTCCTTGGCTAACATTGTGAAAGCTATCTATAGTAAGTTTAGTTGTTGGCTGAATATCTTAGCTGACTGCATAACAAGCTTACTTTAAATCGACTAATATTTTGTGGTAAATAGTTGATATTTTGAAATTATCGTACTTCAAAAACTATCGTAATACAATCATCTCTAGTGTGTGTGTGTGTGTGTGTGTGTGTGTCTGGCATTTAACTGCCAGCTAAACTTCATTTCCATTTCAGCTCCATTTGCAGCTTCAACTCGCAGTTGCTGCCGCTATCTGTGGCACTCGCTTGTGTTCCTAATTGCACGCGTTGAGGCTCCAAATGTGTTGCCTGCTGCTTTTGGAGCAACGAAGCGCACAAAATGTTCACATTTGTTAGCATTATTTGAGGCGGCTATCTAAACGACTTGCATTTCAATTTGTGCAGTTAATTAGCTTTAGAAACCAGACATTTCCTATTCATATCAGTGAGCTGCTAGCACACTCACACACATACACACACACACACACACACACACACACACACACACACAAGGCCTTAAACATTACGCGAAATGCGGAAACGGAAGTGCTGGTGGCTTATGATGTTGACATTAAATTTTTATTACGTTGAACTTTTCTAATATGAATTACGGAATTTAAAACTTCTTTAAATTAGTTATCGCTAATAATGATATTGAACTTCCACATAAACAAATTATCTGTTAAATAAAACTTTTATTTAAATGACTTTTCAACGATAAACTTATTGTTAGGAACTCTTCTAGAATAATCATCATGAGTAACCTATCTTATATATGTACTTAGAACAAGCCTCTTAAACAAAATCATAGCTTTAAAGAATTTCACTTAAAAGATCATTTGTTTGTAGAACTTCTTTAGATCCGAAATCCTTTATAAAAAACTGCCCTCTAACTGTGTAAAGAACTTCTTCATGGCATTTATTTTAAATTTTAAAAAATATTATATAAACTAAAAAAATTATTGTTTCAAGTCTTATACCGTAATTTTATTTCAAATAACGAACATCTATTTATATAGAAATGTTTTCTCTTCTAAAGAGCACTTTTGTATAACAAATTTGCTTACAACAAAATGTACTTTAAACTATCTTCTTGTAAGTTAGCTAAAAGTTGAAGAAGTTTTTAAGATTTATGAAATAATTTGAGTGGAATCCTTGCCATTTTAATGAATCGCTTGTGAATATTTACTTACCACAGATCCTGTTTTTATTATTAATACTTTAATTAATGAAACTTTGAAATCAACTGTCACTTTCACTTTATTTTCGGTGGTCCTCTCCAACCTGGAACCCCTCCCTCCGCCTTCGTCCGGAATCCACAAAATGTTGTGCACATTTCGTAATTTCGTATAAAATGCTAAAAAGTTTTGTCATTAAGCCGTTTTAATAATAAATGAAATGATATAGTAGCGCGCCGTATAATGCAGGCTGTCGCATTAACACAGACACACACAATAATCACACACACACTAACACATGAGTGTGTTGACCCGAGTCACACACACACACACATGCATTGCAAAAGAGAGAAAACTTTGTTGTGGAAACATTTTTGGCAACAATACTGCGCTGTGGCAAATGTTACTCATATGCCTTCAACTCAAATCTCTTTCGCCTCCAAGCGCCCCCTTAAACCACGCCTCCCCTTCAACTTTCCCCCTCCCAAGTTGCCATATGCATTATGTGTGTGCTGCCATGGAAATTATATTTATTACATAATTATGCACAGGCCATGATAGGAGTTATGTCGAGCTATTTATGATTTTCTATGGCTTCAACTTAGGTTACGCATACGCCGAGTAAGCTGAAAGAAAGTTGTTAAAAGACAGAGCTGCCATTATAGCTATGAAGTAGCTTTATTTAACAGTTTTCTAGTTGCAAAAACTATTTAATTTGAGCAAATGTTGTTACCTATTTTTTCAGTTTTTCAGCAAATTTTTAAAAATTAATTCAGAATTATCTATATGTTCTCTGCAGATTGGAATATCGAGAAAATAAAAATAGTATAAAGGTATCGAAATATTTCTAATAAGGGAAAAGGCTAACAATTACATTTTGTTAATATATATTTTTAGATAATTTTTTGTTGGTTTTTTAAAGCCTAAAATTAATTATATTGACCAAAGAAAATCTGGCAACACTGTTGACAGAAGAGAGGAGTAAGGAAATGGCCAGAGAAAGGTAAGAAGACGAGGAGAGTAGATTGCCTGCTGCCATCAGTTAATCAATTGTCTGCAGTCTGCGTTTCTGTGTCGTCTCTTTGTCAGTTTTTCCCCGACTCGTTTTTCACCCTCTTTGCGCCGCCATCAGACTTCAAAAATGCCGAGTAAAACAATTGACGAGCGTATGCGTTGACTGCAGGCACTGTCAGTTTACAGTCGCTGTTTGTAACGATTGCTGTTGCAGTTGTAGTTGCAGTGTGGCAGTTGCAACTGCCACACTTTGTATGCACTTCATTTGTATTGCAGTTCATTGTTGCACGTCGCGTTGTCAGTTGGCAGATTGACTTGAATTGCCTTCTACAGAAACAACAACAACAACAACAACAACTGCAAATGTTGCTTGTTGAGTCGATTGTTGTTGTTATTGTAGCTTTAATGACTCTAATTTGTGAGTTAAAGACGCTTTAGTAGGTCAGTTAAACTCCACGCTAGGAAAGCCATTTCTTATACCCTCTGCATGACGGAGTTATGAGACCTATGTATGTTTTAAATACAAAATTACACACTTATTTCAATAATTATGAAGAATATAAACTGTTTGGAACTTTACTTTAACAAATTGCAGTTAAAACCAGTTGGGAATTATATATTATTATAAGCAAAAAGAAGAACTAGTATTTGTTAGCCCTTGCATATTCATCAACTAGCTTAGGTAACGTTTAAAAAAAGGACAGCGCCAGTTTTTGAGTATTTAACGGATAGATTTAACAACGGGTATAAGTTGATGTTAACTATGACATGTAGATGAAAGTTCTTTTTATTATATGTATGATCTGCATAAATTTGTCCATCTATACGCATATGGGTGTAGAAATGTGTGTCTAGCCTTTCAATTTGCCAAACTCAAACACACGCACACCCCACACCACCCCACCCCCACACACATACACACATTTGTACACTCCAAACTGTGATTTATAACATTCCAAGCTCACAATTTTCTATGCAACCCAAAAGTATGCCACACATTCACAAACACATAGAGCATTTTTATTATGTATGCATTACTTATTACATTTACACCGACCCCATAGATAGAGTAAGGCAGCCATAGATCGAGTGAGAGAGGGAGAGGGAGAGAGAGAGGGGTAGAGAAAGAGACGGAGAATAAAAGACAGAACGACCCAGCGAGCCTTTTTGCCATTTGTCATACACAAAAGGCGATGTCAGCTGTGCAGGGAAATAAAAATTTACACACACAGACGGACGGAGAATAAGAGAGGGATATAGAGACAGAGATAGAGAGAGAGAGAGGAAGGGAAAAAGAGATAGGAGCAGCGACCGATGTGCATTGAAAATTTGCTGCCATTAGGCAGTGACAGTAACGGATAATGCAATGTACAGTTATCATGCGCTCTCATTGCCATAATTGGAGTCTTTGGGCCAACATTGCCACATGCCACACGCCGCATGCCGCATACCCACTCCTCTCCTCTTTGGTTTCCCCCCTTTTACCTTGGGCCTTTATTTGTATGCATTTGTTTGTCTATTTCTACTTTCTACCTTAGCCTTTGACGCTTGGGCCAAATTTGTTGCAACGTTTGCAATGTTTAAACGAGACTCTAATTTGATTTTCAGTTTCAGTCGCAATTATGTGGCAAATGTTTGATTCGTTAACCTTTGCCCAATAAAACTTCTGGCGACACAAAGAAATGCAAATGTCACAAAGGTTTTGCAACAAAAGGAAATGTTACACATACGTCGTGTGTGACCGTAAAGCTCTCACAATGCGGTACAGTCTCGAGATCTCAACGCAAATCTAGACCCCCTACTATGGGTATAAAACGTCAGAGAAGTCAGGCACAAATGCCAAATTTAAATGATCAGTTATTTTCGAAATTAAATGCACCTATAATAGGGGTAAAATATAGCGCAAGCTAACTTTGGCGCGCCAAAGTTTGGATACCCTTGCAGTTCCCTGTGTAAGCCGTCAGATTTTTTACAAAATTTGTTAAAGGTTGATTTTGAACCGATCGTTCCTATGGCAGCTATATGATATAGTTGTCCGATTTACACCAAATTTGGTCAGCCTGTTTAAAACTAAATCAAACACACAATGTGTATATTTGGTTGAGATATGTTGAGAAACAAAAAAGTTTTTCATACTAAATGTTGTTTTCGAACCGATCGTTCCTATGGCAGCTATTAGATATAGTAGTCCGATTTACATCAAATTTGGTCAGCCTGTTTAAAACTAAATCAAACACACAATGTGTTTCTTTGGTTGAGATATTTTGAGAAACAAAAAAGTTTTTCATACTAAATGTTGTTTTCGAACCGATCGTTCCTATGGCAGCTATATGATATAGTAGCCCGATTTACACCAAATTTAGTCAGTCTGTTTTAAACTTAATCAAACACATAATGTGTATATTTGGTTGAGATATCTTGAGAAACAAAAAAGTTTTTCATACTAAATGTTTATTTCCAACCGATCGTTCCTATGGCAGCTATATGATATAGTTATCCGATCTGGTCGGTTCCGACATATGTACTGCGTGCAGCAAAAAGACGGACCTGTACCAAGTTTCATCAAGATAGCTTCAAAACTGAGAGACTAGTTTGCATAGAAACAGACGGACAGACAGACGGACAGACGGACAGACAGACAGACGGACAGACGGACAGACGGACATGGCTATATCGACTCAGCTCGTCGCCCTAATCAAGAATATATATACTTTATGGGGTCTGACACGCCTCCTTCAATGCGTTACAAACTTCGTGACAAAATTATAATACCCTCTGCAAGGGTATAAAAAGAGGGAAGGACATTTGTTTGTTGTGTTTACATTTAAATGTGAGCTTTTGGAATCAGTGGATACTATATTAAGTACTTATATTTGCTTGAAAGTATGTGCATTTTTGTTCCATAGTACACCCCGTAAACCATGCCACGCTCTTAGTATCTTTCGCAATTGCCCGCAATAACGGCACTACCCGCCTGTATAGTCACCTTTCTTACCCCTTAGTGCTGCCAACTCTCCTCTCCACGGAACATTATCAACATTATTGTTGTCAACGTCATGCGGCGTGACTATGACATTAGTTTTCCATGCACCCGCACACAGTTTGTTGCCTGATGAGGACAGGACTTTGGCTCTGGGGTGTAGGCACCCAAATGGCAAAGGGGGGGTTGCAAGGGTACTGGGGTCAGCGGGAGGTTTGCGGGTGCGATAGACAACACTTGTGTACAAACAATAGTTGCACAATAGCCATTACCAAGTGTTGGTTTCATATGCCAACTCGATGTTTGCCTTGACTCAAAAGCTCACAGATGGGCAGCTCATGCAGTTCACAGTTCATTTGAATATATAACAGTTTATTTGCACCCGGGCGAGAAAGCTCTGAAAGCTCAAAGTGGGCTACGTAACCAGGTATTTAAGCTTATATAAATTGTATAATTCTTCCTAGTTGCACAGTAAACGTAGAAAGCTCTTTTTCACGTGAAAAGCTCTTTCTTTCCGTCTGAATTCTTTCTCGCCCAGGTGCAAACACTGATTTGTGATCACTTCACTTACTTATGTGAGATTTAAGAGAACTTTGCCGAGCAAAACAGAAAGATTTCCTTCTTGTAAAAGCTCACGACTTAGCTACATCAAATCCCTTACTCTGTATGTACTTAGGATCCCTTAAGGAAATCATACATAACACTAACTATTAAATTTGAGAAGCTTTTGGAATCAAAAATCAAACTTAATACTTTTCTCTTGTCATTTCTATCAACCTTCAAGCAAAACCTTTCTCCTGGAGATTTGTTGTCTTACTTTTTGGATTTGTAATTTGAAATTAAATCCTCTTTTGGCTTTTAGACTTTGCTTTGAAATGTCATTGAAACTTATTGGACTACCCGCAAACAATTAGAAGTATCTATCTGTGCTCTGGTCGTACCCGGGTTCTTTGTCTGACTGTGATATAAGTGCAACAGCAACAACAACAGTAGCAACAACAACAATGGTTTATAAGTAAAAACCACATCACGCAGCGGGGAATATGTTACAAAATAAACAAAACAACAAAGCAGACGAACAAACAAAGCTACAGTAAGTGGATAAGGCGGCAGGTGTAGGGTGTACAATTGTGAGGAACAGGGAAGCGGAGAAGACTACTAGCTGGGTCAAAGGGATGTGCTCTTCTCTCCCTCTCCCTCTCTCCCTCTCTGTCTCTCTGCATCTCTGCCTCTCTCTATCTCTCTCTCTTACAGGTTCTTTCGCTGCTGACATTCATTGTCTGTTTGCAGTTGTTGTACCTCTGTTTTTACTCGTCACCCAAAGGGAAGAAAAGTATTATATTTTTGTGGTAATGCATGTAACAAGAAGAAGGCATAATTTGTAGCGAAATTAGAGTCTATACACATAATGTAAACCAAGGGCAGTGTTAAATTAAACTTATGTCAATTGAACTTAATCGGTCTTTACAATATAACTTACCATAGTACCGATTGGTTGAAACTTTAGTATGAACAACTTTGTTGTTCCTTTTTAGATAACATATCTTAAGCCAACTCTCAAATTGTATATTTGGCACTATCTTATACATCCAGAACAAACTTGCTTAATATCAATCTACTATATCATATAGATATTGAAGGATAGATAGATTGAATATCAACGTTTAGTTTGAAGAACTTATTGTTCGATATATGCAGGGTATTTGAATAAACTTCATTAAGAGCTGTATTTAATGTTACTTTTAATAAAATGGCTGTCAAATCTATTTTCTACTGCTTTCAATTTGTTATACTACTATTAATATAGCATTGGTAGGAGAGTATCTCACAGTCGAGTGCACTTTACTGTTGCGTTTTTAGTTGTTTTTTATTTTTAGCCTTAAAGTTCCCTTTGCATCTCACAGTCGCTGCCCACTTCATTTGCATTGTCCTTGCTTATTGTTTTGCGGTTGCTGCAATGGCTAAGCAATGACAACCACCCACACACACACACATTCAGATATATATTCTGTGTGTGTTGCGTTGACAGTTTGTGCATTTTTGCCAACGGTGACAATTGCATTTGTTTTGGTTTTAATTAGCTAACGAAAACCGCAAAAAACTGCAAAATAATTGAGTGAGTTGGCAAAACAGAAGGAACAGAAACAAAGGGAGCGAAAGAGAGAGAAAGTGAAAGAAAGAAAGAGAGAGAGTTGACAAAAGGACAAAAAATCATTGTCAATAAAATTCAATTTAAATATTCCTGATTTAGCATGTATTTTTATTAAGTATGTATTCAGGAGATAATTGTCAAATTAAGACTACATCAATAATTAAATAACTGTTGTGTGAATGACTAATCATCAAAAATGAACAAATTTAATTACATATGTGAATACAATAAACTCTTTAACGACCCCCGATAAATTATAATATTAGCTGAGAATAAAAAGAAAACTTTAGTTTAACCTGAGGAAATATAATAATAAACAATATTTCAAATGAATACACATACTTCAAACAAGTATTTTGTATTCCAGATTGATTATATTTCTAAACTAATATGGTAATTTAAAAATATCCATAAAGCTACAGTGAAGCAAGCTCGACAGTATAGGACCCTGTACTAATGGGATAGACTTTTTAAAACACAGGTTTCAAAAAATAGTTAGAAGAGCTCTTTAAATAAATGCTAAAGGCATCAAGAGATGCAATACTTTCAACTAAGCACTTTAATTCTACATTCGCACTTACACACACTTACAGAGAGACCACACACACAAACACACACACACACTTAGCCAGACACACAGTCAGGCAACTTACCTTGGTTTGGGTTTTATGGCTTCAACTAAAAGCGCTTCAATTAGCACTCTGATGAACTCTGATGAGCCAAAAGTAAATTATGTGCTAATTGAAGTATGCGTATAACTGTCAATGCGACTGTCTCATTCACACAGCCACTCTCTCTTTCTTTCTTTCTGTCTTTTTTTGTCAGTTGTTCAAGGCATCACGTTGAAATCACCTCAAGAATTTATAGTATATATGTTTTAAACGTAATTTTATAATGTTTTCATTTGCGAATTTGCATGTGAAATTTGTGTGTGTCTGTGTGTGTGTGTGTATTTGGACAGTGGCTCATCTTTTTTAAGGGGTCAGTTTTGACCTTTTTGAAATCCTAAAATCCAAGCTACTTATGCAGTTAATCCTACAAATAAAGCGACATAACTTAACCCAACTTCCTGTAACTTTAACTTATTTATCACAACATTTCCGCAAATAAAATCTTATCAAATAAACATGTAACTATAGAAATCGGTGAGGGGGAAGATGGCGTATATAGTATTTTGGATCCCTGTTAGGGTGACGCCATTGTAAATGTGTAGCGTTGCTGTAGCTACCGTTAAAAACACACGTAGAAACCGTAAAAAGCATCGCATATGTAGTTAAGTACAAGTATAATAAAGCATATGAGCATCAAGCGTGCACTAAAACACTGCTACATCCAAGTAACGGTACTACACGAAAAGAAACAAAAAGAGACTCGGAGAAATATAAGCAAAACACTGTAAATAAAAAGACCCCCAACAAAACTAGCTCAATTCTTGGCCATGCGAAGCGGAAATGCTCTTATGTTAAGTGTGTTTCAGTTAGCCAAGTTTCTTTCAAGACATCCGATTTGAAATCGATATGAGTCGAGCAGTAGTACCTGTTGTGTGTGGAACGGTGGAATGAAATATTTGAGAGAACATCTATCGGGTGGGAAAATCTTGAGTCAAAGAATGGGGGCTGCTCAAAATGGAGTAAGATTGAAATTGGCCAAAAAATCAATGGAATGGAAGATAATTGTGATATTAAACAGTTGATAATAAAAACTATACCGAATGCCATTTTACTAAGAGGAGATTTTGTAAACGGAATGTTGAAATGAAATGTTTGAGAGACAATCGCACAATCGGAAAATCGGAGTGAAATTGGCCAAGGAATGAATGAAATGGAAGATAATTTTCATATTAAACAGTTGATATTAAAAACTATTCTGATTGCTATTCTACCTCAAGGAGATTTTGTTATCAAACCACTTTGGCGGATGAAACGATGGAATGAAACATGCTAGAGGGCTTACTTGGACATAAGAACACATAAATATTAAAATACTTAAGCATATTCCATATACCATATTCATTTTATAAACGGAACGTTGGAATGGAACAGTTTTTTAAGGTGATTGGATACTAAAGTTTACAAATTATCATTAAATATAACTTTTCTGTGTGGCACAAACTGCAATGAAAGTCTATAATACTCGTCTTTGTATAGTGAATGAGTGAATGAGCTCTTGAAGTCATCGTCTCATTGCTCTTTGTCTCCGCTTTGGCAGTGGAGACACCGGGCACGTGCCATGTACATGAGACCTGTTAGTGTTAGTGGCTCAGTCTTAACCAAAGTCTTTCTCTTTCTTCTCTCTGTCTCTCTGTCTCGGTCTCTGTCTCTCTGTGTGACTCCCGTACATTCGTCTGTCATGCAGTGGAGTGTCGAGTCATTCATTTATGCACTTGCTCGCTCATATTGTTGTATACTTACTCAAAAACTATAAAGTGTAGTCGCTTTGGTGTCATGTCAACACTCACAGACAATGAGTATACGCATATCACGTATCCGCAGGGAAGGGTATGACATAAAGAGAAGTAAGGATAGGTTGAAGTTTGTTTTGATTTGATCTGAGCAGTTGATTGGCAGGCTAGTTTGCCAGATTTTGCATTTTGTGAAAAGGAAATTAAAGTTTAATTTTAATGCAGCCAACGCTCGTTAAGGGAAGAGGATACACTGGACACACTGGCTACACTGGACAGGAATGGAACATCAGTAAATGAGTATGAGAGAATGCCGGACCCCGTAGAATGTGGTCATTCAGTTTTGTGGCCGTTAAATCTCTTAATCGACATTGACGGTCACAGTTGGGGCCTCTGCAAAAATGAAATTCGTACTATTTTTACCAGTTGCATTTAGAAAATGGCCCAGGGGAGTACGGGGAATTAGGATGGGGATGGGGTTGGGGGATCAGAGAGATGAGCAGGGAGTAGAGAGTAGGAAGTACATCTTGACACGATGACCAAGCCTCAGGCTGTCCGGGGAAAGTGTAGGCAAAAAGTCCAACTGTGCGCCATGTTAATGGCAAATGGTGTGTGCTGCCTGCATACGACGAGTATATGCATGGACACAAGGGTGCTAACATGGCCCAAACACACACAAGTACACTCATTCACACACACACACACACCGAGTCACAGTCACAGTCATAGCCAGACAGCAGCGAATGTCAGAGAACGTGGTCAAGAGCGGACTGGCTATGCCAAAAATTTATTACACTTTAAATAACGTTTACGTATACGTAATATATATTACGTATACGAACATGCACACATACAAATGTTGAGCAGATATACACACATATAACTATATATACAAACATATGTATGTATATACATGTGTATATATCATATATCAAAATATGCTCAGCTCCCAACAAGTTTCGTTTCCTTTTTTTTCTCTCTTTCTTTTTGGCTTCAGTTTAGTCAGCTGGCATCAGTTTCAGAGCTTCAGCTTCAGCTTCTACTTCCACTTCCCACTTCAACATCAACTGCAACTTCTCAACTTCAATTTAAGATTCAGTTCTCTGACATTAGCTTGGACTGTAATTTAGCGTGACGTTTGTTCACATTCCCTTAATTGGGGCTTGGACATCTGTGTCCCTGTACTTGAATACTTTATTTGCTGTTTCATTTCTAATATCCTGTTGCTATTTAAATGGACATACGAAAATTCACATAGAAACTAAAGTTAAATTTAGAGCATTGAGAGAAACTCAAGCGATATTCTAAATATGCATAGATACTCAATAGTGGAAAATATCAGTATAACTAATCTGAATTATTTTGAGATATTATTTAGTTTTTAAGTAGCTTTGCTTAGAAATACAAACTGCAAATTTGCTTAACTCGAAGTCCCAAATAAACTTCATTTACTTCCATAGACTTTTCAGCCTATGCTCGATCCTTGGCTCGAGTTCTGGTTGTCGATATGGAAGCTGTTCCATCTGTGTCCACTCCACAATGACATTTAAACGGTTTACGCCCTCGGAGCCGTAACCAAAGTGTTTGTTATCGCGGTTGGTTTCACAATACACACATAAACCCACACACTTACACACACACACACACACACACACACACGCATGAGAGATGTGGGTGATGTGCACTTGATGAGAGGAGAAGGACTTTAGGATTGAGAGCTTGGTGGTTGTTGTCACCCAATGAATAGCTGACAGTTCTGTGTCACTTACTTACGCTAATTAAACGCTTCGCTCCGCATTCCACTTTCCACTTTGCACTCTCTCTCTCCTCTCACTTTCTCCACTTCCACTTCCACTTCCACTTCAGTTTTAACATCATCCTTCATCCCTTTCCTTGCCCTCCCCCTTTTGGCTGTGGTCGTTTTGGCACTTTGACAACTTTGACACAAATATGCGGCATTAGATGAGGGAAGGTTGGGGGGAAGGTAAGCTGCAGTTGCAGTTCCAGTTGCATCGTTGCATCTCAGCACCTGCAGCATTTAATTTGCCTTCGACGTTGCCTAGGAATATCCTTTACCCTTTTGGACTAAAACTTTTCTTCATGTATTTTGTGTGTGCGTTTTATTTTTAGATCTTTTTTTTATTTTGGAAGAGTTTTTTTCCGAATTGCAGCCAGTTGACAGTCACCAGTTTCCATCTCTATTCCAATTGCCCAGGACCATCTAGTTGCAAGCGGTCCCAGTTCGTAGTTCCCAGTTCCCAGTTCCCAGTTCCCAGCTGTGCTGTCGTCAGTTTAGTCCAGTTGAGTGGCGGAGCAGTCGAGCGGAGATGGAGTTGGAGATGGAGGTGGAGATGGTGCTAGGAGACCCCTTTACAAAACGTACAACTGGGAGCGTTAACTCCTACTCCTTCTTCATTTATAAATTTCCGTTCGTTTTTTTTTTTTTATTTTGCCTGGCTTTTCTTCGGCACTTGGAAAAGGCGTGGGCTGCTGTGGGGACAGTTTTGACTTGGCTTTACTCCATGGTTAGTTGGTCCTGGCCTGGGACACGACAGGACAGGACAGAACAGGAGACTGTGCAGGTTGTCCTTATATGCTGGTCGCTTGCAGCGACAATGATTCCCTGGATGTATTCCCCGCTGTGTCACCATCAGCTCACCTGCCACCAATTTTATGGAATCACACGCCTCGCTGGTCCGTTGGTGACAGCCCAGGCAGGGGGAGAAGTTGAAATAGGGATAGGGATGGGGATGGGGATTGGGGATGGGAAGTTTGTGCGGGATTTGCGTTTACCTTCACCGGATATGTGCGGTTGCCGGAAAATGAACTTATAACTTGACTTGTTTAACTAACGCATTTAAACGATTTTCATCTTATTTCCACAGCGTCGTGACCAAAGCTGTCGCTTTTTTTTTTCTTTTTCCCCCCTTTTCATTCTTTTTGATTCCTTTTCCGCTCCCTTTATTCTTTCCGCATTTTCCTATTTCATTTTTTTTTTGTATTTTGTGCTACTGCTGTTGGTTTACTGCGTTTCCCTTTGCAAGTCGCTTAATTCCGTTTTCTGATTTAATTTGCAATTTGATTGTAATAGATATCAAAATGCGGGTGCAAAAAGGTTTTGCCTTCCCATAGATAGATGAGCTTCAAGTCCAGGACAACACGGGTAACGCGGGTAACTCGGACAACTGTCAACTGGGGGACAGCCAACTCTTAACTGGAAATCTCTGGGCGCTCAACCGACCATTGGCTGGCCAATGACCATTGCCAATGTGATTGTCAACTGGCTGGCTAAGCAATGGCCACCAGCTAACTTGGCCAATCTAACGAATCGTGTGCTTATCCTATGTCCCAAAGCTAGAGACTTGATTATGTTACCAAGTAGATTATAGATTACAATGATTTAGTAGCTTTCTTCTGTTAAAAAATGTAACTAGTAATTTAGGTAGCTAAAAGACTTTAAACATTTTAATTTATTTGAAATTGAAATACTTGTATATTTTGGATAGTAAACAATTGAATTTTCTAAGAATGTTTGAGATTTAACCAGAAATGTGAGCAGTCAAAGAAATTTAAGAGATTTAACCCACGTTGGGCGCCATAAAACATTTAAATGCCTTAATCATGTGTAATCTGCAACACTTGCAGCTAATGTTTATTCATAGAGTCGACATTTAACTTCCTATTTCATGTGTGAGCTCCAATTCATACACTGTCTTCCGTCATCAATTATGTTGTGTCGCATTGAGAACCTACCAAAAAGAAGAAAAACCCAGCTGGAAATTTGTGTGTGTGTGTGTGTGTGTGACATCAGCAAACAATGCGAGAAAATTAAATTTTTGAAAACCAAAAAAAAAAAATAAGAACTGGAAAGGAAATGAAAGGAAAGGAAAGAAAAACAAAGCGGAGGCGACAACTTAAACCAGGCGGGCAGCTATAAATCATGATGTGATGGGTTGGCATAAGACCCGCCTGAACGGGGATGGCGCAATAAATTGTTTGACAAGTTGACAGGATGTGCGAGTATGAGGGAGGGTTTAAACTGCAAGAGAGAGACAGAGAGAGAGAGGTTGAAACAATGAAACAGCTGAAAAGCCGAGCCGAGCAACATGTTTATTATAACAAATTGCGCATACGCCATGTGATGCCATAAACAATTTGAATTGATGCCAACCGACCGACGCTACGCAACGTACATAAATCTTTAAAGTGACCAAAACGAGAGGCATCAAAATGAAAAAGTGAGTCGATAGCTAACCGCAAATGTTATTTAATAACTGCCATATGCAATTCCTAAAACTGCAAATTTTGGAGCGGAAATAATAACTCGAGTCGTAATCGAAATCCAAATCTGTGTCTCGCACTCAAAAGCATTTTGGCAATTGGCAAATATGGCCGCAATGCCAACCGCAATCAAAACCCAAGAAGATTCAGACAAAAACTTGCGGTAAACAAGAGAGTTTTGTCCAGCAGCCCCTTACCCCAAAAAAACTAATGGCGTCAACTGACAGGGCTAACTTGTGTGCCTTTTGCCTCCGCAATTCCTGGACCTTTGTGCCTACAGTCAGTTGCATAGTCACTCACACTCTGTCTCTCTCCCATAACATGGCTTAAAGGCTTTTGGTCTGGCCACGGCTTGCCAGCTTGAATTAGTGTGCCTGTTTTTGTGCTTCAGTTACTGCCAGTGCCACTTCTACTACTCGTACTGCTCGTACTAGTCCTGGCTACTGTCCTGGTAACTGTTTTTACTTTGGCAATCGTAAATTTCCATGTGCGCCATCGTCTCAGCGCTTACACGTGCCCAAGACGAATGCCTCGGCGTGTTAGCTTTTACACGTGCTTAGATGACACACAAACCGAAACAGGGCATACTCTATGAATAATTTATTTGATGTTGACAATATTTTGTTGAGCAACAGCTACATACACTTAACACACGTTGGCCAGCACCATGCTTTAAAATACATTGTTTTTCATCAGTGTGTCAATGTTTAAAGGTCTGCAAAATGTAGCATAAGCAAAGCCAGATTGGGCATACTCTAAATAAATATATAATTTACAATTTTACCAACATTTACTAAGCGCACGTTGGGCCTCAAAACGTGCAAATACCCAAAATATTGATCTAGCCTTTTATAAAGCCAAATGTATCCCTTTTTGATGCAAAATATACCCCTTCTTTAAGGCCAATCTAACCTTTTTTTAAGACACATCTAGCATTTTTTTGATGCATAGTATACCCTTTTTTAATCTATCCTACTTCAAGCCAAATCGAGCATATTTTGGTGCAAAATCTAGCCAGTTTCAATTCAAAATCGAGACTTTTCAAGCCAAATGTTGTAATTTTTAAGCCTTATCAAATTCTTCCTGAAGTCAAATTGAATCTAGTCTTTCTTGAAGCGAAATCAAACCTTTTTTGAAGCGAAATCAAACCTTTTCTGAAGCCATTTTTTAAGTCAAATCTAGTCTTTACTTACACACAGTAAGAGCCAAACCTAAAAGTATTTTTTATTTTGATATTTGAACTTGGAAAATCTACTCGAAAACTGATAAATGTCATATTTAACGAAATTAATAAATTCTTTTTAAAATGTGGAAGTTATTTTAAGTTGTCCACACACATCCGTTGGGTGTAAAATTAAATATGGCATTTAGTCAGGAGGGCTCGACAGTAAAATACCCTGTGGAAGTTGAGGTCGACACTCAAATGTTCTTTTAATTATATTTGACTTTTGTATTTCTGCTATCCACAGAACATTTTTGAAGGTCGTAACAACAATAAGTTGCACATTAGCTTTAATCAACATCTGTTATTTTGGCATGGTAATGTGCTCTAAAATCTACTCTAAAGCTGATCTACCTGGTAACGAGCAGAAGATAAATCCTTAAGCTCGATACTCACCTCGTCGTGGCGCCCAAGGTGGGGCACTACATAGCTTGAAGAGGTACTTCAAGTGGTCAACCGTTCCCAGTTGCAAGTTGTGTGACTTTCAAGCGATTTACTTGGCAAATTTATTTGCCTTTGCAATTTGGCTTTAATTGCAGCACAAAATGTTGACTTTACACTTTACGACAACCATTTTGGGAGTACACACACACAGTCAGCAGTTACTTCCCATTTTATCCCTTTCTCTCTCTCCCTCTCTCTTTGTCACTCTCTTTCCGTTGGAACTTCCTGTTCCATATGCGAGAAGTAGACCTCCATCCTCAGTGCAACTCGCACGGATGCACATTAGTGGGCAGGAGTAGTGTGCACTGGCCACGACTCGTTTAGCCTTCTCTTCGGCTCGTCCTTCAATGCTTCATTTGCTTGGCCGAGCACAACCACTTATACTTAAACAGGTGTGTGTTAAACTCTCTCTCTCTCTCTCACTCACACTGTGTGTGTGTGTGTGGGTGTGTAGGTGTGTGTTTGTAAGCATTAAATAACTGTAACTATGCCTGTGCTGAATGCAAATTGTGCCTCCATTTGTTGAGTGTGCGTAAAGTGTGTTTGTGTATTTCTCAATGTTTAAGGAGCCATTACACCTCTTTGCTTGCTTGCTTGCCAGACACACACACACACACAGACACACACACACAGACACAGACACACACAGACCAGCTTAACGATAAATTCCTATTATCGATTCACCTGCTGAGTTTACAACGGAACAACAAAAATAATAATAAAGTTTTTCACCAGAGGCCTGTAATTATGAATGGATCGCTTTTCGTTCTCTATACTCTGTTTCAATGATTGAATCGAATTGTAGCTAAACAATTTTCTTAAGGGGAATTGAGGACGAAATAGAAGTGAGTATGATAGCTGTAATTATGAGTCTATATAATAAGAAAACTTGTGCATTGTTTAGCTTCTTCTATATAAAAAGTAAAGGACTTTAAATATCTTACAGCCAACGATTATACGCTGTTTCAATGATTGATTCCTATAGTATGCTTTAAAGTTTTCTTGTTATACGCTTAGGGGAAGTTGAGGTAGAAAATGATAGCCTTCAAGTAGGTATGATAGCTAATGAGTCTATATAATCAGTAAATTGGGCAGCTGTTAGAAATCTTCTTAATAAAGAGTTAAAGAACTTACAGCCTACAATATATACAATATATGAAAGAAACGGGCCACACAATTCTAAAGTATTAGTTTTGATAAAGTAACGAGAGGGAAATGAACAGAAATCTATGTTATGCATGTTTTCATCAAATCATTTACCTAATGATGCACACTATTGAGATTTTTTTGTATATATACTATAGAACATTTTTGATTTCTGGATAGTTCACTACTTGCTCCTGTTGCTGTCCGGCATGTGGGCCAAATGCAGCTTGATGACAAAGTTTTGGCATAATTTGGGCTAAAGCCTATCGTCGAGGGGTTTAACGGAAGTGACTGTCGAAAAGTTGGCGGCATTCTCTAAAATTCAACCTCACTCCTTCTTGGCTGTCACATTTAGGCTATAAATATTTGGCACTTTGGCAGATAGTATTTTTGTCACTTAACTTAATGCGGCGCATGCTGCAACTGAAGGATGCAACTCTTGATGCTGTTGTTGTTCTTGTTGTTGTTGTTGCTGTAGTTGTTGCTGTTGATTTTCCACTTGCTGCTTGACACTTGCGAGACTTTCACTTGCCTGTCTAACTGTCTGGCGTTGAAAAAAAATATATATACAGATGTATTTATATAAAATATATATGCATACATACATATGTACGTGCAAGTCTCTGGCAGCTAAGTGAATGCACATTCGCTTGCCCGAATTTGAAAGTTCATTTGTGTTTGTTTTGATACCCTGTAAATCATTGAGATGAGTGTGTAAAAAGTCAAATCAATTTGAATGTTAAAAAGCAGACATGTCTTTTCTTTGTTAGCTATGTTTGTTTTTAATTTTAATTCAATTATAAAAATTATACAATTGGCTTATCAAATTTTATAGTTTAAATTATAAATATCAATATTTAACTTTAGTAAATGTATGTGAATAATTACGTAGTTGAAAGTAAATAAATTTCTAGATACTCGTAGCTAAACAATCAATTTATTATGAATAATCTAAAGTTAAAAGATTAAGTTTTTTGTTTAAGCCTTTGTTTAAAGACATGAGTAGTAAAACAGGATGTTAAAAATATTTCTATACTAAGTTTGTTAAAGTAAATAAAGTTTATAGATAGCTAAACATTCAATTTGTTTAAAATAATATCAGTTTTATTTCTTAAATCTTTCATAAATGTTGAGTTTAAATTGCAACTCTTTACAGGGTATCTGCATGTTATGAATTTTTATACTTTAGTATTTCTACTTGCTTGGTTTGTTTGTTTGTTTTGTGGGTTGGCATGCATAAAATTTCAGCTACTAATGTGCATAAGTGTGTGTGTGTCTGTGAGTGTGTTTGTATGTGTGAGTGTAAGAGATGTGTGCATATGCACATTGCATGTGTTTGTAATTTATAGGTTTCCAGGAACATTTCAATTAAATAAACTGACAGCCGGCTATCGTCCACCCACCAGGCCAGAGTGAAACATCAGTAATGTGTGTGTGTGTGCTGTGTGTATGTTATGTGTGTGTGTGTGTGTGTGAAAGGTCCTGACACTGACTTCGATTCTCGCCCAGTTTGCCTATTTGACAGTCATAACTATGTTTACGAAATGTGTAATGCATAATGTACACACTCAAATTCCAAAGCAGATCAACATCTTTTTTTTAGCACGCTATACAGTTAAAGATATAGATGCAGTACTCAATACTTAAGATACATAAAATATCTTTGACCGGGCATGCAATAACAGCTCGCATTATTTACAGCTAATGAAAAACAAAAGTCAAAAGGAAAGTTGCTGTTAAATAAGAACAGAACTTTCAACTCAGACATTTACATACATAGGTTATAAAATATTTAATTCTTTTAGTTTTATAATCTTAAAAGATTTGTAGATTGGTTGAAATTGTGGAAGTACATTTTAGTCAACTTGTGATTTAAATAATTGAATAACAGATAAGGTATACCAAAAATAACATTCCAGATTGTTCAAACTCCAGAAAATGTATTTTATAAATTAAATTTGCCTCGTGCCAAGAGGGAAATAGAGATAGTTAAAATAAACAGCAGCATTATTAAAATAAAAATTATTGTTATCTCTTTAAATATTATTATCGCCTCAGCGTCGAATATATCTATCTGAAGTTGGGATTGTTTTAATATTATGAGCATCATGAGCAGTTAAAACTATGCAGCCATTTTTATGTGTATGCATTATTTTTATCTTTTATTTTCTTTATAAAAATTAATTTAATTAATCAGAAAATGTATTCAAAATTCAAAATCGAATACTCATTGAATTTGATTACCGGGTATCTCATTGATTATAACGTTCTGACTTGTTTGATTTGCGAATCACTTGGGGCAACTTTTTCTGCTCGTTTATTATTATTGCGATTCCTATGTGTGTGTGAGTGTATATATATATATATATGTGTGTGTGTGTGTGTGTGTGTGTGTGTGTGTTGTGCATTTGCCCTGCATCAAATTGTGTGTTTTAATTTGCATATATTTTATTTTTGTTGAGCTGCAACGCGATAATAACAATTGCAGAAATAACTATCGGACCAACTCGGACATTTGACTGGCAGCCAATTAAATGGAAAGTGCAAAGTTAACATGAGCCAAATCAATTATGCAGCAGTCTAAAAACAATGCCAAATGTTCACATTGTTATACTCTGTAAAAAAGTCAAATAGGCTAAAAAGGATTAGCAAATTTTGTGAGAATGTAAGAAATACATTCCTCATCTTGTTTAAAATTTTACCTTCCCATTAATACAGCAATTTTAACTGAGTAGGCTAACGTTAGGATCTTGCAGGGATTATGATCTGCCCTGTAAGTTAACGAGAGGCTGAGACTAACTATAGGTATAACGATAGGTTTGTCTACCCGGTAAGGCAATAGGGAAGATAAGAAATCGGCCCTTGGATAGGTTTAATATTGGATGTTTACATGCAATGTTATACGGATACCCTTCATATGTCTATACCTTAGGGGCCTTGGTTTTAATGATCAATTAACACATATACTAAGCATTTTTAAGCAACTGTTTAGTTAGACAGTAAAGTTTTTTCTCTAATAAGTATTGGAACTTTATGTTTAATTTCTTTTTACTCTGTTATGCTCTGTTAAAGAAGAAAATAGTTTAAAAAGAGTTGGGAAATCTTGAGTAATTAAGAAATGCATTTTAAGATATTTAATTTATTTATTGTTGTGTATAAATATGCTTATACTTAGAAGCTGTTGACTCTAATGGTCATATATACTAAATATTTTATAAAATGTGCTTTATAGACATTTAAGCCATTTTTGTAACAGGAATTTGTACTTTAAGTATGTAGTCAACCACAGAAAGTAGAAAAAGATACTTTCTGTGGCTGATTGTAAGAAAAGATACTTTCTGTGGCTGACTACAGGGTATTAGCTAGTTGCGCTTTCGTGCTATTGATTGTAGTTCCCATGCTGATATGCCGATGAGGTCATAGCTAAAATCCAGCCATCACATTAGTTATCAAGTCAAGTTTATAGCAGATGCATTTGAAGTGCCGCACACACAATTTCATCTCTGCCAAATGAGTTAGCTTTGCTATCTGTGGGTGTGTGAGAGTGTGTATCTCAGCCAATAGCGTTGTCATTTAAGGCTTTTATGGATTTCTTTCGCTTAACACACTTGAAATCCACTCACACAACACACACACATACACAAATAAGTATATCCTGAATGGAGTTGATGAGTTTTCCATAGTTGTGACGAGTCATAAAATGATCGTGCGTGCCAAAAATCAATTTCAATAGTCATAAAATTATATGAAATTCTATGAAAATGTATATAGTGTGTCTCATCTTGAATAGTTATAGATACAATTTATCTAATATTGCCAATTTCTATAGCCAAATATATTAGCCTTACTTATTAAAGTGCATTTTGTATACTTAAAAATTGCATACGAGTATTTCTTGCAGAAACGAATACGAACAGACAAATATGAAATGAAGTAGCCATAATATCAGCACTGTTCGTCACATTTGCACTTGGGCAAGAAAGCTTCGTGTTTTGTATGTGTTAGTGCCAAAAAGCTCGCAATGCTCAAAGTAAACTACTCAGTTTAGTTAACTTTTCGTTATCTGTATAAAGAAATCATTAATTAAAAAATCTGTATCTCTAAAATGCTTTCTCGCCCGGGGCCAAATTTTTCAAAAAAAACTAGAGTATACAAGAGTGTATATAAACTTTCGGCATAACAATCAACAAGATATTGAAATAATCAGACAAGTTTCTTCTTTTGTAAGCTTTCACAATCTTGTTAAACACCCTTTGCGCCTATGCATACAGGGTATAGATAAGTTGATTTCATTTCAATGAAATCACTCGTGCTTGATTGTAAAAGCTTTTAATATCACATGCTCATCTCCAAGGCATGAAAGAAAGAGGAAGAGAGTTGGGCTTTTGATGCAAATAACTTTACATATTTGCCATATGAAATGAACTGGGAAATACGACTCGTAAGCCTGAAGGCGGTATAGAGGAAGAAAGGGGTAAGTGTGCAGCTGCTTTTGCGGAATTGGATAGTTCACTTATTAGTTTGCTGAGTTGAAGTTTTAGCGCCGGTGAAGCCAAAGAGACAGAAAGACTGAAATAGAGAGGGAAACAATGAGAGTGAGGTAGAGAGAGAGAGAGAGAGAGAGAGAGAGAGAGAGAGAGAGAGAGAGAGAGGAATATCAAAAAAGGGGAAGTCCAAGCAGGCAGGCAGCTTCATAGTTAGTACGACATGCAGGTGCTTAAGTGCTTTATCGCCATCTACACACGCCAGCTAACAATGCGGGAAATTATATCATAAGAACGTACCAAAGAAAAAGAAAAAAGAATAGAAATGAGCAGAAATTGTCCGCTTATGAGTTATTCGTGCAAATAAATCAAAAAAGTGAAAAGAAGAAGAAACCAGAAACAGATGACTGCAGAGTTGCCTCGACTATTCGTAGCTGCTGCTGTCAGCATTTCATTTTAAATTCATTTTTGGCTTTTCTTTATGCTTTAATATCCGCTTCCTGGACACATATTGTCAGGCACACACACACACAAACACACACAAATACATCCAGCTATGGGATTTATACTCTCCAGTTATTGTTGTAGATGGCAAATATTTTTGCTTGACTTTTAACACCTCGACTCGGAATTATTTTACTTAAAAACTCAAGTTGCACACAATTTTTGCGCTGTTTTATACACCCTGTAAATATTAAAATCAATCAACACGGTATGCTTAGTTGCAGCATACTTTCAACTAGACTGCCTTAAAATCTCTTCTAAGATCTAATTTACCTCGGAAAATAAAAGAAAAATAGACCAATTTTTTTGTCTCTCCTATTTTTGAAAGAGAAATATTTGGTATTTTACCACCTTCATAATGGGAATATTAGTATTTCCTAAATCTAGATTGTTTTCCAGTTGAGTAAGTGGATTAGCATCTCTTAATATTATTTGCCTTATTACAGGGTACTTTCTAGTTAATTCTGTATTGACACATATTCACTTTTTGCACTTGCTGCATCTTAGCAAGCAGCCTTATCTCTATCTCACTTTCTCTCTCTGTCTTTGTCTCTTTTCCTCTGACTATCGATGCCTTTGGTTTGCTCGAAAGCTGAGCAATTTCCAAAAATTTCCTTTTATTTCTCTCTCCTTCTCCCCTCTGGCAAATTTGATTGAAAATTTATGCACAATTAAATTTAATAGCATCAAAATTTAACGAAAAATTCTAAACACACACACACGCACACAGACACTTGCAGACACCACAAAATTGAATATATATTTATATAGTTATTTTTATGGGTGCTAATTGAATTTGCAGCTTAGTTTTAAAACGGGCTCAACATAATGTGATCAGAGTGCAAAATCAACTGATCAACAATTTTAATTATTTTTAAATTTATATTTATGTTTATATTTGTTAATTGCTTGGTGGCAACTTTAGTTTGGTGTGGCATACATATATATAGAGGCATGCATTATAGCCATCGGTTGAGCTGCTTTCACTCACAGACTTGGCTGCTTCCGTTCTTCCGTTGCTGCCACACGCTGTGGCAGTGACTGTGGCTGTGGCTGTGGCAAGTGATAAATGTCCGCCCGTCAATTGTGCATTTTTCTTCATAATCGAAAAATCTTTATGCGCACCATGGCACAACGTTGCTCTCATGGGGTCTGCTACCAATATAAGTATGTATGTATATTTTGATACCCTGCTGTGAAATGTAGGTTCTTCTATTTTGTGTGAGCATGAGCAACATCTAAGGATATGTTGAGTTGTTGCTTCAAATCAATTAAATAGATTTAAATTAAATTAAATTATTCTCTTTCGAAACACACAAATATACAATTTACTTATTATACTTACTTACTTATTAATTGTATTCTTTGCTGAATTTATATACTTAAAAGCTCTCTTCAGACGCACAGTGGGATATTTTCCTCAACACTATAGATTACAAATCACAAATTTAATTCAAAAACGCTTTTTTAGATTCCAAATAATAAGGTGATGCCAAGTCAAAATATATGAAATTTAAGGTTTAATATGGGCTGCGCCAATGTACGTTCAAAGAAACACTCCGGGCACCTTTGAAATTTACCCGGCAAAATCTTTAGCATACAAAAATGTTATATACCAAGTCTTTGCTTTAACCGTTTGGGAGCTCAAGGTCGCAAATGCATAAAGTATTCTTTTTTTATTAATTTGGGTACCAGAAGTTGATTAAAAATTCAAAATCATGAATAAACATTTTTATTTAGTTTTTTTTTAAATGTGAACAAATTCATAAATTCCAACAAAAGCAAAAAAAAATCTATATCTATATATTATAAAAATCATTATATAATTGGCCTTTGACCCCACATTTTGCTCAAATTGTTAACGAATTCAACGATCCGCGGACTCCCAAACTCCTAATATTTTTGTCACTGATTGCTGGCGATGTTGGCCTCAATTTGATTGGAGCGAATCATTTAATTCTCTTGGATATGCACTGAAAGCCGCAGTTAGAGGCACAGGCGCAGGATCGCATCTATCGTGTTGGTCAGAAAAAGGATGTTATTGTATAAGATGGTTTGCATGGAGCAGCAAAATGAGACAATCGAAGCAGTCCTTGACCTTAGCATCAGCATTTCCTTTGCACATACTAGTATTTCTAGTGCTTCACAGCAACAATAATTGATAAACGTAGCAGAAATGAGAAGTTTTTTAAATATCTGGAAAACAATAAATAAATCAAATGGAAGCGAAAACGAAGACCAGGAGGTGAAAATTGAAGATCTAACCTCGACCCTTGAGGAGGTCAATGGCCAGTCGCCTGGGCAGTTGTCCGTCGATGAAATTGTGATAGCTATGAAAGAATTATAGCCAAGAATGAAAAAATTCGATTGAAAAACAAATAAAAAAAAACTGAAAAAACCAGGAGAAACTCGCCGTGCACTCTTTAAATGCGACCGACAAATTCTCTGATCGCTCTGATTTCACAACTTACGAATCACAAGGAATACTTACACTTCCAGACAAGATGTTTTTACAATAAGTAAGAAATCGAAGAAGAACAAAAAAAAAAGAAATCAAAGCGGTAGAAAAACGAAAAGAAAGAATGAAAAAAAACATGAACAAATGCCATTAAAAAATAGTCCAATAAAAAAGTGAAAAAAAAACAGAGAAACACACCGGGCACCTTTGAAATTAACCCGGCAAAATCTGTAGTATACAAGCATGTTATATACCAAGTCTTTGCTTAAACCGTTTGGGAACTCCAAGTCGCAAATGTATAAAATCGGCGTCAAAAAGTATGCAACATTATTTTTGCTTCTGTCAGATTGAAAATATAGAATAATATGCTGTGCTTTGTTATTCCCATTATAGTGTTAATCATCTATTAAGTTGTTATATTTTGACAGTTTTCTGAAAGGATTCTTAGGTTTTAATCGTGTCTGAAGAGCAAATATGTAAGATCGTGACTCTCATACTTAGTTTTACATTTTAGTTTATGAAGACAACGAAGAATATTCTGTTGTATTTTCTAAAGCTTATTTTTCCACTTCTTTCTCTTTTAAGGAAACTGGATTCTACAGAGACTTAGGATTCCTTCAAGCATTGCTTGATCTCCAAGATGGTTTTTTCTTTTGGAAAAGGTAAGCTCTTATTTATTCAGAATAATGTGATGTATTTCCTTGAGATTGTGTATGAGCGACTATATAATTGGTTTATTTGTTTACTCGTTTTCTTAATTAGACCCAGTACTTTGAAAAAGTACAAATGGGTCTATTACGTTTGTGCAAAAAAAATGTGCGTAACAGGCAGAAGGAGGCGTGGCAGACCCCATAAAGTATATATATTCTTGATCAGCATCAACAGCCGACTCGATATAGCCATGTCCGTCTGTCTGTCTGTCCGTCTGTCCGTCTGTCTGTCTGTCTGTCTGTCTGTCTGTCCCTTTTTGTGTCGCCTAGATCTCAGAGACTATAAGAGCTAGAGACACCAAATTTGGCATGTAGGTTCATCTATATCTCCCATTGATCAAGTTTGTTTTAGATCTTTGCCACGCCCCCCTCCGCCCCCGGAAATTAAAATACAAAATTTCGAAGTCGAATTACAAGAGCACCTTGAATGCTAGCCCCTTGATTTTTGGTACAAATAATATACACTATAATTCAAACCTATCCAGAAAATTTCATTCCAATCGGATGATAAACGCGAAAGTTATTCAACTAACAATGTAACGGGCAAAAGAAAGAAGAAGAGACGCTAGCGACCTCTGTGTTGATTAACTTATTTCGTAGTGGCGCCATCTATTGCATGGTAGGGAACATTAAAGAACAATCTATAGTGAACGCTTTGCTCTCAAAAAGTACTGGGTCTCCTACTGTCGAGCTTGCTCCACTGTAGCTTACTGCATTTTTTTCCTTAATTTACTTTGTTTATATATATATATATATATATATAAATCTATTTATTTACCTTCAACAACAGATGACAAAAGTTTGTGGGAGATTGCACATAAAATTAGAAACTAAAGTTTTAAACTTAGCTTACACACTGGACTGTGTATCTGATATTTTTCTAACTTATTCCTAAGATGCAACTTTGACTACTTTGAATTCTTTTCACTTGGTAAGTGTATTCACAATTCGTTCAAACATCTCGCCAATTGTTTCACTTGCAATTCACAGGCAATTTTTTATGTTGTGTTCAGGCTTTTGTTGCATTTTGCTGTCGCTTGAAAATCGATTTCATTGTTGCCTTGTCCCATCAGCCGCTATTTATTATGTATTGTTATGATGTCCTGCGCTTCAGACTCGAGAGTTCCCAAAATCGGGAGCAAGCCATCAATAACCAGGACCCATTGACTAATGTTTGCTAACATTTAGACGCCACAAAGTTCAGTTTAATGCGCTGTTTATTTAGTTTTCAATTGAATTTTATTTCGACAACATTTTACATTATTTTCTACCATTTCTATTTCATTTTTCAATTAAACTTATTTCGCTCCGCTAACTGCAGCTTCTTTTGCTACACTGAGAAAAATCATGTTTGACCCTTAAGTTTTCTAAAGTAAAAGCAATATTATACTTTTGTTTATTAAGATGGTAAGGAAAATATAAGAGTATCTTCCAGCAGGTACATGTAATTTTATAGAGCCTTTATATTATTATATATTATATGTATGCATATTATATATATTGACATACATTGAAATACAGTGAAATAAGTTAAATAGAATATAGTAAAACAGCTTATTACTTCAGATGTCGAAATTGATCAAACCATTTTATAATTAGTTGTTGTCCACTTAAGAAAATCAAAAACTTCTATCAACAACAAATTTCTAGCGAGACGTCTGTAATATAGAGTTTTCAATAGTATTGAATAGTATTTAGAATAGTATTTAGAATACTTCATCTTAGATTCAGTTTTAAATAGTTTTATAAATAATTTTGTTTATTTTTTTTAAATTAATAAGCAAAGTAATAGATCTCTGTAGTTAAATTTTGTGTAGAATTGTCAAACAGTTATAGCAGCGTTAATTTGACTTAGCTACTTGTAAAATTTTAGGTCAATCTAACTAACTATAATAATAGTAATAATTAAATCTTTCAAGTAAAGACAACTTAATAGAATTTCCAGCTTTAACATAACTGTATATTATTGAAGAAAGATGTACAAACTATACAAGTAAGTATTTATATAAAATATACATAAATACAATTACTTATAATTGAGATAAAACTTGAATTCTTTTATAACGTTTAGGGGCGTTTTAAAATCTTGCTAACAACTTTACTGTATAGATAAACTTGCCGATAAGAAAAAGAAATTTGAATTTTATTTAGACCGTAAGGTTATCGACATGAAATCAGCCCTTAGTTTTTTTTATAAGTTTTTCATTTTAGGTTTATGTTCGCTTAGCACTCAGTTCAAGGGGTAAACACTTGAGATTCTCTTTTATGGAGTTAAAGCAAAACAACTACTTAGCTTAGCTCAGTGTAGTTGTTGTCGCTGTTATTGTTGTTGTTGTTGTTGTTCTAGCTGTTGTTGCTTGGCTTTTGTAAATTTTGGGGCAAAGAAATGCGGCCATTTTGTAGAAAGCGTCGCGCGTTGCACGTTGCACGTTGCATGCTGCGCCTGAAAGTATGCAGCGATTTTTCGTGGATGTTTTATTTATTGCCTGCAATTTGCCGTTCGCCTCTCTTTTTTTTATATGCGCAACTTGTGCGATTTTTGTAAATTGCACCAAGGCAAGCCAAAACATTGACAGACGTACTTAGCAGTCACCTACCCCACCCCTTTTTACCCTGCTCTGCCTGATGGTTAAAAAAAATAAAATAAAATGAAATGTGTAAGGCCTTTTTCTAAAATTACCAAGCATAAAATTTAATTAGCCAAAACCGAAAAAAAGGACGCTTTTTACTTGTGCAACTGCTGCGTTAGGGGTAAGAAGAGGAGAAGGGGGCGTGGCGCGTTTAGTGGAGCTGCAATAAAACACACAAAAGTAAATTGCATTTGGCAAAAGGTTTTTTCGAAGAGGGTAAGCCCAAAGGGGGCGCGTGGCTAGACGCTCGACGAGTTCGTTTTGAGATGGCTAAGAAAAGAAAAAACTAAATATGAAAAAAAAACAGAAAAAGAAAAATGTGCAGCGTGTGAATTTTATAAGCTTGCAGAGAGCCTTCTTCGTACAGTGGAAACAGAAGCTGTAGAGCGTGACGAGTCCTGTGCACTTATCTACCTCTTTTCCTCTTTCTCCCTCTCTTTGGTTATGCATTCTTCTCCTTCCTTGGGTTGCGCTTTTTTCCACGACTGAAAGTATGCAGCGGCATTTGCACAATTTGTGTGCATTTTGGCATTCAATCGCATTCCCTCGACGCTGGCAAATCCCTTAGCGAAAATCGCAAGCGTTAAATTGCCGCGGGCCATAAGTTGCGGTTGACTGCGACCCCTCTCATTTTCTCTCTCTCGTGGTCTCACTCTCTGACCCATAACTAACCGCTGCACTCGCATTAACCTTGGGGTCACATTGCCGCGTTCATAAATTCTTTTCTTCTCCTTCGTTTTTTTTTTCCTAGGCAGAAAAACAAATTGCCAAAGATTAATGCCAGGTTGTTTGAGAGTTTATATCCTTTAAATGCAAAGGGTATACTGTTTGTTCTGCAAAGCCACTAATCTCTTGCTCTTTTGTCACTCTATTAGATTGAGTTAATCTTGGAAAATACTTGAGCTAGAAATATTCCATTCTTGAAATTGCTTTACAACCTTGATTTGTAAGATATTACATTGATTTTTGATTTAAGTTTATCTTAGCATATCGGCTACATATTCTGAAAATGTCATAGAGATCGAGTATGCTATTGTGTATATATTGAAACAAAGTAGAGTCGATTGATTCACTTTAAATAATATCCTAATCAAATATAGTTATTTAACATTGATATGCTTGTAATATTTTCGTATAACTAGTTTAAAGTAATCAACATTTCTATTTACCTTAAGTCAAAAAAGTATAGCTTATTGTAAAAGGATGCACTTTGGATACACTTTGTAGCTGTTTATAGGGTATTTGTTATCTTTATTACTGGTATATATTTTGAGTATGTTTTTTTGACCAAATATATTTTAATTGTATAGACGTCTCTACAAAAGAAACTTGTCTGCCTTAATTGAACATACTTTACAAGGTATTTTCAAGTCGAGTCGCTGACTTACACCATCTATTTTTATTTGACACACTTTAATTTTATTTTTTTTTTTGTGATACCCTAGGGTTGTGCATTCGACACTTGACACTTGGCCTGCTGGGCAATGTCTGCTGCTCTGCTGCAGCTTCTCTACACCTGCTTCTTCTTTACTCTCCATCTTCGCTTGGCCACTGTTATCCTATCCCCTTCTTTTCCTCCTGTCCACCCCTTGTTATTGGCCAACATTTGTTCTGTTCGCAATTTTCTTTTTCTTTTTTTGTTTGACTCTCTATCGGCCTCGACTCGCAGCTTCTGTTAGCCAGTATCTCTTTTGCGGCCTAGCCGTTTAAATAACGGCTTGGCTTTGTCTTTGCCAAACTCATGGCCAACTGCAAACTGTTTGGCCATGTTTTTGCCACATCTGCCGCTGTTTTCAAGTCAGTAACGCAAAAGTCAGGTGATGTTAGCAAAGCTTTCAATAATATTCATTTTAACATACTATATACGAGTATGCGCAATCGGATTTGAAATAAACGAAGTTGGATTTTCAAACTGGTAATCAGGGCTGCAAACCTTCAAAATTTTAAAATGGCAGTGTCAATTTAGCTATTTTATTTATTTTTACAATTCACAAGAGATATTTTTGGTATTGAAAAAACACGTAAAGCAAAAATGTTGTATATTTTTTGAGTGCATAAAGGCTTAGTTATTTTTAGGATTTATTTTTATAATTCTATGTACTTTTTTAAATTACCTTTTTAATTTTGTTTTTGATTTAAAAAAATGCAGTAAGCTACAGTGGAGCAAGCTCGACAGTAGGAGACCCAGTACTTTTTGAGTGCAAAGCGTTCACTATTGATTGCTCTTCAATTATGCGTACCAAACAATAGATGGCGCCACTACGAAGTTAATAAAGGTCGCTAGCGTCTTCTTCTTCCTTCTTTTGCCCGTAACATTGTTAGTTGAATAACTTCCGCGTTTATCATCCGATTGGAATGAAATTTTCTGGACAGGTTTGGACTATAGTGTATATTATATGTACCAATAATCAAGGCGCTACATTTTTTTTGCACAAACTTAATAGACCCATTTGTACTTTTTTAAAGTACTGGGTCTAAATATCTTTGTTTATTTTAAGTTTGTATGTTAGAATTCTAAACATTTTTTCTGCTCCCGTAAGTGTCAGTAAGATATACTCTTTAATTTATATAGCTGTGAAAAGTGTTCTCATTTCCACTAACCGCAGAATGGCGAGCGAAGCGAGCAGTTAGTAAAATTCACTATTATTCTCATAAAAACTCTCACTTTTTATTTAGCAATATTTAGCCATTTTTATTGAAAACTTTTATCGATTTTTGAACCTTGTAGAGCTCGCATATATTTTCGAATGGGTCAATTTAATTAAGAGCACGATGTTTTTGACCAATTCCCATGTCTTAACTTTTGGCACTTAATTGAAAAATGTTGGTATAAAAGTTGTTTAACCGGCAATAATTCAGTTTTCCACACCAATAACAACAACAACAACAAAAACAGCAACTGAAACGGTTGCACTTTAAAAATATTCGTACTAGCTGTTCTTGTTGCCACATATATGGTGAACATGTTCTACAGTTGCCGTTCCCCTCCCCCCTATATCTACAGCCCCCTCCTCTTGCATTGCAGTACATCATCATCGTCATTATTGATATGGTTTTTGCAGTTGTTTGCACTTTTTGGGCCGATGGATACTGCGTCACACCCTCCTTTTTCCTTTCCCCTTTCCCCTTTCCCCTTTCTCAACCGTGTTACCATTGCACATTCATATTTTGCTAGCATTTTATTTGATTTTATTTTGCCACGCCTACAATTTTTCAGCATTTTTTTGTTTATTTTTTTTTTGGCTTTTCGTGTTTTGTTTGCGGGTTTGTTTTATATCCTGTAATCGTAAAATTAGTAAAAGAAGAGTTGTATAAATCGGTTGTAGTATTTGCAACAGACAGAAAGAATGTTGTCTAGGGATAATAAAGTCTTGTTCAGCTTTTCGTATACTCTATGGCAAGTTATAATCTTGATTTTCTTGATCAAGAATTCGAGAATTCTTTATTAAGAACTTTTTAAATGGACAGTTCAAACTTAAAGGTAAAAAGTCGAGCTCTTAGTTCTATCTGTATGTCTTATAAGCCTTTTGTTAGCTTCTTCAAGGTCTTTAATTGATTTTATTCGCATTTTATAAAAAAAATAATAAAATCGTAATCAAAATGACAGTTCTTTGTGTAATACAAGTATAAAAATAACATGTAAAGCGTTTTTACACGTTTGGTTTTTTACTGTCACTTTTTGTTAAAAAGTCGTCGCTTTTTCGTTCTAATTCCATCGGTTTTTTTGAACACATTAAATGCCTACTAGATTAAGGGATATTTGAATAAAGTTATACAGAGTGTTACCAAATTCTGGGAGAAGAAAAAGCTATGTGAGAGATAAAGCGAATACAGTGAAAACTGTTGGTGAGCAACCGATACGGTTGTAGATGCGTTATGTGTACATGTCTATACCATATTTGGCGTACAGAGTATCTGCTAGTCGAGTACACTCAGTCAGGCGAGCAATGCGACTTGTTGTTATTGCATCGGTTGCTTTTGCCACATGAATTTATTGCTCGCATATTTCGGTTTTTACAATATATCGAAAAAGTGTACTGGTCACTACATAGTAGTAGGTACCCCATTCCCTTCCCCTTCCTCCTTGGCCCCTTGTCATACCCATACATATGCTATTGAATGGGCTACTTTTGTTTGCCATTCGCAGTTGGCGCGGACACGGAAATGGTTAACAACAGCATCGGATGTTGTGCAAATTTAATAAATATTCCTCGTTCCACTTTTATTTATTCAATTTTATGCAGCGACGACCCTTTTGCGTACAGCGGTCATACCCTGTACCCCAAGAATAATGGGATGGGGTATAGACCACTTAAGTTGCATGTTAATAAAATGTAGAATATATAAATTTTTATAAATTATCTCGTAATCTACTGATTCACAATTCTTTGAACTTTTAAGGAGGCAGCCCACTTATACCCTGTAGTCAACTCCTTCCCAATGAAGTATGTGCAGTTTTAGCAAAAAAAAAGGAATACTTAGAAAGTTTGTGAGAGAACCTTTTGTAAAGTTAATTGTTTCAGCTCAACATTTTTGAAAGAGGTAAAAAGTGAACATAAATTATACCCTGTATTCTTAGCTTAGTAAACGGGGAATTTGCAATGAAAGTAGTATATTATAAATTATTATAAATTATTTTGAAATGTGTCGTAAAATGTAGTAAAATAAACTTTTTAATGTCCTTGACAGATTAGAGGGTAACTCATAGTCAAACTTGTCTCTAGCTTGGCACTATTTTTGCATTAATGTATTTTATGTGAACTTATGTATGTGTGTAAGTCCATGTATATATGTATGTGTGTATCTAATTATCAATTGATTTGACATGAAAAGCTTTTCAGCTTTGATTTCCAGCTCAATTGTTGGCAAGGTAATGGCCAGGTTAACGGGCTTATAGCCAATATATTGATTTGACCTTAAGATTAATACTGCAACATCATCAAACAATTATAAAACATCAAAATCAACATTTGCACAAAACGTTAGCTGTGCTAATACCAGGATCAGACAGGCTTAAAAACATTTTGCAATTTTATTCAAAGGTCAACAGAAAAAAAAGAAATATTTGAAAATATTGCCTGAAACGATTAAATAGAAACTGTTTTTTTGCATTTGTTTATTGTAAATTATATATAAATCAATCTGACTTTAGTATTTATTTGCTTATTAAATTAACATAAATTTCACGTAATTTAAACGAAGCTGACAATTCAAAATAGGGATTAAATTGAAAAAAATTCCTACAAAATGTTTGCAAAGAATAAACATATGTATATAGAATTTTGTCAATGGCATTAAATTGATGTTCAATTTAAGCTTATCAATCTAAAAGCAAGCAGAGGGCGAAGCCCCCAAGTCTAACATCATTATATCAATTTTTATCAGAAATTGGGAAACATACATAGGTTTGCAATGTTTTTTAAATGTACTAAAAAGAAAAAGTTTATAATAATATATAAAAAGGGATTCAAAAAAAGAAGGAGCTTCATACAAAATCGGGCTACTTTTTTTTACATTGCGAGTCATAGCAAAAAAGGAAATTTCGTGGTTTGGTTCCGATAGCTCTAAAAACCAAACCATTTTTTCAAACTAAGCTATTTTGAACTTTGACCCCCCATTTGAACATCTATGTGCAAATTTGAGCCCCGTACCTCTTTCTATAACGGCTTCACAATGATGAGTTAGTTAATTACTGAATCAGTCAGTCAGTCTGGACAAAGAGTTTTATATTTATAGATAAAGATTATTTTAAGGCTGATTTAAGAAAATTAATTAATATAATACAAATCAATACGAACAATTATTTGCAATTTTTAATTAAATGTCTGAAATAATTTTTAAATATAAGTCAAATCTTAAATATTTACTATAACTAATATAACAGTTGTGGTATTTGGTTCTCAAAGCTCGACATGAAAAGTAAATTTCATATTTGATAAATTTCCATTTACCTGAAAAAATAACAAATGAATAATATTAAAAACAAAAGAGTGGGAAATAATTGTAGAAAAGACTTTATCTTTGCACTAATTGCATATTTGCAGTGTATGTGTGTGTGTGTATGTATTTTTTTGTTGCCCCTCCGGGATGAAACCAGTTCATCCGCATGCTCGGTTGATGCGTGCCACAAATGGTTGACCAACTGGCGTGGCAATAAGTCAATTAGAAAACGTCGCAACAGCAATTCGATAGGCCATTTATAAAGTGTTGCCAAAACCGGTTCTTTATTTGTATTTTTTTTTTGTGTCCATCAATTAAATGTTGACCTAACCCCTTGGAAAATCAGAGGAACTGCAAATAGTTGCTCCCTACAGACATGATTGCTCGGCAATTTAGCTCAAGTTTTTCGGTTGCAATTGAATTTTGTTTTCATTTCATTGCAAAATAAAAAAAAATTTATTTGGCCCAACAATTGTTTTGGCATTAAAAGTGTGCAATAAAAATGCTGAGGAGTAAAAAAGGGAGTAGCAAAGAGAGAATGAAGAAAAATAAAAATACGTAGGGTAGCCTGTAAATTGATGACCCTATTGTTGTGTCTGCATGTGTGTGTGTGTGTGTGAGTGTGGGTGTGTGTCTGTGTGTGGGGTATGCCACGTTTGAAGCTGTCGCTGTTGCCATCCATCACACTCAAAGTGAAATAAATTGAAACTAATACCAAAAGGCAATCAATGAATGCTGTTGGTATTGTTGCTGCTGCTATTGTTGCTGCTGTTGCTGCTGCTGTTGTTGCAACAGCTGTTGACGTTGGCAGCGTCACTGTTACTTTCCCAAACAACTTGAAAATCCTGTTTGCTTTGGCATTCATTTGCCAAAGTCAAAGTCAGACTTCGACTCTGCCTCTACCTCTACCTCTGAAGGCGAAGGCGTCAATGGAAAGTCAAGTGTTTGTGTTTTGTGTGTTGTTGGTGAAAATGCCGTGGCATTGCCACAATTTGTGGAGCAACTGAATCAACTTGCAGCTTGGCCAGTTTCTTGGCCATGTGGAGCACTTTCTATGCGCTTCTTCTCTCAACACTAAAGTCACATCTCTTCAGTTGACGACACCACCTGAACCAGAATCCAGCGAAAACGTGTGTGTTTCAACAACAACTTCATCTCCATCTTTGCCTTAATCAGGCAACGTCAAGACAGGTCCCAAAATTAGGTGAACTAATCATTAAACTGAATGCTGATTTACTGGTTAATCATAGCGGAAGCTTATCGTCAGTTTCGTATATATATTATTTTAATAACTGTTGTAGTGGGAAGTGAAGAAACTCGTATAATTATTTGAACTACTCTGGTAATTGTAAATAGTAATGTACTTGTACTTAGGTGTGCTATGACTTAAAATTATAATTTTAATATTATTATTTGTTATTTTGTTGTCAGATTAGATTTAACAAAGTTATGCAAGTTATGCTCAGAATCAACTTGAAAGTATTCTCATATACAAATTTGGGCAGCAGGAGTTGATTAAAAATGATATATCAAGATATATAATTTAGAAAGAATTTGTTTCAGAAAATGTAAAGGCGGGACACTTATCTAACTATCTGATTAGATATGATAAAGTTTTGCAAGGCTCTAAACAAGTCACTGCTTAAAATTACTAAAGTATACCATAAGAACTGTGCACTCTTAGAATCCTTATGGTTCTTAAATCCTTGTGATTTAAGTACATACTATATTCTCTTGTATGCATAAAACGTAATAATACTCACAGGCTGACGTAGCTCTGACAGAATGTCAACCCTAATGCTGGACTATAATTAACAGCCACGTTTCACATGTGTCCACTTCAGCATTCTCCAGTGTATGTATGTGTGTGTGTGTCTGCGTGTGTGTTTTAGTGTGTGTGTGTGTGTTGTGGGTAAGCCGCCAATAACGACCCAAAACCCCTTTGGCGACACGTCGTTTTTAATAGTCAAAGTGACACGCTAAGCTGATTAACTCTAATCTAAAGTGGAAACCTTCCCCACACCCACAGAAAAAAAAAGAGGAACTAAAAAAATAATGGCGCTTAGAACAGCAAAAGGAGATGAAGAATTGATAGAAAGAGACACAGAGATAGAAAAAAACAGAGAAAGAAAAGCGCAGCCCGCATTGCTGTCTAACACTATAAAGTAAAGCACAGCTCAGAGAATGAATAAGAGTAAAAGAAGAAGTACAAGCAACACCAGATGAGTAGACAGAGAGAGAGAGAGAGAGTGAGAGAGAGAAATAAAAGAAAAAACCAACTGTTTACATTTGTCAAAGATTTGCGGGGAAAAGTGGGCAAAAAAGAGAAAAATGGAGAATGAATCAAATGCATTTCAACTGTGCAGTCATAGAAAGAATTTTGTATACCCTTTGCTACAGGAACATGCATCAACAGTGAGTCAAAGAATTGTCTTGATAATGTGTATGTATTCTTTTGGTTATTAATTGATATATTGAGATCTATTTTATTTTATTAAACATATATTCACTTGTAAGATATTAATGATAAAAATATTCGCTAGAGTAAAGGAACTGTGTAAAATAGTATATATATTAAATTTTGTATATACGTATATATTTTAAAAAGTTTAATAATTTTTACAAATCCATCTCTACATTATAATTATAATACGTCAATTTTAAAAGAATTCCCTTTATCTTATTGAGATCTATTTTATTTTATTAAACATATATTCACTAGTAAGATATTAATGATAAAAATATTCACTAGAGTAAAGGAACTGTGTAAAATAGTATATGTATTAAATTTTGTATATATGTATAAATTTTAAGAAGTTCAATAATTTTTACAAATCCATCTCTATATTATAATTATAATACGTCAACTTTAAAAGAATTCCCTTTATCTATGTATGTAAGTGAAGTAAATATCATAGTTGCAATACCTTCAGTTAGGGTATCAAAATGTCTGGCAGTCTACAAATATGTAACATGGCACCGCCAGGCAGGCAATGACACCACTAGCCAAAGGTCGCTTCGAGTCAGAGTTGCAGTTGAAAATGCCATCGAAGTCGGAGTCAGAGTCAGTGTCGGAGTTGACGTTGATGTTGGGATCTCAGACGAATGGTCAACGTGTGTGGGGGAAGGGGGGCGAGTGGGGGTTGGAAAGACCGCAGGGCATTTGTTAGCTTCTCTTATCATTGCCTTTATTTTATTCTATATGTTTTGATAGCGACTCTTATGTGTTTGTTGTCCGCGGATGCGGCTATGACAACGACAACGACAACGACAACGACAACGACTACAACTATGACTATGACTATGACCTTAGTTTGGAATCCGGTGAAAAGCTATGTAAGCAGCTTTTTATATTTAAATCGTTTTAGTTTGTTAGCCAACTAAGGGAACTACAGTTTTAGCTATATATTTATATATACATATATATATAAAACAATTTGTCCTGACTGACTGACTTATTATCTAACATTGCTAAGCATAAACAAATTGTTTGTTTTTTGAGCTATCGGAACCTAACTCAACATTAAGAATTCTGTACTGTAACATTCTGTCAAAATTTAGTTAAGATCGGATGACTATATCATAGAGCTGCCATAGAAACAATCCGTTACAAATTAACCTTAAGAATGAAGAGTTTCTTTTTGGAATTATTTCAAGCAAGCTCACTGATTGGTTTTATCTCACCATTTTTCTGAATTTTTCCGACAATATTTTTAAAAAATTAAGCACCTGAAAAAAGGAACAGACTTAAAAAAACTATTAACTAGTAATATAAAGAGAAGAGTTAGAAAAAAATAAAAATTTGCTAAGAATATGTTAGCTTAAATGCACCCAAAATACAAAAACAGTGTTTGGGTTAAGTTGATTCATTCAATTTAAAAATCTATTAATGCCCATTTTTTCAGTGTCCGTAAAAGCTTTATTTGATACATATCTGTGACATTTGACATTAGTTTCTAGTTAGTTTCAGAAGTTTTAAAAGCTGCGATGTTAGGAGTCCTAACGTAATATTCGCACCTGATTGGTGACGCCATGATTCTGTGAATGCGGAGAGAGTTTACTAAACTCTGAATAAACTCAAAAAGCAGTGCATTCTCCGCCAATATGAAATGTTTTTTTTGTGTTTGGGTCAATAGTATGGATCAAAAATAAAACCACTCATGCGAATATTACGATAATTTATTTAAAATTTCTGTCAGCTAATGTACCAAGTCTGTGCTTAAACTGTTTGGGAATTGCAAGCCATCAAGTAGAAAAAAAATTTTTAAATGGAGTTTTTTCTATGAATCTATGTTTGACTTTTTCTTTTAAACAAGGGAGCTTCGTCCCCTTGTCGCTTCGATCGTCACCCCTCGGCTATAGCTGTGAGAAGTGTTTCTCATTTACACCCCATATTTCTCCCCGACATTGCAGTGAGCGAAGTTGTCTACTTCATTATAAAATGAGACTACTAGGAAAATAAAACTATAAAGGTTTATAAAGGAAAGGCTTTAATTCGTCATAACATTAAAAAATAGATACTTTATTACTATTTATACATAAGCTTTTAGTCCCAGCTTCATTCTATGATATGCACATAGGCCTATTGTTGTCAATTTAGCTAGGTCTTGTAAAATATAGTTTAGATATAAGATGGCGTAAGATGCGTAGATATAAATGTCAAATTTAAAAATATCCATCCATTAAAATTGAGCTGGACTGTTAAAAATCAATCCCAAAGCTAACATTTTATCAAGTCTATAACCCGAGATAATAAAATGGGGAGACAGCTATATACTATTTAGTTGATGATTCACAATAAGCCTGATTGTTGGCTTAAAATAATAATAAAAGTAACGGACTTTGGAATAGATAGGCTCGTTTATATCTTTAAATGTGTTACCAAGTGTAATAGAAAAGCTCATTGAATGTGGTAATAAGAAATCATTGAAGCCGTGTGTCTCCCGCAACCTTTAGGCTCATCAGTTGCAACATTTACTGTCTGTTTGAACAGTGCAAAAAATACAAAATGTAAATGTCCAACTGCTTCGAATTGGCCAAGTGCAAGCAAAGAGTTTTCACCACATATTGCAGCCAAAGAGGGAAATGGGGAAGGGGAAACTGTGGAAAATGCAGACGAACGAGAGTGTGGAGAAAAGTGGTTAAACAAGTCTGCACACATATAAAGTTTAAGCCGAAACGAAATACGTATTCGCCTCGCATTCGGCTTTAAGCTTCGGCTCCCATAACGTCGACTGCGACGTCAACTGCAACGTCGACATCCGACGTCCGACGTTGGCGGCATTATCAGATACCTGGCAGTGGCGGCGACTTCAGTCGCAATCGAGCGCTCAGCGGGTAAACGTTGAGTGTTAACAGCAATCGCATTCACAGTCCCGTGAATAGTGTGAACAACATAGTCACAGTCACAGTCAATCGCAGTCACAGTGAAGCGTCACATTTAACGTCGCGTGTTTTTACGTATGTTTTCCTCTCTCTCCCTCTCTCTATCTCTCTATTGTTGTTCTTGCTATTTTCCTTGCCAATTTTTTTTCAAGTGTTTTTCGCGCGCGTTTTTTTCTGTGCCACGTGCTGTTTGTTTGTTTGTTTGTTTATTTGTTTGCTGTGTTGTGTTGTTCTTGTTGTTGCTGTTGTTGTTGTGGTTGTTTGTTCCCTGTGTGTTTGTTTGTTTGTTGTGTTTCTTTGCCTACAACTTAAATGCATCTAAAGAACCTATATTTAAATTTAGCGAAAGTTAGTTTTGCAAATATTTTTGAAAACACGACTTTGAATATTTTCTATGGACACTTTTACAACCAACAACAAACTAATATAAACCAATTTGCTAATTTTTTTATAATATGGTATAAATAATTGAAAGTTTTTGCTTAAAGCAAACAAAATTAAAAATGAAATAATAAAGTTTTTCATTTAAATTCATGACGGTTATTCAAAACTATCAAGTGTATTGGTGTGTGTGTTGATTATAATACTTATGGTTGCCTAGAACTTTTGTGTTTTTCATGCGCTCGTACAGTAGTCTCTCGTTAGCAGTTTCATATGGTATGAAAACTTTTCTGAAAGTGAACATTTCTTTTTTATAATAACAATAAGTTTCATCAAACTTATTGAAGTGCTTTTTAATTAGTTGTTAAGGTCAGTTTTTGTTTAAAGGATTTATAAATGATTTATAATTTATAAACTAGGAAATTTCTATTTACTGTGAACTCATTATATCTATTCTTAATAATAAGTTACTTTGCATCCTAATCAAAATTTTATCATGTTTCGCTGTGTTATTTAAATTTCCTATTTGTATTAATTAATTAATATTATATATGTATCAATACTAAAGTATAAACTGATTAATGATTAATATTTAACAAAGATAGCATTGATAGAAAAGTGTACTTGAAGGATCAAAGGTTTTGGAATGTTTCAACATAAATTGCACATAAAAACATATACTTTTATATTTCGAAAATCTCATTTAGTTAATGTTTAGGAATGTTTTATATTTTAACAATATTATGTTTTATTTTAAAGTTCCAAGTTCTCTTGGCACAATCGTCCGATTTATAATATTTTTACAGTTGTGCTCGAACTTTGCAACCAGTGGGAATGTCTTCTTGTCAGCGCTTAAGCCAGTTGTGAATTATAAGCCCACGTTCGTGTGATTTGTCGCAATGTTTAAGTATTTGTTGTGAACACCATAGTTTAGGATAACCCGCTATGTGATTAGTTTTTTCCCGTCTATGTTTCGGCCACGGCTTTCACCGCTCAAGGCCTTTCCTGTATCAGGCTTATCAATTATATACCCTGTATGCTATCTATATGCTCGAAGGGGTAGTTTTTTTGTGTTTACCTATTTAACAGGTATTTAGAGGAGTAAATAGTTTTTTATTAACAATGAACTCAACTCCTCTTGAAGCTGGAGCTAACCAATTTGTTATGCGACTGCTCGTATACCCTAGAAACCAAAAATGTATATTAGTTTGCGTTTAAAGCTAAAATATATGATGTTAAACTGCTTATGTATATTGAAATTGTCTGTCTGCAACATCTCTTTTATACATTTTTGAGTAAAATTAATCTGCTGCACTTGAAACTCGTTTTGTATTCTAGAATCATTAATTCTATCGTTACACAGATCTTTCAAATGTTTTTTTTGTTGGTGTTTTTTTAATTTCTGCTTCTTTTAGAATTCTCAGAAATTTTATTTACGTTTCATTCACAGAGCCCTATAAAGGGAATGAATATGTGCTCCTTTCTCCTTTCTCCACTCTCCACTCTCCTCTCTTCTATCGCCACTCTACGATTCGCACATTTCGTTTTCATTGAAAATCTTATTGTCATTTCATTTGATTAAAAATTTCATAATGCGCATCCTGCGCGCATTTGTCAACTAAGTACAGACAACAGCAAAAAAATTAAAAAAAAAATAAGAGATTCTAAAATAAAAATTTTACGTACTCCTTAGGCAACTGCTTTGTGTAAGTGTGTGTGTGTGTGTGCTTGCAGCAGCATTTGCGATTGGCGGAATTTTTTTTTGGCTTTTCCTTTTTTTCTTTACCGCTTTGTCGCTTTTGCTCATTTGCTTGCATTGTTGTCGTTGTTGTTGTCATTTCTCTGGCTGTTGCTTCTCTTCGGGTTGTTGTTGTTGTTGTGGTTGCTCCTGTTGTTGTTGCTTTGGCGCCTGTTATTGTCCCTTTATATAATTTTCTCTGCGTCTGTTTACCTTTCGCCCTCCTCGGCAATATATTTATTTTTGTTGTTTTGGACTGTGTTTTATGTTTTATTTAGCTGGCAATTTTTTATTTTAATTTCATTTCCATTTGCCCTCCAACAACAGAGCAGCAGCAACAGCAGCAGCAGCAACAATGACACAACAGCAACAGTTTATAAGCAACAATTTGAAATGCGCCTAAATGAAATATTGCTCACAATTTCAAATGCAAATTCAAGAGTTGAGTGAAAGAAACATTGAAATTGATAGAGACAAAATAAGAGTGAGACAGACAGATAGAGAAAGAGAGTGAGTGTGTGAGAAAAAGATAGAGAGAGAAGGAGAAATGTGAAAAATTTTAGCAAATATTAAATTTCATGTGCAAATGACTTTATTTGTGTCATCATCGAACTCACAACTTCAAATCAACTTGAAGCGCAACAACAAGTTGCAACAACAGCAGCAACAACAGCAACAACAGCAACAACAACAGCAACAACAACAATAACAACATATATATCAATAATAACAATAACAACAACAACAGCGGCAACATTGCCACTTCAATTGAAATCGAACGACAGCAAACATAGCAAATATCACGCATACGCTGCGTATAACGCGTTCAAATTCACTGCATCAATAACAACAACAGCTACAGCAACAACAGATAAACTACAAATATTCATGTTAATTGGTCGCATCACTTGGGTAAGTGAAATTTTCTTTCTGCATTTATTTCACACTTGACTTGTATACACGTTTATTTACTTTGGTAGTTTTTTTTTTTCGAAGCTTTTCCTTTTTGTAACGTGACACATTTTCACTTGATAAATGAGATGAAAATTCTGCAAATTCTGTTTGCAAATTTTTGGGATCAATTTATAGTTCGTTTTGTTGATAAACAGCGAAAGATTATATAATTATAAAGTATTAGAGTTTTCAGTGTGCGATTTTTATAATTTTGGCTTTCAATTTTGCTACTTGCCAAAACTTGTATCTATAGTTATATAAACTCTAGTTAAAAACTAGTTAAGTTAAACTCTTTGTTAAGACTGACTGACGGACTCATCATCGTGTGGCTAAAACAGAATCAGATATGAGGCTGAGATTTTTACACAACATAGTCCTTTCAGCTGGAAGCGGTTCCAGTTCGGGGTCCGGGTTCAAAATTGCTTAATATTTATAATATGTTTAAATAATATCATATTGCATATTTTCTATAATCTCGATCTCTCATTACTTTAACTAAAGTTTAAGCTTTTGGTTATGAGCATTTGATTATGATTTGATTTAGCTTTAAGACTTTGATCATTTACTTTATTTCGAATTTATTGAATATTTTCAATTGAAAGAGGGTATTCAGAGGGTAAACAGAATCAGTTTTTTTGTTATTTAAGACTTGTTTACAGTCTGTTTGAAATATTGACATTCTTGCTCTTGTTTTTCAACAATTTATGGTCGCAAGTGAAGAAACCCGTAAGCGTTTTAAAATGTTCTTACATCAATTGAAATTGTTTACGGAAATTGTCACTGCTTAATACTCATTAAACAGCGTTTTTCATAAAGATCTCGTCTAATTTATGTATATAGTAAATACCTTATTTTAAAGTTACTTACAAAAAAATTAGTTTCTGTTTTTCGCGTCAAACCCATTTTTTTTTATGTTAATCAGGGAATGTAGCGTAATTGAGACATGACATTTATGTTTTGTAAACACTCGACTCGAATATAATTGTTATTAATTTCATAATTAAAACCTGCACAGATTCAAGAGCCAAATTAAAAAGTATATATTACAAATGTTGTAAAAACAATTCAATTGAATAACAACAGCCATTATAATAATAATAATCAAATGTAGCATAAATTGTCAAAAGGATGACAACACTGACACTTGACATGAGGTTGACATTCTCCCATCTCCCATTTCTCATCTACACACAGAGAAAATTACGTTTGATTGTATACCCTAACAATAAAGAGTGTTTACCCTTGCAGAGACCTACATTCAAATTTCGAAAAAAGACAGCTTTATGATATAGTAGCCTGATCAAAATTTGGTCAGATTGAATATGACGACATCAGACAATTAATCTGATAGTTTGGTGGAGATACATATCTTAAGAAACATGTTTTTCATATTAAAGGTTGATTTATGACCGATCGATATGTCAACTATATGATATAGTGATCCGATCCGGTCAGTTTCGACATATGTACTGCGTGCAGTAAAAAGATAATTTAAATCAATATTTTAAATGTTTTGCCTTTTTAATCCGATTTGGCGAAAAACTAGCGAAATGAAAATGCGGAATATTTCATTTCGAATCACATTTAATCGAACTGCTATAGGCTTTACCTCTTAGGGTATTATGTTTGCATCAATCCCAGGAAATAGGCACTTTATCCTGTTATCAATTACAAACACACACACTTTGTTTGTGTGTCATTTGTAATGAAAATTGAATTAAATGGGGCGAAATGTTTTTGGTTATTGGCAAAGAGATAAAACCATAACGAAATCAAATTGCAAAACCTTCAACTGCTAAATGCAAATGCTAATTAAAATGCCTAGCTAAATAATTTGTTTAATTGAATAACATTTGCCCAACAACTTTGTATAGAAATTGAGGCAACAACAACCACAACAACAACAATCAGAAGAACAACAACTGCATCAACTTATTTGCAAATCAGCAAATTACCAGCGAAATTGAAGAAAATCAAATGAAAATTGCATTTATAAAACAATTATAAATGTTGAAGCATTGACAGCTCGATTGATTTCATACCTTCTAGCAATTTGTAGATTAAATATTATTTAAAGTATTGTATAGATCTTATTAAGAAGTTAGAAAGAGAAGACAGTCTTGAGAACTTCTCAGAAGGTAACAAGCTTGAGCCCAACTTCTTTTTCTGCATAAAAAATGATTAAAAACTGAAAGCGAATGAAACTTGGCCAGATTGAAAGTCTTTGCTTTAATGCACTCTCTAAGCGGGCACGCCCACAAGCCGCCTTCTTTTTCTACACCCCAACCATTAAAACATGCCAACAAAATCAGCGAAGCATTCAAAATGCCTTTCAATTATCACGCGTCAGCTGGAAAAAAAAGAGAAGCTGAAAAAAAATTAAAAAAATGGAAAATATATAAATATAAGTATAAATTCATAAATAAATAAATAAATAAATAAAAAAACATAAATCAGCTGGGCGTGAAATGTTTAAACTCATGTGCATTTCTCATAATTAAAATGAAATGCAAACTACACAACTCGACAGCAAATTCAGATTCGAATTTCGAAGGCCAAATAATCATTTTAAATAATAAATCGTATTTTTCAAATAACTTCATTTATCTGTCATATTTGTTTATAAATGTTTCAAGAGCATGCGACAAAGCTATTAATATTGGTTGTTTGATTTATTATGAAATTTAATTCCACATTCGGTTATATTCTTAGCTTAAATAAAGCTTTGATAATGAAGAGGAGAACTTATAAAGTATATATATTCTTGATCTACATTAACAGCCGAGTCGATATAGCCATGTCCGTCTGTCTGTACGTCCGTCCGTATCTTATATGAACATCTATTTATATATAGATCAAGTTTGATCACCTATAATGGTAGCATAAATTTTGCTTTTTGGTACATATACTTAATATAATTAACTAAGACATACTAAACAATTGAGTATAACATTAACACTCATTGAAAATTTTCTTAAGCTTTATTTTTGATTTAAAACTTCTGAGCTTCTGTCTTAATTTTTTCCAAAATCTTCTGAGTAATTAAAGCTTGCATAAATATTATCTTGATACATTTCTAGTTGCCATATAATAAAATGAAAGCAGTTGCCATCATTTTCTGCCAAGCCTTTTTAATTTTGAAATTTTTTCAAAATCTTTTGAGTAATTAAAGCTGCCATAAATATGTAGCAAGGCTCTCTGTTCTTCATTTACCTTGTAACTTATCAGATTCTATATAAATACGATATTAGCATAGCCTAAAAAAATACTTATGTTAACTTATCACAGTTTTCTGTTTAGTTTTTCTCATAAGCAAAGATGACACAGGGTATAACAAGCATATCAATCAAAAGCAAATCCAAACCGGATGACGAGCTGTAGCGTGTAATTCTCAATTAACTAGTTAAAGCCTAGATTTGCTAAGCTAAACACTTTTTTCTGCTTTTCTCCTGTTTTACTGTTTTTGTTTTGTGCCTACTTATATTTTGGACTGTCCAAAACTACAAGTTGATGGAGGCACACGAGTTAAGGCTTAGGGCGATTGACTTGGACACACTTTGACTTGGAGACTGGGTAAAAAAGGGCAGAAGCAAAGTCAGTGGCAAAGCCACCTGGATGTGAGCACTTAAAGCCAAAAACAAAACAGATTGCCACGTCTGTCAGGCCTTTCGATTTGCCACAGAGACTCGAACTCCAACGAGTAACTATACATATGTAGAGAGCTCCAGGGCTCAACTCTGGCTCAACTTCATGCACTTTGCCTCTGTCTCTGCCTCTGCCTCTGCCTTACTAGTATTTTGTTTTTTTTTCGCACTTCATCAAATTGACTTGGGCTAAGTCCTGGGTTAGGAACAGAACCAAACCCAAGCAGAAACCGATGGCCATATTTGCCCCATTGGCAACTAAATGCGCAAACACATGTTCTCAATAAAGTTGTGATAGTATCTCTGTGTATGTATTTGCATCTATTAGTGTGTGTGTGTGTGTGTGTGTGTCTATGTGTGTAGGACGAGTTGATGCCGAACCGTAAAACTATACAAAAAGTTTTGGCTTCAGTTTTAGCCTAGGGCCAAAAGCTACATAACATCTAGGCATCTAGGCGTCTAAGGCAGACAAAAGTTAAGACTTTCCAACAGCTGCACTCTCACAAACACACACACACACACACACACATAGATACTGAAACACATACATTCACTTATGTATTTGCACACGCCTGGCAAATAAGTATTTATAAATGTGCGTGTGTAATTTTTCTATTTTCCCAACAACAAGATGTAGATGGAAAATGCTCTCTCAAATAACTATCTTAAATGCGATGCAAAAATATTTTAACAAAGCTTTGAGTGCCGAGAAACGGTTCAGCTAACCGACATTTAAATACACTTTTTTAACAATTGAAATCATAAATATTTCAAGTCGACTAGTTGCTGGACTTGAAGTGTATTGACATGGCGTTTGCAACACACTTGTTTTACCCTAAAAAGTATATTATAGTTTTGTGTAAATGTCAGAAGAAAACTAAGTACTGCTATCTCTTCAGGTACAGATGCAAAGATACTTATATAGAACTCTAACTCTTTATATCTCTACGTATTTAAGAGACTATAAGAGCTAGATAAATATAAGAATTATTTATCGAATTAAAAAGATATTGATTACTGCCAATGTTTTCCAATCCAATCTTACAAATTTCAACACATTCGCATTTTTCAATTATTTAATTTAATGATTGTAAGTTTGGTCTATTTACAGGGTATACTCGCAGACGAGCACACTCGTCGTCTATCATTCTTAGTTGTTTTTTGTGATGCTACTCTGACATGACAAACGGTACAGACAAAATGGCTTAGTGTGTAACACTTCCGTTTCCTGCCTGTCGCAATGTTACAGTCATAGCATGAGGCTTAGGAACAGACATTGAGACAGTCGGACATTTGATTAATGGTTTTTTGTGGAGTGCCTTTAGTTGACTCTACCTCACATGCCGTCTCACTCTCTCCCTCTCTCTTTCTCTCTTTTTCTCGCCATTTCTGACTGTCTTCTCACTTCGTTTCGTTTATGAGACAAGTTTACAACAGCAACGATCCATTGAATATGCGTGTTATTACTTAGGGAGGTAGAGCAGGGTATTTTAGAGGCAGGTAGTGCCAAAGTAGAGGGTAGTGTGCACTGAGAGAAACTCAAAATCAAATCAGAAACCTAAAGTCAAGAAGATTGATCTGATTTATAGTGCGGTTTCTTATGTCCACAAATTTTAGTAATGAAGTAGTTTTAAATTTATTATTTTCTTCATTAAAGTCTATAACAGATCGACTTCAGAAACATTATGGAGACTTTCAGTCTGGTATTGAAGCACTGCAAATATTTATTTCGATATCATACAACATTTTTCTCTCAGTGTAGTGACAGCTTCTGGACTCGTAACTGTAACTGTTACTATAACCAACTGACATGCGGCCTCAAGTTGTATGCCATATCATTTGATATATCTATCTGCATGTGTGTGTGTCCCACCCTTCCTCTCTTTCCCTTCTTTTCCCCTCTTTCTCGCTCTCTCTCACACACTCTCATTGTCTCTGGCTGTTTGATTCATTTAGCACATGTCGTTGGGTGCGCCACGTTTTCTCGTGCTGATTAGTTTTGGGAATTTCAGCTCTTGACTCCTTAACTTGGCCTCGATTGTCAGACATTGAAATAGATACGTATTTGTTCTTCACTTTTGCTTTGGCCACTTATCAAAAAAGAACCTCCCCCCCCCCCCTCCCACTAGCAACCACTCCTACTGGCCAAAAAGGTTAATTGCCAACAAATGCTCACAGAGTGTTCTGTGCCCTTGATATGGAAAAGTGTGTTTACAACTGCTTAACTCAACTTCAATGTTTTGTCTGTCTGTCTGTCTGACTGTCTGGCTATAAAGTTATGCTCAATTGGTCCACATCAATCGGCGATTGATCGAATTTTGGGGCCGGAATGCAAATCAAATTAGATGCAGTTTCCGTTGCAGTTTCCGTTGCAGTTGCCGTTGCAGTTGGCCAACTCAAAGTGGCCGACGCTTTTAATCAAAGCACCAATGCACACGACCCAAGGGCTCAAACAGAACCTGGCAACAGGACCTGCATACCAGCCTAGAAAATCAAAAAAAAAGGATGAAGGAGAGCACAGAAGAGTATGCCTAACTGTGAAGTAGCCTAGGATAGTGTTTAAAAGATAACAAAATATATATACCATATTCATATTTGCTTCAGAAATTTTCTTCCGATATTAAGTCAATGTTTTATTTTAAAATGTACTTTTTTTTAAATTTAACTCCTATTATTTTTAAATAATCGAAACAAACTTTCGTCAAAAATGTTTTTAATTGTGGTACCCATTTTTAAAGTGGCGTGAAAAATATGGGAATATCGATACATGGATTTTTGTATATGTTATTATAATAAAATTTAAGAGTTGCATATAACGAAAGATAGCTTGAAAATACGAGCGCTAGATGGCGCTATTGCTGCTTCACCAATTTCACACTAAATAAAATAGTTTCTTAAATTACTTCAGTGTACATTTTGCGATCGTTCTGAAATTTTTAGGATCAATAGAAAGCAGTGTTTATGTTTCGAGTGTCAAAGTTTAAGACTATATATAAAATATTTTGCAAATAATTCTAATTCAAAAACTAATCTATAATATTTAGTTTGTATATTTGCTGACTTATAGAGCGCTCGCTCATAGATGCTGTACTAGACTTTACATACTTAACAGGGTCGAAGCATTCTCTTCTATTGACTGTTACAAGCATTGCCGCAACGTTATTATACTCTTTACAGGGCCTCAAAGTATTGGGAATGCTCATGATTGCATTGCCCACGGTGCTGAAGTGATGAGGCCAATTGCCACCTGCTCTTTTAAACCAGCCGCCACTACAAATGCTCTCATGCACTATCTTTATATACCCTGTAAGCAGAAGTTGCTTTAGCAGGTATATTGATTCGCTATCGTTGCGTTCTGTTCTTTGAAGTCAGCATAAGTCAGTGAAACTCTAAAAGAAACTCTTGCACACATTTATATGGAGGCTTACAGGGTGTATTAGCTAGTTCATTTGCTTTCTTATACTCTCTTCTCTTGCTTCTGTCAGTGTGAATTAGATAATATAAGTTCTGAAGTAAGCAACTCTATGAAAAATTATTACATACTTTTGCCAACATATTTACAGGGTATTTGATAGACGTCTCGGCGCATTTTGACTGCCCATCAACACTTTTGCCGTGCACTGCAATTTTCGGGCTCTGTATCATCACCGTAAATCTGCATGTGGCAAGCCTTGTGGCGCCACGAGCCTTCATCGTTATTAGCCTAACGAGCAACAAGATGCCACGCCCAGTTGTCTGACCAGCCCCTGCACTTCCTGTCTGCCACTTACCCCACACCGCTTCCTACTTCATCCTTGCAGTTTTTATGAAGCTGTATCTTCACCTCCCTCATCCGGTTTTTCTTATCAGCGTCGCACGTTTTTATCATAAATTTTACACTCCGCTTGCAATTTTTCGCTCAGTTTTGTGGCCAGGGAATAAATATATATATATAGAATTTTATATATGTTATATATATAGCTCACTGAAACTTGGGACATAAAACGTAAAGTTGTTTTGCTGGGCAAACTCCAGTGGAGCATTAAAATGCCTTATAAAGCGTCATTTTACCCGCATATTACGTATACGCATACGTATACGTAATTCGCTTACCGAGCCTGCGACCGTGACAACAACTCCTTATTTCCTTATTGTTTATCAATTTTATGAGCTTGCTCATAAAATCCGGCGAGCGAGCAACAGGATGCCAAACTTATGGCCGAAAATCAAAGTAAGATCATAAAAAAAATGAAAAATATAAAAAAGTGTGCGGAAGAAGTTTGGTAAACAGAAGTGACTAAGTGAACAAGAGACTGAGCTTATAATTACATGGAAAAATATGTTAACAATAATAAAATATAAGGTTGTAAATGTTTAGTAAAGGGGGAACTCTCTATATTTTTTGGAAAATATTTTTTAGTTTTGGTTTTAGATTTTGGGTTTTAGTTTTGTTAACCTTTAGATAAGTAAACACAAAGTGCCATTCATTTTTATTTGGATGTTTTATTTTGAGACTTGTAGGGCTGTTTTCTCATCTTGCCGTTAACCTTACAGGAAAGAGAAACCTGCCGATAAGAGTACAAAATCTTAACTTTATCTCCCTTATAAGATTATTAGCAAGATAAGAAAACAGCCCTTAGTCTGTAGTCATTTTAGTAGTTAAATTATTGTAATTTTAAAGTGTTTTCATGTGTTCAACTAGTTTGTGAATTTGTCAGTCAATTGACTAGTTTACTCTTATATGATCGGATTATGAGTCCCTTATGAATGCAGTGAAATGCGGTGATTGCCAGACTATGAATTACCCATTATTTTACCTTCCCTCAACAATTTTCCCCTTACTCTCATTGCCGCAGATTTCTCGATGTCTAGATTGCCTGATGTCCGATTCATGATACAGATTCTCACACTATGCACACACTTCACACTTGCCTGCCTTTCTTCCTTCTCTGCCTCTGCCTCTCTATCTCTCTCTCTCTCTCTCTCTCTTCTGCGTCTCGCCATCTCTTTCTGTATGGCTCGTTGTGTTGACCGCTGAAAGGCCATTCAGTGCCCATAAACTTTAAAGCACACACACACATATATACATATTTATATTTGCTACTTATGTATGTATGTGTATTTACTTGTGTATATGTTTTTTTTTGCTGTGTATTTGTATATTGCATATTGTGTATACGCAGCGTATGCCGGAAGCTGGCGTCCCACTTATGCAAACGAAGCCAAAAGCGTTCATTTTGTGTATGTGTGTGTGTGGTGTGTGTTTGATGTGTGTGTGTGTAGGTGTGTGTGTGTATACAAAGTATCATTCACGCTATCATTGACACCAAACAAGAGCGACTGTGCATGGCGAGCATCCTTATCAACACCAACAACACCAACAACACCAACACCAACAACAACAGCAACAACAACAATTTCCAAATGTTGTTAACAGAGTTCGAATGTTGCTGTTGCCTGCTGCCAGCGGCCAGATTTTCATATCATTTGAATACTCTACATAATGTGGGTATTATAAATATGCCACTAAGTATATTACTCAGAGACAGAAACTGTTTTGAGAAGCAAAATCTGATTTTAAATACTGTTCATAAGCAAATACAAATATAAATATGTATTTCAGAAGTTGGAAAATGGGAATACATACTTTATAATAAATACAGTTTTTAAGTGACAGGACAAGTAAATCGGATTGCAGATGTCATAAGATATAACACACTACCAGACTGTTTTATACTTGTAAAACAGTTAAGTTTATAAACATTTAAGTATTTTACAAACTTTCTGAATAATTTGAAGAGTATTTTACATACACTATTTTTGAACTATGGCTTAAAAAAGAAGCCAAAAATATTTACTAAACTATTTGGAAAGTTTTGGTAAAATCACTTGACAAAAATGGTGTGGTATTTAAGAAAGTTGTGTATTTACAGGGTAGCTAAGTGCTGTCAATTAGAACATTTACTCCCTATTTATAATTGTTAAACATCATTAGATCAAATTTCAAGAGTCTTTACCGCTAGTTAGAGCATTAACATGTTATTGAAATGGTATTCAGAATGGTGTGAGAATCACAAAATATGCTCGAGTGTGTACAGGATATTAGCTAGCTCATCAGTTTTTCCTCTTTTTTTTTGCGCAAACTTACTTATATTCGAATGCCGCTACAAATTTGCAACTGTGCATTGAAAAAGATGGCAAGGAAAATTTGATGATTTTGTTGTTGGATACGCTGTAATTGCCGGCTAATGTTGTTGTTGTAGCTGTTGTTGTTGTTGTTGTCGCAGCATGCTATTATAATTGCAGGCCTCATGTTGTTGTGCCTCGTGTTGCACGTTCCAGTGATTCGCTATTTGAGTCTGTTCGTTGCTGCTGCAACATCAAAGCGCAATTTTCCAGACGCTTTTTATTGCATATTATTTTCATTTCGTTGCTGTGCCACGCCCCCAAAAATATAACAAAAAAAAAGAGGCGCCCTCCATCCTCTTCGTCTTGGCAGCCACAAGCAACGTCGCGTCATCATCCAACATCATTATCATTAACATGAACATTATCATCATTATAAAATGTATTTTCTTTTTTTGTTTTTTTTTTGGTCAGCTTTTAGTTTTGTTTTTGGTTTTCCTCTGCGACGTTTAATTGAAAAGTGAAATTGATTTTCCAACTGCTTTTGATTGCAAGTGAAAATTGTTGAATTGTTGTTTTCGCCATTTGTTGTTTTTCCATCATCATCTGTAGCTTCATCTTTAAATGTTTCTGCTTCTTTCTTTTGCATTAATTATTAAAATCATTAATTTATATATATGTATACATTTTTTTTGGTTCCTCATCTCTGCTCCCTGATTTAACAGCGAAAATCTTTACGACTGCTGCTGCTCATTATTTTTGTGTGCAGTTTTTTCAGTTTTCATTATCCATTTAGCATTTCTTAAGTTTTTCGCTTTTCTTTCTCTCATCTTTCCCCCATTTCCCGCTTTCCTCATCACTTAATTGTTGGCATTTGTGAGTGTCTTTTCAATTGCCGCTTTAATTGCGCTATAATTGCGCAAATGAAACATTGAAATTAACGAATTCTTTAGAATTTTCCATACACTTTAACTACTATTATAGCATATATCAAGTGGAAAGAGAGGAACGAGTGAGAGAAGGGAGAATGAGAGAAGGGAGAGGAGCGTTAAGGAAACAAATAGAGCGCACTTCTTTAGGAGTTATGAGAATTTTTGATTATAAATACTGATGTAAATATTTTACCGTAGTCAAATCTAAAGTTTATTCAAATATGCTATCTAACAGCTTAACATAATAGCTTATGTTAACATCATATAAAAAGAACATAGGAAAGAGACAAAGAATGAGAGAGGGAAGGAAAAGTTGAAGGTAAGCAGTTACAATTTCAACACAGACTTTATTCAATACTGTTAGCATAATCTTGTAGTTCTTATAAAATACCCTTGAAATTGGTTGTATTTACAGTAACATTAATCTTGAAATGTTAACAGTTTTTTCAAGTGAATGGTTTTTCAGTTCTCATTTTAATAATATTAACAAATTATTTAAAACAGTCACATTGTGAAAGTCAAAGTTGCTAAATAACCATCCTTTATAATAGGTAACGAAGTAAAATAGTTAGTTAAACTTTCTTTTATTGATTAATTTACCATGTTATCATCATACATGTTGTTCTTTTGATTTAACTATGTGAATGTTTTATTTAACTTAACGTTTAGAACGTACATTTTGCTTTTCCTTACATCCCTCATTACTTTAATAAGCATTGATATTTAATTAGCATTTAGTTTCACAAATGTAAACACTTTTTAATGCCAACAACTGTTAAGTTAACATCTGTTGATGTCACATTAACATAACATTTAATTGTTGACAAGTTTTGTAAAATAGTTTCTTAATTTAAGAAAGTTTTCTGTGTGTTTTCTTTGTGACAATCCGACTTTAGGTGCAACTGCAACTGCAACTGCAACTTGAACTGACTTTTGTCACTAGTATTTCAAGTTTTCTTATTTTTCCATTTTGTTCTTCTTCTTACAGTGTCTGAAATTCTGCGAGTAAAGTTGCAACAGAGTGGCAACTGAAGCGGCAACCGGCCAAGAATAACAAACACAACAACAACGAAACAAATTTTCTTGTTGCAGACTTTTGCAACAACAAAAAATAGGAAAAAAAGAGACACACAGAGAAAGAGTCAGATTTCAAGGCGGCAACATGTCGTTGTTGCCGGCAGCGACAGCAACAACACGCCGAGTTGCCAACACATTTCAATTGCTAGCAATTGCCTTCTATTGTTGCTGTCAATTTGAGCTGTTGCTGGTCCAGGGACAACAGCAACAGCAACAGTCGCAGCAAGCGACCTCTGGCGGTCAGCAACAGCAGCAGCAATTGAAATATCAGCAATTGCAATATCAAATGCAACAGCAATATGAATATCAACAGCAACAACACTATCAACAACAGTTCCAGCAACAACAGCAACAGCAATTAGCACTGCCAACAGCAGCACAACAGCAGGAGCAACCCAACGATTTGCTGTCCACACAACCAACTCAGGTATGTTCATTCTACAATTACATTTCAACTGATTGAAGCTGATTGAAGTGCTGATTTACGTACTTTTCTGATTACTTATCTTTAAAATATATCTACATATATACAAATTACCTTCTATATAATTGCAAAATAATTGCAATTGATTGAAATGCTGATTGATAAACAATTTTGAATATGGGTAAATTAAGTGTCCAAATATTAAGTTGATTTAATTGTCCCACCAATTGATTGAAAGGTCGATTGACATAAATAGCTACAGATATTTTAGAGGCGACTTTCCATAAAAAATTATATTGAGGTTTATATGCAGTTGCATATATACTTACATACTTAGTAAGCTAAGTTGGTGGAACTGTTGATTGACGTGTTGATTGATATATATATTTTATGATATATAATGATATATTTTTGTATGATCTTTATTTATTTTAATACATAACTATAAGTTTAATTATTATTGAGTATTTATAGTACTAACTAAGCAAGCTTGGCATTTGATTGAAAAGCTGATTGACGTTCATAGTACTGATATTTATCTGAACATTCTGAAAGAATTCTTGGTACTTAGTCAAGCGCACACACTCAATTATATACCTACTAATTGAGCTGATTCAACAAGCTCGCAGCTGTTAGAAGCTGATTGAGGTGTTGATTGATGGAGGACACTTTTGTGTAAAGTTTGTTTGGGGGTTTATTAAACTCATTGTTTAATTAATTCATTTGGTGACTTTGCTGCAACCTGCTAACCTCTTGCCCTTCCTTTTAACTCTTCTCTCTCTTTCTCTATTTGTCTTTGTCTTACCTTGGCTTTCATTGAGCCCGACAAATTGAATTTGAGATTGCGATTTTGCAGCTGCAACTGCTTGAGCAGCGAAAACCCCCAATGCCAACTTCAACTTGACTTCATTTTTCTTTTTTTCCGGCTTCCCCGATGTCCTTCTAACTTCCTGCTCTCCCTTTCCAGGGAAGAGCTCACCTCGGCCTTAAGTTCAATAAGCAGATTAGCTAAATGAAATCAGCTGGCGAAATAATCTAAGAAAAAGTAAATAAAAAAGAGAAAGAGAAAAAAAACAAACTTTGACTTTGTTTTTTGGCTCTTTTTAGGCTTTCTCATCCCCTTGATACCCCATTTTGCGGCTCTTAGTGATTAATTTGTTTTTGATAGACCGTAAGTTATATTTAATTAGAGCCAAACTTTTTACCAGTTGGTTGGACCAGCTTTTCTCTGCCAAAGCAAGCATTTAATTTGCAACAAAAAGAGAGGAAGAAAAAAATAAAACAAATACACAAAAATGATGTGTAAATTTGCAAGTTGTTTGCCATTTTACATCAATGAATATGACGCTTGAATTTGCTTAATGACATGCCTGGCATTTATGAGAAGCGCTGAGAGAGGCGTAGGAGTTTGGACTTTGACTGGCATAAGACTGTCTTTGAATATTAAGTATAAAGTTGTGCTTGGATATTAATAGAGATTTAAATTGTACAAGAAATAGTTATAGAAGACTCGCCTAAAAACTAGAATTTGAAATAAAAGATAATTAAATTTAGAGGAGTTCTGGAAAAGGATAACTTTTTTTTTAATTCATTCAACTTTGGAATGTTTCTATTTAGTTTAAAGAAATCAACGCAACATTTGAAATCAACACAACAATAGAAGTAAAATAAATTATATTATTAGTAAAATAATCTCTCTGATAAGTTACTTAAAGTGTTTCGCTGAATGCTTTGCTTTGTTAAATCGAAAACAATGAAATGAAATCGGGCTTTGTAAATTCAAATTAAAGTGTTCTACTTAATGAAGTTTCTTCTTTGGAATCAGCGGTTTATTTCTTGGGAAGGTTTCACTTTTAGTTAAGCTCCCTTCAGGCTTAATAGCCAACGCTGCCGTGTGAACCCACGAAACTTTAGAGCTTCGTTTAAAACGCGAAGCTGGCAAAATTTTCCATCGCTCAGTAAAAACCGATGCTCTTCAATTTACATATGGTATATGCTACAATTGAAAAATGTGTGCGAAAAATTGTAGATTGTTGAAGTTATTGCATCTAGCGGTGCATAAATCCACAAGCTGTGATAATTAAAGAAATATATTGAAAATATGTGGTAAATTGCTGGTAGCATAATTTTCAGCTGCACAATTCATTTTCATTCACAATTCACAAAACAAACCACTTTCACATGAAATTGTGCCTCATAAACTACTTTTTGCCAGAAAATTGCTTGTTTGATGACGAAGACGAGGGAAGGAGGGTCCATTGTCGATAGCTGATTGTCGATAGCCGATTGTCGATTGGCGCCCCGTTCGAAAAAAACAGCAAACTTTATTGCTACACAAAAATTGTTGAAGCAACTGATATTTGGCCAATACTTGTCAGCCAAGTCTACAGACTGAACGCTTGTTCGTTGCATTCGCTTTGATTGCCTTCTGTCTGGATGGTAAGCCACCCAAAACCACCGAACCACTGAACCACTCACCCAGCTGACCAGCTTCAAGTGGCTTCTTCTTTTCTCTCTTTTATTTTTACTTCTTTTTTTGGATACCTTCGCATTGCATTTCCCGTGAAGTTAAGTGCAATCGCCGTTTTCTTCAGTCCGTTGTCCTTGTGGCTCCTGTTTTATTTCATGTAATATATTTTTCTCCTTTTTAACAACTTGACTGCCGTTTTCATACCCTCTAACCGCTAGAGTGTTTAAATATGGGTAGCTTAAATTATCAGGAACTGATTAAAAATTAAAATTATAACTAACTAACTTTTCGAAAAATTTTAAATATAAGACAGAATCTCGATTATAATCACGCTTGTTTACACTTTTAGCAAATAGCAAAGCAATTTACAGGGTAGCTCTTAGTTGTCCATTGTCAGCTCTGAATACCAGAGTTGCTTAGTATCAATTGCTGGCTATAAAATCAACTGTAACCAGAATTCAATACTTAAAGAAGCTATTTACAGAGTATTTCTTAGATAGGAAATAGCTACCAGAGCAGTATTGACTAAAAATCCTTTAGCATGGATTGATTGCTGTAAGCTAAGTTCGAACCACAAATCAACACTGAAAGAAGCTATTCACAGGGTATTTTATAGCCAGGCATTACCGACAATTCAATATATATTTTTATTACTTAATTTTATTTGTTGTCAAACAATAAATTTAACTTTTTTAAAACTTCAAAATAAAATTCTAATTAACAAGTTAAATTAAAAATTAATTATTATATAATTATATAATTATATATATAGTAAATGTTAATAGTTTGGGCGTACGTAAAAAAAAATAAATGTATCAATTGCCTTCTGTTTTACCTAGAATTGATACTTTGCGTTTGCAGGGTATCTGCTCTTCATCCACTGCCAAGTTCGTATATCTTACTGGTTTTACTTTACGTTTGTAATAAAATAAAATCCACACAGAGCCCGGGGGCATAGCTTGGTCCTACGGCCACATGCAACGGACATGGACATGAAAACGAATGAAACTATAAACCAAAATTCCATTTATACATATATGGTCGGTATGTGTGTGTGTGCGTATGTGTGTGTGTGTGCGCGTGTGTATGTGCGTGTGTGTGTTGGCCACAGCGAAAGCTGCTGCATTTTATTTTACCATTTGGTTCCATGGCAAAATTTATGAATTTCGACTCGTTGCCGCCGCTGGCCGCACATATGCGGTTTTTATATATTGACACTTAAAATTTATGGGACTTAAAATCTACAAAACGTTAACCAACACTGCACTGGGGTCACACACAACACAAGCTAAGCTAAGCCCTAAAAATCAGTGTTGCCAATTCAACCATTTTGTTGATAAGATTGGGCCTTTTTTTTTAGTACTCTTGCAGAAAACAACAAACATATTTTATTCAGAATGATAATGAGATTCTTGTAAATCCTTGAAAGTAATTTTCAGCGTCTTTCAACAGGGCAAATATTTGAAATGAAGAGTCACAAACCCATCGTATGGGGTTCTCCCTTGTAACTAACGGTTTATTTCTTGGGAAGGTTTCTCTTTTAAGCTCTCTTCAGACGGTCATCGCAATCTCATCGCATCACATCGCATCGCATCACATCGCAAGAATGCGGTCATACTTATGCACCAGAGTTTAGCATCACATCACATCACCCCGTATAATGCATAAGTGATGCTATGTGATGCAATGTGATGTGATGATATCATGATGAATTAACTGAAAGTTTAGAAATTTAAAATAAGAGACGTCTGTTAAGCAGAATGAATGTTGTGGAGAACCTAAAGAAACCTAATACATCAAACGCATCGCATCACTCAGATCGCATCAATCAGATCACAACAATCGCATCGCATCACATCAATCAATCGCATCGATTGATGCGATGCGATTGTTGTGAACTGATTGATGCGATCTGAGTGATGCGATGCGATTGATGCCATGCGATTGATGCGTGATGCCATGTGATGCGATTGTTGTGATCTGATTGATGCGATCTGAGTGATGCGATGCGTTTGATGTATTTATTAGGTTTCTTTAGGTTCTCCACCACATTCATTTGCTCATTCAAGGATATCATTCGAATCAACTTCGGCGATGGATGCGATCGATGCGTTCGATGCGATGCGATTCGATGGTTGCGATCGATGCGATGCAACTGATGCAATGCTTTCTAAGTCTATACAGAATTTGCAATAAAGATGTAGCTTAAAACGTGTTAATTAACATAGTGTTAAGTTGTGTATAGCATGTTAATAATATGCAAATTAACAGTGTACTAGAATGAGATGTTAAAAGAAAAAGAGATATAATGTTCCTGTTGTCTTCTTGCTTATATTCAATGAATTTATTAAGATTCGTCAAGTCGAAGAAATGATTTTTGTGCATAATTTCATCATATTTCATGCTAGCTAAATCATATTTCAAGCCACTTTTAATATGCTGCATAGTGTTAGTTGCGTGACAAGGAGAGAGAGGGAGAGGGGGAGAAGAATAGAGAAGTCTGTCAGCGTCAAAGCTGAGAATCGCTTAAGATTAATGATGCAAAAAATTGAGCATCATCAAAGAAAGTGAAAATGGAATTAGGTGCAAAGACGCCAAGAGAACAGCAACAACAACCACAACACAAAGGAAAGCCACACACCAAACGAGTCAGAGAGAGAAATAGACACAGTGAGTGTGAGAAAGAGGGGGGTGAGAGAGGGGTCCGAAAAATACGTGTAGCACGCAAAAGTGGAAGAAAATGGCGGCATAAAACTTAACTACAATAAGCGGCAAGCCAAGCCAAAAATGAGCTGCTAACAACTAGATAACAACAACAACAGCCCTATCAGCTGTGGTATCTCTCTCTCTCTCTCTGTGTATGAGTGTGTGTGTGTGATAGGGATGTGTGTCGGATAAAACGTATACTACAAAAATACTACATAGATTAGCAATGGGAACGTAGTGGCTCACGGGACTCCATCTGCTCACACCGTTAACTTTCGCAATATGCACCTCATACAGAAATAACAATAACAAATACTGAGAGAAAATTATATCAAAAATATTATAACATTAAATATAGCCTGTAATGCATTAGATCAAAAATATTCCACTTGTTCAGAAAATTTAAAAGATACAGCGTATTTCATTCAATTTTTTTTCTTAAGCGAATATTGACAGGATCAGCTTTAAAAAAACTGCAATAAAAATTTAAAAAACGCTCATATTGTATTAAAAATCTATGCAACGAATCATAGTTATATTTTATCGTTTTTCACTTGAATATCGTTGCTATTTATTGATATAATATCGATATCAACTGTATCGATGCCCATCCCTAGTGTGTGGCATGCCTAAATTCTTGTCTGTTGGGCCAAAGTGCTCCACGTACGACGTGCTGGCGGAAACGGAAACGGAAATAGCAGTAGCAACGCCGACGCCGACGCCGACGTCGATGCCAACATCGCAGTCGCTGTCGTTGTCGACGTCTTGAAGTTGCAGCTAGTGTTTGCCCAAAGAAATTAAAAAGAAACGCTCGCTTTCAACGCTAAGCCAAAATGAAATGTATGTAGGTCCTGGTGCTAATACGCGACACTCCACAACCAATACAGAACCCTCAGCCCTCTGCCTCCTACTCCTCCTTCTCCACCTATTTTTTTGTCAGCCTACGCCTCCCTGTAGTGCAGCACCCACAAAAAACTTTGCATTTGGTTCACAGCTTGCAACCCGCACACATTTTATTCACTAAGCCGCCGCAGTGCGCGGCACAGTGGACACATTTGACTATATTTTAGTCATAAATAATTAATAGCTAAACAATCCATTTTCATTTTTGTTCTTGATGAATAACATAAAATTGAAAAATATTATTTACCTGCAATTTTGGTTTTTGAAAGTTTCAGATAGTTCTTAAATGTGAATGACCCTTAAAAAAAATGATAAACAACTATTAAAAATGAGTTGTTCACCTATTTCTCAAAACTGGTTATGTCTCTGTTCTAAATGATAAGTTTGGAAATTGTTCAAGGCATTTAAAAAATTGTAAAGGAACTCCTTTTGTGAAATGTGCATTCAGAATTCCCATGCTGCTTTCATATATTTTGGACTGTTTAGTAAATTTTTAATGCCCTCCGTTAGAGCATTAAAAATTGGCTTAGAAAGTTCAGGTCATTGTTTCATTGGAAAGCTAACAAACCTAAGCGTTCGTAATTTGGCACCACTGTGCAGGCTCGCAGTTCAAGCCAAAGTTAAAAGGAAAGCAACTGGAAGCTGGTATTTTTGGTAGCCAAAAAGCTGCAAAGGAAGCTGAAAGCCAAAGCCGACATTGACAGCGACGCCGACGCTGGCAGAGGCAGTGACAGCGACAGCGACAGAGGCAGAGGCAGAGGCAGAAGCAGAAACTCTGCAGGGCCATGGCGAAAAATAATTAGCGCGTTGCGTTTATAAGTTTCCGGTAAAAAGCGTTTTACGCTTGTTTAGCATCGGATGATGGCGGCTGCCAGACGGAGATTAAAGCCTGATATATTAATGAACTATATAACGGTACGATGTTGGATGGAGAGAGAGAGGGCTAGAGAGGAGAAAGGGATACAGCATAAGTAAAACTTAGCGCTGAAATTCCTATTGCAGCTCATAATTGCGAAAAAGCTTTAGATTTCCCACTCTCAACTCCACACTCTCACTCTGTCTCCCTCTCTTCCACTCACTCTCACTCTCGTTCTCCCTCCCTTTCTCTCTCAGTGTACTCCTGGCTCATTCGCCTCTGTGCCAAGTTTGCCCAACTATTTCAATTTGCATGCGTGCGGGTAAAACTTTCTTCTTTTTTATTTTTATTTTTATTCTACTTTTCTTTTTTTTTTTTCTTTTTGCATTTCCCTTTCCCTTTTTGCATTTTGAGTTTTTCCTGTTTTTTAAGTGCTGCATTTTTCGGTTAAAACTTGCAGTCGGAATCATGCTAAATTGCTTTGAAATTACCAAATTTCAAAGCAATAAATTTGCAAACATTTTCCATAAAGTACGAGAATTTTATAGTAATTATTTGGTCAACAAATTGCCACTTTTTGTTCAAAATTTTCGACTATGGTTTGGTTTTTTAACTTTATAAATTCGTAATTAATTGCCTTTCGCTATCATGTTTGTTTTAATTGTAATTTGGCAATCTGGCAGCGCCATTTTGTTAAGTTGACTGCAACGTTGAAGATAAGGCAGGAGTTAATATTTTCCAACAAATTGGATTCAGTGATGTTAAATAATTATTATTATTAAAAAGTATATATAATAGACTTATGCTATTTCATGCTCGTGTTCAAATTGACTTTATGGCAACGCCATTTTGTTAAGTTGGCTGCAGCACTTTTAAGAACTTAAAGAAATATTTAAAGTGAAGATCTGAAATGATCTACGAAAGATCTTTAGTAGATCTTTGCGTAATTCCTACTTGAAAGACTCCAGATAAATTTCAGCTATTGCAAGCTCTTGATTAGAACCGACTGTTAGACTCTTGGTAGCTCCATCAAAATGCACTGAGCTCATATTGTCTGAGCTCAGTCACCCTTAAAAAGGATTGCAAACACAACAAGGACTTCTATTCACGTTTGCTGTTGGCTTTGGCAAACAACCAAATGGTGTACACATTTTTTTTACTGTTCTCCCAATTTATTCTAAAAAACAAAAAAAATGGAAAAAATAAAAAGGAAAATTTGTTGTCGACTTTTGAGGGGTGCAAAAAAGTCAATCCAGAGCCGAAAACCAAACGAAGCCGAACCTAAACCAACCAAAACCTAAACCAAACGAAACCAAACCAATTTGCAGCATTTCGTTATAAACTTGCCACAAAATAGTTGCAAAAATTTTACGCCAACTGCCTTTGGGTTGTTGTTGTTGTTGTTGAAACAGAAGGAAGCTGAAGTGGATGGGAGAGTGTGGGAGCTTGAGAGGGGACAAATGAAGGGTCATTCTCGCGGCTCAGCCAATTTTTTTTTGTGGCCAAACAAAAAAATATCAAAAAAAACCAAACGAAAACTTTTGCATTTTTCGCATATGAAAACAAGCGACGCTGACGTCGACGTCGACGCCAAATGCTGGCTCTGAATGATAAGCGCCAGGGAAGCTCTTTAAGCTTACGGAATTACAATAATAACAACAAAAACAACAACAACAAGGGCAGCCAGCAGCGGATTAAGTGACTGAAATAGGGGGAAGGAGGGGAAAGTGGTACAGTGTAGCGTACACTCAGAACTTTTATGTGACCCATAGGTTCCCAATGAACAAAAATAATTTACATTTAAAAATTGTATAAATGTTCTTAAACTTGTTTGAATTTTTTTATTTTTAAGTTCCCTAAAGAGCATAAATATTTTTCACTCCAAAATTGCATTTTTTTTTTATGTTATATATGTATTTTATATTTTTTAAATAAAGATTATTAGCAGTCCTGAGGTGTCTTTAGATTGTCGATATAATACAATATCTACAAAAAGAACAAAACACAATTCTTTCTATATTTTAGAAAAAGTCAGTTCAATTCAAATTGCTACAGATTTGCAAGATTAAGATAACCATTTTATAAATATTGAAATTAATACCCATATTGTAAATAACCATCTTAATATAGTTCTTACTTTTCTAAGAACATAAGAATGTCCTATATTCTGAAGTTGAATTAAGAAACAACTTTCCCAATTTGGAAAATTCTCTCTCAATCTTTCGAAAGAAATTGTGGCCTAGTAAATTGTACTAAATAGGATTAAGAGAAATGCTTTTTCAATATTGGAAGATATGTCCTTTCTTCAAAATAATTAATACTACTTTCTCAATACATTAAAAAAAACATTTCTATTACTGATATATTTTTTTAGGGAACATTTCAAAGTAGTAGAATAAAATTTGACTTAATTAAGGCGAATTTGTCCAAGTGTAGGCTTCTTGGGTAGGTGGAAATGGAGGGGGAGGGGGAGTATGAAAAAACTGCACACAAATGCAGAAATATGTCATGTCCTTGTCGCTCTGTCTCTGGATGCTTTGTGTAACAACAACAACAACAAAAGGAAGGGAAACGTCAACATGACGTAAGAACATGCAACAGCAACAACTACAACAACAACAAAAGAACAACAAGGACAACAACAATTGCATTATATGTTGCCTCATTTTGGGGTCAGTCTACCTTCATATTTTCTCTTACTCTCTGTCTGCCTGATTTTTTCTACTTTCTTCTCTCTCTTCCGCTTTCCATTATTTTTATTTCGATATATCTCCCTTTATACTTTATTAATTTTCTTATGTATTCCTTTTGTTTATGTTTTCTTATTTTCTTTTCACTTTATTTCTCCATTATTTTCCTCATTTTCTCAAATTTATTCTACTCTTTTCCTATGTCATCTTTTATTTTATTTCATTTATTTACCTTTTCTTTTGCCTCGCACAAAATCACGGCCGTTGAGCAACAACAATAACAGAATACCGACAATACTAGCGCATTAACTTCCCCCTTTTAGTCGCCCAACCCCTCCCCCTCCTCCACCGCATCCTCCCTCTAGGGGGTATTTTCTCCGACAGTAATTCCCCCTCGGTTACAATTCAAACTATTCAAACCTCGTGCTCGACATCTTTTAAAAGCAATGTCACCGCTGTTGCTGCTTACATTTCTGTACAACTTAATAAGAATTTCACTATGCAAATACCCTGTAACTTTGCAGCTAGCTAACGGGTATATGTATGTATGTAATAGCTTGTAGGGTAAATAGGTTTGTCACAAATCTATAGCATGGTCTCAGTTTGCTAATTTACAGACTTGATGACAATTGTACGGCTTGCTAGAATTAATTGATGGTCTACACACCCTGTAACCTTAGTTGCTATAAAGGAGTAAATGTACTTACTACTAGTTACCCTGTTAAACAGAGTTTAATTTAAAATACAAATTTAATTGGTTCTAGAATACCCTTTAGAAATAATTCATTTGCAATTTTCCCATTCATTCAGGAATGACTTTTCTTTCTAAACTATTTTTTCATTATAAATCTTTTTTAAGAGATCCTTGATATTAAACCTATTTATGGTTCGCATTTTGTAAACTTTAATTAACATTTAATTGGATACCCTCATATATGAATATGCTAGTCTCAATTCCCTATTGAACTTCCACCAATACACGGTATGTGTTAGTCGCTCAGGGAGAGTTTAGCTAAATGCGTATTTCCTCTTTATTAGACCCAGTACTTTGAAAAAGTACAAATGGGTCTATTACGTTTGTGCAAATGTGCGTAACAGGCAGAAGGAGGCGTGGCAGACCCCATAAAGTATATATATTCTTGATCAGCGTCAACAGCCGAGTCGATATAGCCATGTCCGTCTGTCCGTCTGTCTGTCCGTCTGTCCGTCTGTCTGTCTGTCTGTCCCTTTTTGTGTCGCCTAGATCTCAGAGACTATAAGAGCTAGAGAGACCAAATTTGGCATGTACACTGAAGAGCAAAACTGTAACACGAGGTTGGTGTTCTCACTTCAACGGTCTGTATCTTCTCTTCTACCGTACGTATGTCAACGATCTAAGTCTTGTTTTGTTGGCGATTTAGTTAACTATGTATTTTAAAAATTTGAAGCCATTTTATAAGTCGGGTGAAATATGCCAAAGCAAATTGTAAAAAAAGTCAAATGTTACAGTTTTGCACCCCGAGTATATTTTAAACAAATATTTTTATTAATCATTTTTTTATAATTTTTCCACAGCCCTATCAATTTTTTTTAGCTCCACTATGCAATTTTAAATACTTTGGGTGTAGAATTAAACCTATGCAGGAGGAACAGCGCACCATATGTCCTTTGTCCTCTCCCATAGCTCCATCATTCCACTTGAAGTGACCGCAAATATCGCCAGCTGCGAATTTACATGGATCATTAGATTTTCAATAGGATTCACATCGGGAGATTGTGGTGGCGACTTTATGGACTGGAATTTTGGTTTTTACATTCAATTTTTGACCAAAAAGCACGTGTCCTTTGTGTCATTGTCTTGCTCCAAAATGCATTTTTAAACAACAAGACCTATATTCCCGATGACTTCTGGAAGATTCTGTTGCAGAATGCTTAAATATTGTTCCTTTCGCATTATTCCATCGACTGACACCGAGGGAACCACTCCAGTTTTTAAAATTCGCCTCCAAACCATAATTGAGTTTCCCCGTGCGTGTTGGTTTGCCGCACTATTACACGGTCACTTGGTGACTGGACTGTGGGATCTCTAGTCCAATACCAGAAGCGTCCTTCTGATTCGAAACGATGTATTTTTGTTTGATCTGACCATTTGACCATATCGGACGCTCCTGGTATTGGACTAGAGATCCCACAGTCCAGTCACCAAGTGACCGTGTAATAGTGCGGCAAACCAACACGCACGGGGAAACTCAATTATGGTTTGGAGGCGAATTTTAAAAACTGGAGTGGTTCCCTCGGTGTCAGTCGATGGAATAATGCGAAAGGAACAATATTTAAGCATTCTGCAACAGAATCTTCCAGAAGTCATCGGGAATATAGGTCTTGTTGTTTAAAAATGCATTTTGGAGCAAGACAATGACACAAAGGACACGTGCTTTTTGGTCAAAAATTGAATGTAAAAACCAAAATTCCAGTCCATAAAGTCGCCACCACAATCTCCCGATGTGAATCCTATTGAAAATCTAATGATCCATGTAAATTCGCAGCTGGCGATATTTGCGGTCACTTCAAGTGGAATGATGGAGCTATGGGAGAGGACAAAGGACATATGGTGCGCTGTTCCTCCTGCATAGGTTTAATTCTACACCCAAAGTATTTCAAATTGCATAGTGGAGCTAAAAAAAATTGATAGGGCTGTGGAAAAATTATAAAAAAATGATTAATAAAAATATTTGTTTAAAATATACTCGGGGTGCAAAACTGTAACATTTGACTTTTTTTACAATTTGCTTTGGCATATTTCACCCGACTTATAAAATGGCTTCAAATTTTTAAAATACATAGTTAGCTAAATCGCCAACAAAACAAGACTAAGATCGTTGACATACGTAAGGTAGAAGAGAAGATACAGACTGTCGAAGTGAGAACACCGAACTCGTGTTACAGTTTTGCTCTTCAGTGTAGGTTCATCTATATCTCCCATTGATCAAGTTTGTTTTAGATTTTTGCCACGCCCCCCTCCGCCCCCGGAAATTGAAATACAAAATTTCGAAGTCGAATTACAAAAGCACCTTTGATGCTAGCGCTTTGGTTTTTGGTACATATAATAAACACTATATTCTAAACCTGTCCAGAATTTCAATTAAATCGGATGATAAACACGGAAGTTATTCAACTAACAATGTTACGGGCAAAAGGAAGAAGAAGAGACGCCAGCGACCTCTGTGTTAATTAACTTATTTCGTAGTGGCGCCATCTTTTGCATGGTAGGGAACATTGAAGAACAATCTATAGTGAACGGTTTGCACTCAAAAAGTACTGGGTCTCCTTCTGTCGAGCATGCTCTACTGTAGCTTACTGCATTTTTTTTTATCGAGAAAGGTTTGCCTTTTGTAATGTGCACCGCATAATTAGCGCACTTTCTGTTGCAGTCGGGCGTCCGTTACAGTGAACACTCAAAGTTGTCAACTAGCTACCCTTCCCCTATCCCCTACTCAACGTTTTTTCGCCCCTTCGTCATCAGCTACCCCGCTTTAAGCCAAATGCCGGAGGGAGTCCATTGCAAGTGGCTTTCAAGTTGACGCCATCGTTGATGTTGACGTTGATATCGGGACAATGCCATGAGCCGAGGCAGCAATTGAGCAGCTTTTATTATGCTTCTGGGTTGCCCATAACGAGACGATTGGATGGCTTTGTTTGCCATTTTTGACATTCTCTCTTCTGTCACTCTTTTCACTCGCCCTATTTTTGAAGACCCTATACTTCAAAAGTACAAAAGAGTGCATCGAACTTGTCACGAGAAAGGCAGACCACACACAGTAAAAATGTTCTGGATATTTATATTCTTGTCTGTATGATCTCAGAGACTTTGACAAGCAAATAAATCCTTTAAATTTTATGAGAGAAATTTTAAATAAAATGACCATTTGTACATTCTTAAAATAAAGGTCACGAAAGTTTAGTTTCTTTGACTTTTCCAAGAGATTTGTCTTATTTTGGATAATAATCATATTGAAAATATTCTTGATTTTTTAGACCCTTTGCTTCCAAGTTTGGAATCTTTAAAGTAGTGCTAAGTTGGTTGTATAGCATAGTATATTATAATATAGTTACAATTTGTCTTAATCTTATTGCAAAAGCACTTTAAAAGCTAATGTCTTGAGTTTTGGTGTGTAAAGTAAACTTTAGTCAAAATCTGTCCTGAAAATTTCATTACGATCAAATAAAAAGCTTAGAAGTTATTCAAAAAAACTGTTTTATACATCATGAGGTTAAGGTGGGTTAAAAGGGCATTGTATTAACCCAGTATATAAGTAATTGTATAACTTTATTTACACTCGCTTTGTTCCTTTAGAAGTCAAGGGTACGACCAGAATCCAATGTCTGTTTAGTTATTATTCCGACTCCTTACAGGAATATGTGTATGTGTTATTTTTTTCTGTTTGCAGAATAATTGCAGGGTCATTTACAGTCGGATTCCCTCGACTGCAGTCTTTCATACTAGTTTTATTTGTTGGCCATTTCTTTTTTGAAGCGTTTTTGGCCATTTCGAACGCAATTCGGCGACATCGACATGGCGAAATGTTGTTGCAATTGCCAAAAAAATTGGGTAAAAGAGGAAAAGCAAACTAAAGCTTTTTGTTCAGCTGCAATTTGGATAGGGTAAGCCTTGCATGAATGTGTGTCTGTGTGTGTAGGTGTGTGTGGGTGTGTGTATAAGAACGTGTGTGTTTTTGTGCAGCTTTAGTACAGCAGAGGACTTTTAGTAGCTTGAGATGAATGCAGAATATACCGATGAAAAACATAAAGCAACACTTAAGAACGCACAACAGCAGGCAGATCAGAGAGAGACAGAAAGGATTATAAAGAGAGGAGATAGAGAGAGACAGTAAGGTATTCAATCGTTTAAGGAGCTCTCTAAAAGTATTACAACTCCATGTACAAAAGGCACATATGAATACAAACAAATGCATATGAAAAAGCATCTACCAAATGGCACATATCTTGACTTGCAACAAAGCGCAAAGCAACAAAAAAAATGCAACAATCTAATTATTTCACTTGAATGCTTATAATTTTGAATATAAATTTAATGCGTTACATGAACAGAAAGCTTGATAAAGTTGATGGAATTAAATTACAATGATTTCAATTCGAGCACGAAGTGAATTCTGTGAATGACAAAAAAAAAACGGACCGTCTGAAGGTATTTTAAGCTTCATGTTTATGAGATTTCTCACACCATAAATGAAATTGATCTCTTAACAACTTGATCAACTTTTCTTGAGTTAATTCTAAAAGTCTTAACAATAGAATGAATAAGAGTTATTTGTTTATTTCTCATTACTACTTGGTTAAATTGTTCAGAGAATATTCATTGTACTCACTCAAAGTTCCAGCTTTGTTATCAGAAATTGCATTAAATTAATTTTGAAGATTAAGAACATCAATGCGTTCTTAGCAGCATTACTTAAAGCTTTAATTAAAATGAAACTCTAGCTTTTTCTGGTCAAACTTGTAATGTTTTTGCTGTGGCTAACAATGTCGACTTGAGGCTAAGCAAAGATTTGCATTAAATCCAATTTTGAAACTCTTCGAGCGTAATGTTAAAACCAAACAATAGGCCGAAAAATCTCTAAAGATTGTATTTGAATAACCATATTTCATATTAAATATGTTGTAGATATATTCCAACCAATTTCGCAATTTACAAATGTGGTTAAATGTTCAACATACACACACATTTGCCCAAAGGTAATCCAAAATACAAACCCATTTTACATATACATACTCTCCCATTTAGCCTGGGTAAATATGACATTGAGGAACAGCCTCATTAGCACAAAATGTGTAACATACACCACACACACACACTGACACACACACACACACACACACACACACACACACACACATAAAGAGAGAAAATGGGAAATGTTGCCAACCATTTTTGGGCTATGAAATACAATATTTGCTTAACAGACGGAACAACAAAATAATAAAAAAACACCAAAATAATTACAACTAATTAAAGTGCAAATGCAAATATTTGACTAAATAAATTTATATCCTCACACACACACACACACACACACACATACATGCGCTTAAAACTGATCAAATTCAAATTGGTCAAAAGATAGCAATTGGAAAAATTAGTTGAAAGTATCTATATTATTGTTAATAGCGCAGATAGAATACCCTCACTATATAAACGTTATAGACCTCTATATACTATAGGAATAAATAATCTGAAATAATTTAATATAATAATAATAAATTTGTTAGGATTCTGTAGTTTTATTCCTATTTAACTTTAAAAAAATAATATTATTTTATTTAATTTAGCTATAATAAATTTAAAATTATTATATATGTAGATATGAATTTGTTAGGATATTGTAGAGTTTGTTTCTATTTAAATTAAAAAAAAAACAATATAAAGGATTTTCTTTTAGTATACAATTTCTATATCATTATCTAAACTAATGATTCAATTAATTTTAATATAAATTCTATTTGACTTCAATTCTATCAGTTATACTTATTTTCCGCAACATTTCTTTAAGTAGTGCTCAGTTCACAAAGACTGTGTAGTCGCAAATACCCGTTGGAAGTGTATGAACTGCGCATTTTGTACTGTTCAACTATGAATTTCGACTATTAAAAATTTCACATTGGGTAAAATAGCGGAAAATAAGAGACCAATAATATCCTGAAAATATCCTGTAGAATTCAGTACATTATTCAAATATTCCAATCTATCGGTTTTAGAAGACTGTTAAGATGAGCGATCAAAAATATTATTAATAAAAAAATAAAAATTAAGCAAATATTTAGAAAAACTATTTAAAAATGTGATAATGGAGGATAATAATTTGAATTATATGAAATTAAATCGAAATCCAAAGTAAAGAATAAATAATATAAAGGATTTAATCTAAGGGTTCAATAAATCCTAGCTCTATTTACCCCAAACTGTTTCCCAATTTATAGGGTATTACATTAGCCTATTTATATAATTAGCGAAATAAAATTTGAATTTGTATTTCCCAGGGGGTGACTAATAAATGACCACTTACCACTTTGTGTGCTGCATTTTGTGGTACACGCACTTATGCAGAGAGTGTGGGAAGTGGTAGAGAGAATAAGGGAAAGGGAGAGAGAAAAAGAGAAAGAGGAGAAAGTGAGGGTACGAAATTCACTCGTCCACTTGGCGAGTTAAGAGCTCAGATAAATGTTTAAAATGTTGCCTGCACATTGTTCTTGATGCTGCTGTTGTTGTTGTTATTGTTTGTTGCATGCACCATGGAATGCAATGTATGAGTGTGAGTGTGTGTAAGAGTGTGTACATGTGTGAGTGTGAGTGTGAGTATGAGTGTGTGAGTGTGTCAGAATGCGATTATTCGCTTGACTGCACGCCGAGCACCAAATGCAAATATTAACAAATATGAAAAGTGAACTGAATCGAGAGCGACCCTGACTGCCAATCGACCCGCCTATCGAACCACCTATCGGACCACCTATCAGCCCACCTATCGGACCACCTATCAGACCACCTATCAGCCCACCTACTGCCATTTACAGGCCTGACAATTGTTTTTATCGCCATTTCACATGGTCGAATTTAATTCTGTTGTATTTAAATTATTAAGTACTTATTATTATTTCTCTAAAAGTGTGATGGCTGAAATGTTATCGATAATGACAGTTGCAGTCACAGAACACTGTGTTATCGATAACTAAACAAAAGAATAAGCTTGTAGTCAAATTAGCTAAGCAACTAAATTTGAACTTTTTACCGCAAGTCGACAGTCAAAAATTATCGATAATACAGATAATACACCTGCGCTTTCCCACAATATATCTTGCACAAAATACCGATTTACCATATTAATAAACTGTTAGACGTTATTCGATAAAAATATATGTCGATATTTTTATTTATTTTAAATTTTTCAGTTACAATACAACACAAGCTCTAATTCTGTCATTTTGGAAGTGTATGCTTCTATCAACTCAATGCCAGCCTATATTTTTATACACGCAATTAACGTAATTACCATTTCCATTTTAAAACACACACATACCCTATAATGGCGTGCTGCATTTGCAACGATTTCAGTTGCGTTGTTAAACGGAAAACTCAACATTTCGCACACTAATTGCAAATTAACAAACAACATAAAACTAGTCGATAACACAACCGCCATCTTGCCCCAGGGATGCAAACACAAACTAACGGTGCGTTTTGTTGTCGGTACTTTTGTCCTGGCTACCCTGTTAATTGCGTGTGTGGGATAGGGTATACAAGATGTGAAGCCGAATCGACTTATGATGTTGAAAGAACAGCATTGAACTGAGATTCAAGACTACTACAGGGTTTCTGTTAGTCATCTATATAGAAGAAGCAATAAAACATACTAAGTAGACTAAGTGCATGGTATGTGCTGGCCGAGCACTGTAACATAAGCTTAATAGAGTGAGATTTGGAAAGGAATGAAAATCGTTAAACAAAATATAGTTGTTGATTGTCATTTCAAAAAGGTTTATGGTTAAAATAACTTGAGAATAAAAGTTGTTTGTATGGTAAAACTTTCATTATAAAAACTGAAAATTTAAATTTAATTTGAATGTTTCTAGAACCGATTGGTTTATTACCAAAATTAGCAAAATTGTTACAGGGCATCCACTAGTCGAGCACTAACCGCTTGTCTATAGTTTTCTCGAATTCTTATTCGTGTTTCATGTAAAAATTGATAATGTTATTTTGTTCTGTCTTTCCCCAGACAACATGTTAATGTGCATATGTGTTTACGTATACACACACCTACACCACACACACTCACTGCACACACCCTTCCAACGCACACACACAAGCCACACCTGTTTCTGGCGGCAACTGTTTGCATTTGTATTTATAACGTGATATGTCGACATTTTGTCTTGTAATTAAATTTGCAACAACAAGAGCAAGAAAAACATAGTTGAAACACTGATTCACACACGCACTTGAACACTCACTCACGCACACACACTCACACACTCGCACACACTCACTTAACTGTATTGAATCAATCGTTGAAACGTTACGCTGAATTAAGTGCTTCAACTGGCGGGTGCAGAAAAATAAAACTCGCTTGGGAAAATACAAAAAAAAAATAGCTAGAAAGAAAAGCAAACTCATACACACACACCGACACCCACACCCGCACACATACACTCACAGACACGCACACACCCATAAAAATAAAGCAATGCCTGTGCAAATAACGCTCATACGCCTCGTAAACTGTTTAAAACTGCATGACAGTTGATTTCACCTGCAAGGTGTTGGCTCGGAAAGTGTCCATATATGTGAGTGAGTTTATGTGAGTGTCATATGTGTGTGTGGGGGTGTGTGTGTGTGTGTGTTGCAAAGTTCAGACGAGGTTAAGCAAAGATTTATACAGCAGCAGCAAAGTTTCGAGTGCTCGGCTATTTGAGGTTGAGTCGTCTCATAGTCAAGTGCCACCTGAAGAAACAGCTGAATTATTGAGTGACAACGACAACCAGAACGAGAACGAGGATTGACTCCACCACTTGATGGTGTCTGTTGTGGTGGCGATACTTTAGGGGGTACGTGTAGTGTCGAAAAACCCCCTTCCTCCCCCTTTTGCATGTAGGTCATCAATAAACTGCAGCAACTGTAAGTAATTTGACCATAAAACTTTTAATATTCACTTGGGCTTGCAGTTTATACACTCGAATGCAGCTCAATGAATCATTTTAGTGTTGGTAAATGTCAAACTTAAAATGACAGTTTTATTACTTAATTTTTTCGACACTTTCGATTACTTAAATTAAGTGTGCATTAATTGATGGCTCTAATAATTAAGGCAAATATTGCCTTCCTTATCATTTATAACAGATGATCAAAACCATTAAATATTCTATTAGTTGGTTTTTTACATAAATACTAGAAATAAGTTTCAATAAATTATCAATCAATATTGTTTAAATTTATCTTGGCTCTTTAAAAGCGAGAGCTTATGATGAGTATTAAATAAATAATAGAATAGGAGTTATACATAATAACACTTTAACCTTTACTAAATTCACTTTTTCCCATACATAAGGAATTATTCGAGAACATTTCTATAGTATAACTATTTCTAAAAATGTTCATAATTTATAAAACTTATTCTTAGAGGACAGCTTGTAATTTTGATCATTATTTGAATCTATTTGAAAACTAACGAATATAGCTGTTAATTATTAATATACATATGCTCTTCAAGTTAAATCATTATTTTTACGGGTTTCTGTTTGCGAATAAAAAAAAACCCTAATTTTTGAGTGGTATTTTAAATATATTTTGACTTTAAACTTTAACTGTTAATGTTCTAAAAGGGACAAAAGAATGATTTTTGCTTTGTATTACTTAGTTCAATATCTTTTCTGCTTCACCTTTGTTAGCTCTTCTCTGTGGCCTTTGTAGCTACTTCTTTTGAATGTCGTTTGCTTCTTTAGCGACTTCTTTTACAACTCCAGCGTAATTGGTGCTTTTGCTCTTTAACCTTTTGTCAGTTCTCTTTGATTGCTCTCCACTTTTGTTCATTCAATTTCTAAATATTTATACTAATTAGATGTACTACTTTTACATAAATTTGTCTGTGAATTTTCTGCAATAATTATGATTATTGAATTTCATAATTCAATTTCTGTTTGTTACTTTAAATTAAAGGTTCCTTGCATACCAAAAAGTAACCTCTAAAACTCTTTTAAGACCAATAATTCCATCTGAAGCGTTTTATATCTCAAATAGATTGTTGTATATACTTTTTCTGTTTTTCTTGCTTCCCTGTCTTTATTTTACACTGCAGAATCTCTCTCCTAATCCTTTGTTTCTTTATTTTAGCGCGCTCTAATTCAAATTTAAACTTAACTGAGAATAATCCAACTGTCAGATCTTTTACAATATGAATTCACTTTGTCATGCATAAACTTTTTTACACTTAAGATTTGCTTAACTTCAATTGAAAATATGCCTCGAAGTCTAAACAAATTGGCATTAACTGTTCAATCTTTGGCCACAGAAATGTGTCTATCTATCTATCTATGGAAAGTGTCTCTTGTTTCGCTGCAGGCCGTGTTGGTTTCGGGCTGAAATTGTATCTTGAATTGTTAACCTCTGCCAACTAGAGATACTTTCCCTCTTCTCCCGTTTGCTAAAGCTAAAAGCAACAGTCTTCAGTTTTGGGGGCAATTGAGATATCTGCATTTGACATTGTTTTGCACTCAACTCTCAAATATGCAGGAATTCATTGCCCTAAAACGCAAAACCCAAACGAATCGAACCAATAAACGTGACAATTTCTAGCATCGACAGATTTAGTACATACACACACACACACACTAACACACACACATGCCCAATGAATATGCATTGTTTATGTGTCAACAAAAAAAAAAGGGGGAAAATAAAAAATGAAAATGAAAATGAAAAGAGAAGATTTTAATACCCATGGCAAGCGTTGTGTGTGGGAAAAGAAGGCAATGCATAGTTCATAGCACACTTTTAAGCGTCAAGCGGAAGTTGCAGCCAAGCAGCCACAACACACACACCCACAAACACACACACACACACACACACACGCATGGCTGACTGACTGATCGATTTTCAATTGAAATTCAGTGGTTTCTTTTATGTAGAACTCAGCTGCAGGTTTCGGTCGCTATTTTTGGGCAACGTGGGCAACGCTTTAAAAAAATTGTTAGTACATGCTGAGCAAACACAACTAAAAAATACCCTGGAATATAGCTTGAAAAGTGCTTTAAATCGTATATAAGTTATACTCCATGGCCTAAATAAAAGCATCTTAAAATATGTTACTTAGCCTACGAACTTTGAATTCTTCCCACTGCTTTACACTTTTAATGAGTTTATTGAATGAATGTATTAATTAGCCATAATTTTTTCGCTTTGTGACTGAGTTAGAAATTGGACCAAATAAATTCATAGCATGTAATTCTGTATTTCTGTTTGTCATGTTAATGCTTTCCAAAACGAGTGCTAGTCTAGCAAAACCGGCTGGACATGCGCTGCAATTACAGGGAATATGGAAATTTAAGTCTACGCGTTTGCATTGAATCGAGAACTGAGAGCCACAGGACAAACCCACGTCAGGGCCATTAATTAAAGCAATTAAATGATTTTCGCATTTAAATTCAATTGCAGCAATGTTATGCTTATATTCCATCTCTCTCTCTCTGTCGTTCTTATCTGTCTCTTTCTGGCATTGGCACGTGCTAAGTGACAGGTGGAGTGGGAGAGAGAGTGGGAAGGCGGAAAGTTCTTCAGTTCTTTGATGGCACATCATAAGCATATTACAACTGAACACATTTCGGACAAACTTTTTAATGGCCAACGATGTCGCAATGCAAACTTTTTCATTGCCTATGCAAACGATCTACTTAACAACAACAGTGACAACAACACTGACTACAACAACAACAGCAATAACAATAACAATTGGATAAAAAAAAACAAAAATTAAGTAACGTAAAATAATGTAAAGAATTCGCGTAGATATTTAAATGACACATTAAATGCAATGCTCTCGAAGTGTGCCACAAAACTTTTCCCCAACTGCCATAACGAATCTCGTTCTAGTTTCGAGTTTCGGGATTCGGGATGTGGGATTCGGGATGTGGGATGTGGGATATGGGATTGTGTTTCTGCTTCTGCCCCTTCTTCTTCCTCATCTACTTCCACTTCTACTACGGTTTCGGTTCGTTGCAGCTGCCAAAGCAAATTCAGCTCTGTCTGCAGCAAACCGAGGGCTGTTTTAAACATGCATCAAATATGAGTATCGATAGGGTTCGATAGTCCCCATTTCCCTACTCAATATATATATGTTTTCAAATAGTTTTCTTACTAATAAGCTCAACAACAATCTGTTGGTTAAAAATTGCTCTGCAGCTCTAAACTATCGATATGTTAAAGTTTTGTCAATAAGAGAGTTTTCATTATAGAATATATATCAGTTTCCACAGATGCTGTGACTTTTAGCAAGCGTTAAATTTAAAAATATTTATTCACAAATTTTATTTTCTATATATTTTACGTTAAATATCTTTCAGTAAGTAATATATGTAAGACCTTAACACCTCTATTGAACACTTTGTTCTTATTAAACTTGTACTAATATAGTATTAATATTAAATAATGGCAGTCTTTTAATTGCTTTCTTTGAACCTATTACCAACAAACTGTTTGAGCAACCCACGCATTTGATGGGCATCCCCAATTCTGGGCATTCTTCATCCTTTCGCATTGATTGCCATAAAATTACGTGTGCTTTAAATGCATTAAGGCATGTGGCATTAAGTACAGTTGCCACATGCAACCCCTGAAGTGGATAGTTTCAAGAGGGTAGAAGAAGTTGGGTGTGAAAAGGGGGCGGGGAGGTGAACAATAAGGTAGAATGAGAAATTTCGGGTAAAAAAATGCGTAATTCTGTGGCGTGTTCGAATGTAAAACACGCATTAATGTGGCCAATGTGTGTGCGGGTATTTTCAATGCACACCAACACACACACACTCACTCACACACACAAACACATACACTAGTTAAACAATTCACGTTAAAAAAAAAGAAATATAAAAATAAAGTAAAATTTAAAAAAATTAAAGAAAAATAAAAGAAAATTATCTCGAAATGACAAAAACAGACGATGCAACCAAGCAAAAGATGCAGCGTCGTTGTCGCCTGACATCCGGGCACTAACACACCCACACACACACACATAGATACACACACACACACACACAGATGACAACCCACTTTGACTGTCAGAAATCTGCACTTCCGCTTTTGTCACTGCACCGCGCATTGTGGCGGAAATGCTGTGGTAAATGCATTTACATGCCTTCCCCCCTTTCTCTTTTAGCCCCTTTACCACTACTCCTCCCATCCCTCTTTTCCCCACACCCCTTTGCTTGTTGCTGCGTGTCGATGTGTGTGTGTGCTTGGCCAACTATAATGAATATTCATATGATTAAGGGATTTACATTGTAATTGAATTATTTAAATGCACATCTCTTTCCACCACCCTGTCCCCCTCTCTGCTTGACTCTACCATCGTGCATACCCCATATACCCGTTGAAAGTATAGCAAATTCAATTATGTGGATCGTATTACAGCTTTACACGTATATATTGGCCCTTCATAATGTGACAACTTTTTAACTGAATTGAATCGATATGAAATGCGAAAAGAATTTAATAAATGCGGTCGAGAAGTCGACAGAAGTGAATAATATTCAGCTTGACTTCATAAAGGTGACCTTTAATGAAGAAGATAGAAGATAGAGAAAGAATGTCGTTTGCTTCAGAATATGCAAATATATCTTTAAAGTTGCCAAAAATAATTAAGTCTTGAAAGACGAGGAAATCTAGAAGCAATGTCAACTTAAGATTAGAAAAAGAAATATGAAGAATATGGAAATCTAAAGAAAGAGAATTAGAAAAAGTTCCAGCTTAAAACCGAAGAAAGAAAAATGCAATAAAGAAAGAAAGAAATAAATGAAAGATACAAATATGAGATAGAGAAGTACTTTTTACTATAGCTGAATCAATGCATATTTAGTGCAAAGGAGTGTTAGGAATTCAGCATTAGCTCCCTACAGGTAAGGTTTCTAAAAGATTCAAGATTCAAGAACACTCGTGTTTTGGGTAAAGTTCAGAATTCCTACAAAGAATGTATATTTTATGCACATAGTTCATCTTTCATGACATTTCTACCTTAAATATAAAATTACTCTGTATTCCATGTCATTTATTTTTAATGAGCTGACCTACAAAGCCTTCAGTTATCAGTCTTCAATAAGGTATAAGTAGTCTTCAATAGGATGTTAAATAAATCATCATACTAAAAGCAAGAGTAAAGAAAGGTTTTGCTTTTCCTTGGAAAAAGGCTTAAATTTAAATAGGAATAATAAATATAGTTTGAACAGCAAAAGCAAAGAAATGCTTTTATTTTCGTTGGGAAAAGAACATGGAACATTTTGTAGAGTCTAAAATGAATGTGAAAGGGCATAGTTCAATCTATACTTAACTAACGATTAAAGTGAATACCAAATAGGGTCGCATTGATTGAAAATGACGGCAAAAGGGATCAAGGACATTCGAGTATGTAATTCATAATGCACACTTGCATTAGTTGAAACAACACAATCAATCTACCTCTCATTCCCAGAACCACACTCCACTTTCAGCTCATTTCAATTCCCATCATTTCACTTGGAACGGAAAAAGGATGGAGAAGAAGGGATAGATGAACAGGGAAATAGGGAGGAAATTTCGGTTCGATTGTCCATTTGTGACCCACTTTTGTGGGAGGTGACAAATGTAAATTTTCGGGTTTTTGACAGAGAGACAAAGAGAAAGAGAGAGAGAGAGAGAGGGAGAAACTGAATTACTAACTCACTCTTTCCTTCTGTGGCTGTAAATGTGGCTGCTTTCCTCCTGGAAAATCCCACATTGAGTATGCAATGCTTTGATTTGTTTGTAATTGAAAAGCGTTGGCTAATTGACTGGCCGACTGACAGGGCCTGACAAGCACGTGAAAATACTTTCGCCCTCGTTCCACAATGGCCCAGTCATCGAGATTGTCTTGCCCTGACATATTTAAAGAGCCCCCACAAGCACACACACACACACACAGAGATCCCGAATAGAAAAGAAAGACAAGAGAAAAGGAAAGACAAGGAATTGAAAACGAGCAAAAAAAACCAAATAAAATGGAAACGAAAACTGAAAATCGAATGCGCTGTATTTGGAACGTAAAAACAAGCGAGTAAAACGATGAAAACCAAAACTTGAAACTCAATCTACAGGGTGAACACTCTTTTCCAATACCCTGTAAACTTTATGAAGTGAAAAGAGGTTATTTCTAGCAAGAGTTACTATACATACATCGAAGAAATAGCATAGAATAAGAAGGTTAAGAAAATCGTTTTTAAATGAAAGCTCTAAACTAATCATTTTTGTATTTTCCCCCGAAGAAACAACAAATTTGAGTTAATTTTTAAATCTTTTCGATATTTAGGAGAGATTTAAGAAACACAAACAATAATTAAGAGAGCTTCAAGTCTATTTTAATATTAAGATAACTTGGAGCTTTTTCTTCTCAAATTAAAAAATTGAATATTAACCCAAAATAGTTTTAAGTCAATTTTAGTGAGATTAGAAGATCAAATGGTTAAAGCAAAGATTTAATTCTGTATTAAAAATCGTATCAAACAAGTTTAGTTTAAATTACAAAATTCTCCAGCTTTAGAATAAAACAATATTTGACTTTCTTTATTTTATTGATAGAAACATTAAAAAGGTAATTAACTACTCTAGTTTATCAAGGACTTTACTTCTTTCTGCAGGATATCTGTTAGTCATTCACTTGCTGAGCTCTGTCTCGCATTCCCTGCTGATTTTTTTTTGTTGTTTTTTTCGGTGTTGGCATTTTGTTTTGGCTTTCTGGCTGACTGTAAATTTCTTCTGTCCTTCTCGGTTTTTTTTTCGTTCGTTTCTTTTTTTGAACTGTGTTGTGTTGAAGAAGGAAGCTCTGGCAGCTGGCGAGAATTGAGTGGATTTTTGGGGGCCTTTTGGCACTTGCCAAACGCTGCCAAAGCATTTCAGCGCCACATCACAGCTGATAGACGATATATACTACTTCCATATACGATTGACCCCCTCTACGAGTTTTCAATCTCCAACCCCTTTCCCTTCCCCTTGTCCAGTGGCGCTTTATTGAGTAGAGAGTCGAGTCGAGTCTGAAAATGCTGCAGGCGTTAAGTGTGTGAAATTCAGTTAGCTTCAGATTTTGGCCTTGTCTGTCTCTCTCTCTCTCATTTACTCTTTATCTCTCTCTTTCTGATGTTTGTGTCTATCACATTTCGTGTCGAGTTCAACTGCAATTTACTCTAATGGCATTTGCTCTTAACGAGACAGTTATTGACAGGTTTCCCGCCTTTTCTCTCAACTAGCCAAATAGCCAAAGCATTTCAACTGCAGGGAATCATTTCAATCAACTGCAATTGCAACTGCAACTGAAACTGCAATCGACTCCTGACTCACAAATCCTCTTAATTAAGCCTAGCCAAATGATAAGACTACCAAAGAGCCAAGGAGCCAAGTATAAGTAGGATCTTGTGCGATTCTATTGACAAAAGAAGCTTCTCTATCAACTTGAACTGATTGTGAGATTGAGATTAAAATCACAACTCAAAGGGGTCTAAAAAATTACAATATTCAATCATTGGGCAATTCGAAAGTAAGTTTATATTGAATTTTGACAGCTTAAAGTTTGGATACCCTTGCAATGCTTTGTATAATTCGTCAGACTTTGTACCTTTTGTGTATAACATGGCGTATGAGTAATTATGATTATACATTAATGCTTATGTATAAGTAATTGAAATGTGCAATGACAATTGGTGGCTGGTTAAGTAAATTCAATTATACAAAACTCAAACAACATCCAGAAGGAGAAGGATAGAGAGAACAAGAGAGAGAGAGACAGTGAGATGGAATTACAGAGCCTCAAATAAAGTGTTTAAATGAAGTATCACAATGGCCAGCAGAATGTTGCCAATTATATGTGGCAGTAGGTTAAGTTTGGGGGTAACATTTGAAGACCGAGAGACAGCTGCTGTTTGTTTGTTTTAGTTGAGTTACAAATGTAATTGAAATAATTAAATTTTGACATCAAGCGTCTTAAACGAGATATGAGAGAGATAACATTGTTTATGAGACGAGATAACAATCTACAACAACAACGAAGCGCCCAAAGACACACACAACACACAACAGTAGCAACAATAAATCAGAAATGCTTCCCAGCTGAGATGTCTCATTTGGAGCATACCCTGTTAATAAGCACTTTGCGAGGTATCCTAGATATTTTCAAAAGAAAGTGGAAGATAAGAATAACTAGGCGACACCTTAAAAGAGATTCGCAAGTTAATAAAATAGACTCTTTTATAAATAACAGATATTTTTATATTGTAAAATATGTTAAAGTACAGTCTAGTAATATAATAATAATAATTATTATTACTATTAGACAGGCATTAGTTAAGCTTAGAACTAAAAAACAGATCTGAATTGTCTGTAGTTGGACATTATTGTTAAAATGGCCTTAATTATAGCCTTAAAATAAAATAAGAAAGGCTGCACTAAGATTCTATTGAAATTTACAACAAATATATGATTTGTCGGTAGATAAAGTGATAAAAAAATAAGAATTATTAATACTTTCATTGTTAATTTTTACAAGTTTTTTGCTATTGTTAATATTATCTTCAATGAACTTTCTTTTTTTTAACAGCCTATTAAATTTCAGGAGACAAAAATATATAATTTTTAATAGAAACAGTGGACTTGAAAAATTACATATTTATTTAATATTAAATATATATATTAATATATAATATTTAATATTGTAATACGTTAATACATCATATTATATAACATTTATAAAACAGAGTTATGCCCAAATGATCTCATTATATATTTTTTTGACCCCAGGCAACTTTAATTAAAATTTTAAAAAGTAAAAAACAAAGATTAGGTTTTTTTCCACTTTAGATTTTGTAATTCTTTTTAATTGTCGGTAGAATTATTTGACTAACTATATATGCTTTATATAAAAGTAATGCTAATCTCTAAGATACTCAGTCTGTGCAGAATACGGGGTATCAAAATTTTGAGCTAAGCTAACTTGAACTGACATTTTGCCAGACGTTCAAGTCGCACAACTTGTGAAAATGTAGCCTACATTTCCAGTGCGAAAGAGACAGCTAGAGTCTGTGTGTGTTTGTGTGCGTGTGCGTGTGTGTGTGTGTGTTTGTGTGTGTGTGGAAAAACCGTAAACAAGAGTAGGAACAACAACAACAACAACGACAATGACCAAGGACTGATGTCTCTAACCATGAAGCCGGCGACCGAGCGGGTAAACCGCATGCCAAAAACGGAAGTGGCATTGTTAAGCGGTTTATATATGTGTGTGTGTGTGTTTTTGTGTTGTATGTGATGCACAGCCTCTGCCTACGTTTTGTCTATCCGTCCGTCTGTCCATCGCATTTGTTGTTGTTTTGTGCGTTTGCATGCTAAGCACGTATTTCCGGCATAGTTTTTGCATTCGTCTACTGACCCCTCCATCTGCTCTCCATCCCCTTTTTACCCTATCCCCCCCCATCCCACTTGGGAGTCAGCATTTAACCCCTCGTTGCCCGTTTAGTTCTTGGTTTCAGTTGCAGTTTCTGCTTCTAAACAATTGGATTTTAGTTTAGTGGTTTTAAGTTGTGCTATAAATCGCAACTGCCAAAGCATATTTATGATACATGCACTCAACTATCTATCTCTCTCTCTCTCTCTCCCTGTCTCTATTTTTTGTTGTCTCTCTTTAACTGTCTAGCATTTAAGTACCTTAGCCAAAAGGCTTCCGGCTGCCAATTTTCTGACAGCATTTGTCCAAATTGGATTATTATTGGCAGCTTTCCCTCGAGAATTTTCAACTGTCTAAACATGGAGTCATCGTATTTTCTCAACACCAGCTATCTGCCGATAACAGCGTTGCCACCTAGTCCAAAATCTTTATGGTGTACAATAGAAACTGATAGAAATAAACTCTGCTAGCTTCATTCCGTTAATCTCACGCTATTTAAGCACAATACAATTAAATAATATAGAATTTGCATAACAAAAAATTCTTCTTCATCATTAAAGACTCTCCTTTAAAAAGAAACTGTACGAATTATCTATGAATCATTATAAAATTTGGTATAGTATGCTATTGTTAGTATAATTTTATAGGATTAATCTAATTATATTAAACTAGTTTATAACATACAACATATTAATAAGTTTGCAGCAGAAGTTTCACAATATCTGAATCTAAAGAGTCGTTTGGCTTAAAAGTTTAAGCTTAAAACTTTTTGAAATATTTAGACCTTAAAAAAATTCAAACCAAACATCCCAAATAAACGAAAATTCGCTATTTTACTATATAGAAATAGAAAATGGAATAAAATTTGATAATTGGACTGACGCTGACAGTGTGATCTAATTGACATTTTTTCTGTTCTATTCACGCGAGTTGAGGAAAATTGAAAACTGTAAAGTCAAGCTCGGAAATTTTGGGCGTGACGTCACCATTCTGCCTTGACAGACTGTTCATTTATTCATTTACCACCCCACCGAAAAAAAAAACAGTACAGAAAAGTAGAGAGCGGATCCAGAAGGAAGCAAAAAATAAAGAGGGTTGATGCAAAAGTTGTGTGCAGCTCAAAAAGTTTTGTCGTTGTTGTTGTTTTACCAGAGTGATTGAAACTTGTGCGGGGAATTGTTTGATTTGTATTTTTTTCTTTCTATTTTGCTTTCATGCCTAAAAGGGGAAAGAATAACATTGAGGTTATAAATCTTAAATGCAATTTGCTTATTTCCCAACACTGACAAAACTTTTATTCTCGGATATGGCAACCTTTCAGTACAAAATTATTGGTCTAATGACTCTATAATTTTACCTTTACAACTTTTACGAGCACTCTAAAAGTGCCGCAATAATCTGCACTGTAAAAGAGAGAGAGAGAAAGAAAAAAGAGAGAGAGTGAGAGAGTGAGATAGGTAGGGTGTAATCACAGACAAACACAGAGCTAAAGCAAAGGCAAACAGCTGTTAACCGCAAATGCCACAGACTAACCAACTAACACCCCTTAGCATACCTAAGCTCTAACTACCTATACCCCCTATTTATACCCACTATTCCCCCCTATTTCCATGACTTCCCCTTTTTACAGTCACCTTTTACAGTGTCTTTGACCAACACCGCAAACACAACACATACATTTTTAGCAATTACGAAAATGCAAAGTGTTTTCCAGTTCACTTTTCTAGTCTGTCTGTCTGTCTGGATGTGTGTGTGTATGAAAGCGAGACTGAGTGTAGGAGAGATACCAAAAAAAATTTATGTATTTCCAGATTTATTTAAGCCGAGTACGAAATATTGAATAAAAGTATTCTGTAATTGAATCAAATGAAATCTTAGTAGTTAATGATATATATATTTTCATAAATACTCAAACAAATATATCCTAAATACACACTTGAACAATTTGAGCGACAGTCAAGAATTTTAAACTTGATATTTAAAGTAATTCTTTTCTCTCTGTGTAGAGAAAGTGAGTGTGAAAAATATTTGATATAAATGTAAATAAAATGAAGCACATTCCTCAACTCTAGAGTAAACTAAAATTCAGCTGTGACCTTGAGCTCCCTCTTTCTCCAACTCCCTCTCTCTCTTTCTCTGCCTCTCTCTTCCTACTTTTCTCCTTCTTTTCGTTAGACCTCTTCGAATGCATTCATCTTGGCCCATAATTGAGCACACATTGTGGTCGCTTGTCTCTTTCACTGTCTATCTCTTTCAGTGTCTCTCTTGTCTAATTGTAGCACTGTGGGCCATCTGTTGTTGCCACATCTTTGTGGCATACCACGGCGCAAATTTTAAGTGCCTCCGCCCCCCCCCCCTCACAAAGCTATAAGTCAATGTCAGCCTCGGCTTCAGCGCATTGCGGCTGTCGATAATGAGACACGATTTGAATTCTCAACAGATCTCAGCTGACATTCCAATTCCAATTGCATTTCTCATTCAGTTTGCGGTGCAGAGTTTGCAATGGAATTGAAATGTACGGTTAGGTATGAGTGGAATTGAAACAAAGCCAGAAAATGTTTGTATAGGACCTATAACAGAAGATGTTAGTTTAGGAGTATAGGACCTGTTATTTTCTTGAATGTTAGGGTCCAACTGTATTTTTTATTATTTAAGAATAACTAAGTAAAATTAGGTTATGTGCTGTACTGTTATTATATATGACAACGACATCTTGTGTTATATTAACCACTTATAATACTAATGTTGGGTTCATGTTAATGATAATGTTATGGTTGGTAATAATGCCGTCAGACCTTTAACGTATATTAAGATACATACATGGGTTGTGCTACTATGATATGTTAACTTAGTTATGGTTATTTTGAAAGGCTCTGTTTGGTTAGGAAATGTTATTTTGTGTTAAACTTGGTCAGATTGATGGTAATGTTAGTTGTTGTTATTTTAAGGAAGATAAAATTAGGTGTGGTTATATAAAAATATGTAAAATAGATTTTTTTTTTTATAAGATATTCGAGATTATTATTAGATGAAGCTCTTTCAAAACTTGATGCATAACTTTCATTACGAATACTCAATAGAATACCAATAGAAAACAATTGACATGTATCTATAGCATATTGTCAGACATTGTGAGATTACGATTATAATTCTCAAGCAGCTTAAGCGTACAATTTGCTGTTTGCCGGCTGATTATTACCGATTATGATAATGTGTATTCAAATTGTCTTGTATCTGTAGCAACTGCTACAAATTATTGTTGCTGCCACAAGCTTGTGACCTTGTGTCTGGCAGAAACTTATTGACCCGTGTGGCACCGCAGAAAAGTATGCAATACAAATTGCTGCTGCTGCGGGTCGGTCAATAATACGAGCAAATAATAACCTCGATTTGTCAGACAGATGTCAATAAACCGCTTAGGAGTTTTTTTATGTGCCACGCCCACACCCACGTTACGCCCACTTTGCCACATGCTGTAATAATTTCATGCGGCACCGTGACACCAAAACTTTGTGGCACACAGACACAGACACACATACACTTAAAACTGAATTCGTGTAGCACGTAAAAGGCCTTAAAATGAAGGTGTGCATAACTAAATAAATTCTATCAACAACAGCAGCTGCCGAGGGGCAAAGCGAGGGGAGAAAAGTTGTATGTGAAGTGGAAAGAGGGGGAAACAGGGGGGAAGAAAGCTTCAACATTGGCGACTTCAACTTTGTCCTACATGTGAAGCAGACGTTGTCGGACTCGTTCCAACCAGACGATGGTTGCAAATCCTCAAAGTTCCCTCCCATCCTTTCCCATCCCACTCTCCCATTTCAGAGAGAACCCAAAAAGAGCTGGGCGCGTGTTTATGCCACAATCTACTTGAACAGACAAGAATGGAAAAAAAAAACACACACACTACTATGTAAGCTTTCGTTGGAGTGTGTTGCACTTTGAGATGCCCTATATCAAATATCGAGTAGATAAGAATTCTAGAAATAAGAATTCTATAACTTTTTTATCTGCAAACTTCCACAGCTCATCGTTAGTTCTTGTTCTAAGACATTTTGGATAAATAATATGCTCTTCTTAACAACAATTAAATTACTTTAAGGTCTTAAATAACAATTAGAATGATGAAACTAATGTCAAATCAAATCAAATTTATATGAACAAATTTATATGAGTCTAAATCACATTTCCATATTTGAAATTTAGAAACGCATATTCACCTATTTTTGTATTTTTAAGGCTATTTGTTACACGACTTCAAATATTAATTTGTAAGAACGTTATCCAGCTTTATGTCATTCCGATAACTGTCACTTGTGCATATGCTCACAGCTGGTAATTTCATATTTACAGGGTATTAAAAATTGTGTTAAGCGTTGATTCTTTTGTTCTTGGCGTTTCCTTGTCGTCCTTTTTGGCCAAGACGAGAGAGGACAGAGTGGGAGGCATAAAAGGCTTTCATTTTGGCGCCTTTTGCTTTACTGCCTGGTGGCATGCACCGTCTTCAAAACACGCCACCCCGCTACCCCCGCTTATCCCCTTATTTTATTATAACCTCACCGCACTTCTTTTATACTGCAGCTGCAAGACTGGCTGAAAATTTGTGCTACTTTGTCTTTTGTATGTTCACTTTTGGGGAAACAAAAGCCGCGTTGCAAAAGTAAAAAAAAATATAAAACAAGGGAAACTGCTGCTGTCTTCTAAAATATTTCAACAAAACACAGAGTTTGCATCTTGGCAACGTTTGCAAAAGACAAACACAGCAAGGGAGAGAGAGAGAAAGGGAGAGAGCGAAGACAAAATAATACTAATAGTAATAATAATAATAAAAATAACAGAAGTACTTAATAAAACGAAGACACGACGTGGGCGGCGACTTTAGCTTCAACAAGAGCTTCAGCTTCAGCTACAGCCTCAGCTTTTGCATATGCAAAAGACTTTGTTGTTGTGTGTTTCAGCTGCTGCTTCTTCTTACCTATTCAGTGTTGGCAAACGACAAAGTATTGTACGTTGCACAGGCATTGCAAATATGCAAATTGCATGAATCTGTTTTGGCTGTTGCCGCATTCTCATTCTCGGTTTTGTTGTGCCCCACCTGCCCTTCTCTTTCTCTTTCTCTCTCTCCCTCTCTTTCTGTCTCTTTTTATTCTCCCCCTTTGCTTTGTTTGGCTGCCAGCGGGTTTTGTTCGCGATATCAATTGAATAAACCGCAACTTTGAGGCATAATGACAACTACAAATTACGTAACACTAACGCTGCGTTACGTACTTTTGTTAATTACAGTAACGTAAGACTTTAATTAAAGTTTATTATTTTCCCCTGACGTAAACTGACGCCTCATAACCTAGTTCAATTAAGACATAACTAAAAATGAAGCACAATAAAAGTCTCTCCATTTACATTAGTTGTATATAGCTAAGTTTAACGTAAGCTACGTTACTAAGTTATGCATATTTAGGACAGAAAATCTTTTTATTAGTCTCCTAAGTAGTGTAAGAATAATGTTTTACTTAAGTTCATTTAGTAACCTTAGAATAAAAGTCTATTCAAGGCCTTAAAGAACTATCTGAATGATAAAGTGACGAATAATGTTAAAGAAAAACCATTCCTTCTAAAAGAACTTTAAAAGAAAAAGTAAAACGCCTTTTACAATCCATCTGTGTTCTCAAATTTATTATGATATATTATTATTATTATTTTTCTCGCAATACAAAGAACTTGATGTTTAAAATAATCGTCGAAAATAAAATTTTTTATTTGTGCTGAATTCGCACAAAACTTTCTTGTAATGACTTAGACCAAGGCTATTTTCAAAAGATTGCACAACGTCAAACGATTAGTTAATCGGGTTGTTAGGCTAAAGTGTATTACCTTAACTAATATAATTGAATATTAAATAAGACTTGACTAAGATTCACTTTTAAAAGTGCATACTTAGAACTGAGACAAGCGTTTAATCAATGCTTGGTCTGAAAATATAAAGTTTATAGCCGCTTGCTTGTTAAGCTGCTGCTGTAGTTATTCTCAATGCTAACTAATTGCAACTCCATCGAGAACAAAGTTCTTCTTCTTAGCAAAGTTAAACCAGAACTAAGCTCAAGTTAACCCGCTGCAAAGATCCAATTATTATACGTTATATATGTATGTATATGAAGTGAGCCGAACTGTATAAAATGGAATAAAAACAAAGCAGAGTAGAGAAACAGAGGAAGATGGCAAGAGAGGAAGAGGGAAGGAGACTCAATCGCAGTCAGAGTTCCCTGGCTTCCTCTCTTCCCACTTGCCTAGGCAGTCTCTTCTCAGTCTCTCTCCCTCACTCTCTTCTCCAGACCCCTGTTCAAAGTCTATTTTCAGTCCGAGAGTCAAGCCAAGCTATTAGCATAGTTCTTTTACACTTTTGGCCTTTGTTTCACCAGCGAGCTGTTTGCCTTGGCAGTTCTCACGCCCCTAAGCCCCTCCCACTCCGCCCACCCCGTCCACCTCTAGCAAATGCAATGAAATGAAGTAAGAAAGAAAGAAGAAAAAAAAGGAGCCAAAGCCAAAACGGGGACAACTATCGTCAGATTTTTGCTCCCTGCTGTGTGGCAACTTGTTATGCAAAATCTGCATAATACATTATGCAATTATGAACGTGACAAAAAGTCATCGTCTTCTTCTTCATCATCTGTTTCTGTTTCTGCTTACTTTTCTCTCTCGCTCTCTCTCTCTAACTTTCTCACTTGCTCTTTCACTTACTTGACCTAACGCGACGTATACGCAATAATTTGATGCGACTTTGCATACAACCAAAAGCTAAACCTAAATCCAAAGCAATTGTGCCACATTGTTGTTGTTGCAACTACATAGATGATGTTGCAACTTTTTGTTGTTGTTGTTGTTTTTGTTGCTTTTGTTGTTGTTGGGATTACATATTGGCATGTACTCCAAATTATTTCACACCATTTCACATGTTTAGTTCAAGTCATGCCGTTCAAAATACACTCAATTAATTATAATTTATGTACGGGAAGAAGCTTCTATAAGCATATACACACACGTACGCACACACACGTACACACGCACACACACACACACACACATGTCAACCGGTAATTACCAAAACACACACACAAATCTCTTGACTAACTACATTTTGCATTAGGCTTAAACAGTTTCTTGACTTTTTAGTTAGATTTTCGTTGATTTAATATATTGCACATCAAATATTTAACAACTACATATACATATAAATTCAATTTCTTGAGCATTAGTTTAATAATCAATTGATGCGAGTTGTTTGAAATTGATTAAAATTAGATTACAAATTTATTTTCTCAATTTTGCAATCAATACAGTTTATGAAGTGTTTTTATTTGACAAGAGAGAACATATAAAATATGTTTTTTTTTGCATATGCAGTTAATGTAGTTAATTTATATATTTAATTAACTTGCTTTTCGGTCTGTTTATTTAACTAAACTAATTAAATTAATTATTAAAACTAAACTTGAACGTTAATCGATTCAATGTGTTACACATTTCGTGACAAAATTATAATATATTCAGAGTTCACAATAGACTATTGTAACGGATTGAAATTTGACATTAATTTCTGTTAATTATACGTCAAATTATGTTTCAATTAGTTAACCAGACATTTATAAAAACCGTATTAACAGTACAAATAACTAACTTTAATTTGTATTTGTATTTGTATTTATTTAACAACGCTTTTTATAGCTTTATTAGCAAGTGCTGAAAAACGATGAATAAACAAATTTATCATCTAATTGAATCATCAACCAAATTGCCAATAAAACAATCGCTAGCAACATTTAATTAGCAATTCAATGATATTAAATTAATTTGTTTATCTTAAACAAAGGATTTTTTTAACGTGTTTGTTTTGCGCACACAAAATGATTAAATACTGCCACAGTGTTGGTAAATTTGTTATTGTTGCGTCTGCATTAACCCAGTCAAAGAGGAGACAGGGAGATGAGAGAAAGAGTGAAAGAGAGTGGAGGGAGAGAGAGAGAGAGAGAGGGGAGAAAAGGAGTAGGAATAAGAGAATAGAAAGTGCCTGAAGTGCAAGAAGAGGAGTCGAATAAACGTATAAAAGTGTTTAGCCAAAGTTGGGCACAAAAGCGAAAGGCAACTCTAAAATTTATTAGCGTTGCATTTTAAATTGATTGCGTTACTAATTTATGCAATTTAATTGCTAATTAATGCAACATTTACACAAAACACACACATACAAAGGCCACGTTGGATTTATAATTAGCGGTCAAATTTACGGTTTTTATGCGTTTGTCAACACTGGCTGGTTTTAAAGGCGGAGCGTGTATGGAGGCGCTGCCACGCCCATGTAATTTGCATAAGCAAATACAAACTGACCAGCAGCCAGAGGTGGAGGTAAAAGAGTGCGGAAGGGGGAGCGGTCACAGAGGGCAGTTAATTTTAATGCGACCAGCACAAAGGTTTCCTCTCTCTCTCTCCGTCTCTCTCTCTCTCTCTCTCTCTCTGTCTCTCTTACTCTTAGTCTCTCCACAGATTTGCAGCAACAAAGCAGAGAATTTGTTGCCGCTTCTTTGTATTAGTGTTCTGTGTATGTGTGTGTATGTGTATGTGTGTGTGTGTGTGTGTGTGTGGGCTTAATGAGCCGTTATTTATTAGCTTGCCGTTTTAATTTATGTGTGCAACAAATTAGACGGCCCAGTCTGAAAGCGCTTAAACTATTTGTTATTTTAAATTGAAAGCGTTACCAGACACAGTCCACTCCCCTCCCCCTCTTCTTTATACTCTCTCTACACTGATGAAAAAATATTAATCCCAAATATTTTATTCTGAATATAAAACCATATTCAGATCAAATAGCTGAGACTACGAATTTTACGCTACAAAAACTTGAATTCCAAATGTTTGACTAAAAGTCATAAAATTTTTAAACTGAGGCCCGTTTTCTCAACTTGTCGATAAACTTATAGTATACATAAACCTGTAATTAATAAAAAAAAAAAAGCTTAAGTTTATAGACCTGTAAGGTAATCGTCAAGATGAGAATGCAGCCCTAAGACTTTCATTCTAAAAACTCTATAAGAAATAGACACAGATGAATAAAATATAAGTTTGTGTTATATTTTTCTAATTCAAATCATTCTCTTTAAAATGTTTAGTAGTTTAATTTTATCTTGAATATTTGATAAGTTTTACAAAATTCTCAACTGGTTCTAGCGGCACAAATGTAACACGATGCTTCGATAGCTCGGTATTTAGTTTGGTTAATTTGTATTTAAAGATTAAAAGGTTTAGTTCTTGTTCTTACTTTTGTGGTCTTAAAAATGTGGAATATTTCTAAAAAATTCTAAAGAATGTAAAGTTTTGGAAAGAAGATCTTAATTATACACCCTCTTTTTATCAGTGTTGGCTACGCCCCTGACCAAGACAAACAACAACAGCAACAAATTTGCTGTTGCTAATCATTAAACATTTGCCATAGACTCAATGCATAGCTCAATGTGTGTGTGTGTGTGTATGTGAGTATCTATGTGTGTGTGTTTGTCTATTTCCCTGTATATGTGTGTGTGTGTCAGTTTGGTTCAGTGGTTAAGTGAAATTTATTATCAAAATAAATTTGGTTTTTGGTCTTAACATCAGGTGCGAGCGAGACAAAAAGCACTGCAAAATTTACAATATATGCGTGTTTGGTATTTAAATACTGACAGCTTAAAAGCATTTAAAATTTAAATAGTTACTTTTCGTATAGAATTATTTGAGTTTAAATATCTGTCGAATATTGTTAATTTATTGTTGCAAAATATAAACACAAATAAAATGTATTCTTGAAATTGCCTAAGGCTTAATACCCTATATACTATGAGTGACAATATGGGGTGTATACGCTGTTGTTATTTTAGAGTTAAGGAGGTAAACTATCTATGCAGTTAATTATATATTAATCAGAATATTTATTTACCCAGTTATCATCTATTTTATAGACAATTCCAAGTATCTCATACTTGCGTTCGTAACTCCATTTAAAACCCATTTCTACTATAATCCCTTAATATCTTTTGTCTCAAGTTGAGTTCCAAGTTCCCTCTGCCCTAAAACCCTCTTTTTACGGTGTTAAATAACGTTAATTTGCATTTGTCGGCGACAAAAAACGAACGTTTTTAAGACAAAAGTAGTCGAAAAATATGCAAATTAGCTCAAGTGGTAGAAAAAGTACCAGCTTAAAAGAAAATAGTAGCAGATAAGTTAGTGTTGGCAAAAAGTAGTCGCAAGATATGGCAAACAAGTGCTAAAAAGCATCCGACAAATACCTACAAGAAATTAGCGAGATACCCTGTGTCTAGGAATTGAGTAAGGAGTGTTACTTAAATTAAGTATATACTGTAGTAAGCTTTTTTTAAACACTTTGCCGATACTCAGGCTGCATGATTTAGATAGTTAACTGAGACATACCCCGTGTTTAGGAAGGTATATGCAAAAATACAAGTAGCTTGTAAGCTAAATCAAATAACAAAGTTTAAGTCTAAGGTATACAAAATAATGAATACTTGTCAGATCAATAAAGTTTTTTAAATAAAAATCACGATAGATTGTTGTGATTCTGATTCCAACTGTATTTAGTTTTCTATGCTTCTATATATATTGTCACTTATAAAACACTCTCCATACCCTATTTGTTATATACATTTTATTGTACAGGGTGTTCACAAGTACACGGCAAAATGCGTGAGTGCAGTGAACGAATGAGTGAGTGACGAGCACTGCGACTGCTGCGCAGTCTGACAAGCTGTCGAGCAGCAGCTCTACAAAATACACACACACACATCCACACACACACTCACACACTCACACACACACACATGTGCCTTGGCGTTTATCTGCGCGTAATGAAGACGTTGCAACTTTTGCACCGAAACTAATTTCAAAAACTGAACAGCAACGTCGTTTATTGCATATGTGTGGCTGTGAATATGAGTATGTGTGTGTGTGTGTGTGTGGGGTGTGTTTGGAGTATGTGTGGGATGTGTGTGTGAGTGTCTAGGAGGTTGTGGCATTGCCTGTGAGTAGTACAACATAAATTAAAATGTTAGCTGAAAGTTTTGCCGCTAAAATGGCGCAAAGCAAAAATCACAAGCGATTGTGCAAGTGTGTGCGAGTATGTGTGAGTGTGTGTGTGCGAGTACTCCATGTAGTGTAAATGACACTTAACACAATTAAATAAGCATTTAAAGTTGCAGACACACACACACACACACACAGTTGCAGGCGAAATGACTTAAGTGCTGTGCGCGCAATTACACACACACACACGCATAGAAAGAGAAAAGAAGATAGCACTACCACTAGCTCTCTCTCACTTTTTCTCTCTCTCTCTCTCTCTCTCTCTCTCTCTTCCTCGCTCTCTTTTACTCTGTTTCTGTCGCTTTCTCTCTTGCTGCATATTAAATTAATGGCATGCCAAAATGTATGCTACATAAGAAGCGCAGATCCCAAAAAGTGCTGACTGCCACAAAGCACATTGAACACACACACACACACACACACTCACACACACACACACACACACACACACTCAAATACAGGCAATTGCAATGTGTGCACAATCAAAATTAAAGCCGCCCCTTCAACTGGCAACACAACAAATCCCAACCTACTCAACTGCCACGCCCTCTCTCCCGCCCCTACTCTCTCTCTCTCTTTCTCTCTTGCAATCTTCTCTGCCCCCTCCCCTTTTCTCCTGTCTCTCTCTCTAGTGCAGGCCAGTTAAAGATTTATGCGCTCGTTAAGGGCAGTTTCATGTCAGTTTTTATGTGTCATGCGGTCGTCTCTTGCCTCCTACTTCACATCATTTGCAACAACAAACATAACAACAACAACAGCAACAGCAATAACAACAACTACAACAACAACAAATTGTTGCTAGTCTCATTGTTGTTGGCTGTCATGCAAAATTCAAAATGCTCATCATAAAATGCCTAAACATTTTGCCAAAAACACGAACTTTGTCTTTAATTTAAACACTCAAAAAAAGAGAAAGAAAAAAAGCTGCCAGAAATTGCAGCTCCAGACACTGTGTTCTATTTTATATGTATAATTTATAGCTAGATTTAGTAATTTTATAATTTCTAAACCTTTTCAAATAAAACAAATTTAACTAGCTATATAACTCTGGTAATTTTCTTAATTCTTATTCATTAATATGAAATAACACCAGTTTACAGCCACTTTTGCTCTTAGCCCAAAGTATTTTTCCCGTATAGATTTTGACCTCCTAAACATGAAAAAGTATGTTAAAAATTTTTCTATGGTGTAGTTTTTGCGATATTATTTTTTTAAATTTTTTCATAGGTGACTCAGCTTCTTCGAGTATAAATCGTAAACGCGACTACCGTTTTCAACAAAATTAGGTTTTAACTAAAGGTAATGAAATTTTCTAAAACTTTTTCATTCAAAGTTTTTAAATCAGCTCGATCTTCATAATGTTTGAGCCTCTTAAAGTTGAAAAATTCAATTTTTTTGCGAAAAAAACACAAAAAGGGGTTCAAACAAAAATTCATAAAGTATATTTAACGCAAAATTAAAAATAAAAAAATAATGCAGACATACAGCTTGAACTCTCCCGAGTAAAACAAGCTATCGTTCATAGAAATCGGTGGATTAACTATTGAGTAATACGACTTTTAATGGAAAAACACAAGTTCTAAAAATGTATATTTATCACTTTTCGTGCGATACTTCAATATCGATATTGGATATCTTCGTGCGATATACGTGTATCGCACTTGTGTTGCATGTATATCGCACGAATATCGATATTGAAGTATCGCACGAAAAGCGATAAATATACATTTTTAGAACTTGTGTTTTTCCATTAAAAGTCGTATTACTCAATAGTTAATCCACCGATTTCTATGAACGATAGCTTGTTTTACTCGGGAGAGTTCAAGCTGTATGTCTGCATTATTTTTTTATTTTTAATTTTGCGTTAAATATACTTTATGAATTTTTGTTTGAACCCCTTTTTGTGTTTTTTTCGCAAAAAAATTGAATTTTTCAACTTTAAGAGGCTCAAACATTATGAAGATCGAGCTGATTTAAAAACTTTGAATGAAAAAGTTTTAGAAAATTTCATTACCTTTAGTTAAAACCTAATTTTGTTGAAAACGGTAGTCGCGTTTACGATTTATACTCGAAGAAGCTGAGTCACCTATGAAAAAATTTAAAAAAATAATATCGCAAAAACTACACCATAGAAAAATTTTTAACATACTTTTTCATGTTTAGGAGGTCAAAATCTATACGGGAAAAATACTTTGGGCTAAGAGCGAGACACAGATAATTCTTTTGTAAACTAGTGTAATTAGCATTTTTATAGGCAGATTGAATATTTCTTAGCCATTTCTAGCTAGTTTTTGTAATTTCCAATTAGCCATTTCAGTCCAAGAAATTCGGGCAACACTGGCTCCAAGTGGCATGTGGGGCATGCAACATAAAGTTGCTTACTTTTTGCTAGTTTCAACGCAATTCCTTAAGATGTTATGTCAAGTCATAAACTAAGCAAATTATTAAATCAGTATTTATATGAATACGCATAAGTTTTACTAAACCCACGTTGCCCTAAAGTCCACATACCACACCCCCCCCCTCCCCCCCAAATATACATGTCCTTAGACGGTTTCTGCCACAACGTTGCTGCCACTTTGGGACAGCTGGTTTGTGGCAAGCAGCTTGAAAACATACAACAGGATAAGGAAGAATAATTACGACTGTGTTATGGCATTGGTAATACCCTAGCAATTGCATTTTCATTTTCATTAGAATTAGCATTAGTAAAATTATAGCTTTTGCATTTGCATTAACATAAGCATTAGCAATGTCATTAGAATTAGCATTAGCAGTCGCTTTAACAAAATCAAAAGCATTAAACTTAGCATTAGCATTATCTTAAGGTTTAGCATTAGCATTAACAGTTATATTAGCATTAGTATTAGCATTAACATTAACATCAGCAATAGCAATAGCAAAAGCAATAACAATAGCAACAGCAATAGTAATTCTAATAGCAATAGCAATAGAAATTAGCATTAGTATTAGCATTTGCAATTGCAAAAGCATTAGTATTAGCATTATCACTAGCAATATCATTGGCATTAGAATTAGCATGAGCATCAGCATAACCATTCCCATTGACCATAGCATTAGCAAAAGCAATAACATTAGCATTAGCATTAGCATTAGCATTAGCATTAGCATTAGCATTAGCATTAGCATTAGCATTAGCATTAGCATTAGCATTAGCATTAGCATTAGCATTAGCATTAGCGTATATATTTTCTGATGATCAAGCTGATTAAGAATTCAGACATTTCTTCTGAAGATATTACTTGTAAAACAACAAAATTAGAATATCCACGCGAAAGAGTATAATAAAGAAAAACGGCTGCAGCCACGGCAGCACAACATAAATAAAAAAACGAAAAGAAATGAAAAGAAAACACGAAGAAAAGCCGGAAAAACTGTAAAAAAAAAGAGACGAAAATAAATGGCGTGTATAAAAACGGGCAAAACGAACGTAAATAAGCAACAAAACATGCTGCAAAGGTGCGATGCGAATTTCTGGCAATAGATGAATGGCCATGGGTGTGGTATAGGCGGAAGGTGAGTTAGCCAGGAAGAAAGGAAGAAGCGAGGAAGCGAGGGACGGGAAGACGGGGAAAAGATTGGCATAGCAAAAGCCAAAGCGCCAAAAACTGCTGAAAACTCTGTGCAAACATTTTATGGCACTTTTGGTTTATTTTGTTCAGCTGCTGTTTGTTGCTGTTGCTTTTGTTGTTGTTGTTGTTGATGCCGCTTTAAGTTGCAAGTTGCTGCGCGGTTCATTGCACACATACATATACACACAACAAACAAACAAACACACGTACAACAAACACAGCAATAACTGTTGACAATCTTTGGCAACTTGTGTTGGCCCCAAAGATTTTTGCACGTTGCTTTCTCCTTGTTGTTCCCATTGCTGTTGTTCTTGCAATGTTTCCAATTCAGCCTTTTTTCCGTATAGATCTGTCCTTTTTCAAAATGTCAGGTTTTTACGGAAAACTATCTTTAAATTTGAGAACAGATCAAATATTTAAGAATTACAGTTAGCATTAGTCAGTATTGAAGTTGTATTAGTTTTTCAGCAATAAGTAGTTTCTTTTGACATGCTTCTAGAAAAGCACAACAATATTTTAATAGCACTATTATATTTCAAAGAAATTACTTTTAAACTGAAATAGAATATTGAAACTAACTTAATGAAATCAGTAACCAGAATAATGCCATCATTGGCAAAGTTCATTAGAAATAATTGTCGTGTAATAAAATCTAGTAAAAATCTACATTTATTTTATGCGATTTATGCTATTTTCGATCCACTTTATTATTTTGTTATCCTTTCATAATGATTACTTTTCTGCTTGTATTGTCCTGTTTTGAGGCCAGTAGTTGAGCATCACTGTATTGTAGTTGTTGCTGGCACATTTTGTGTGGCTGTTGTTGTTGCTGCTGCTTCTTTTTCCTCTTTAAACATCACGCACCATCACCGGAAATCGATCTCATCACTTATGCAAAATGTGACGCAGTTAGTTGTGCAAAATTTATACACGTAAAAGCAGCAAACACACACACACACACACAGCACACACACACATTGTATAGCCCATTTCAAAACTGAAACGCAGCAACAACAAACAACAACAATACCAAAGAAGCAACTTTATAACAACGTCAGATTTACGCAAGGAAAAAAATACAAAAAAAAAGTGAATAAACTGAAACCGAAACTTAAACTCAAAACTGAAACTGAAACTTGCCTTCATTTTTTTCCCATTCTGTATTCTTTATTCTTAGCAATTTTTTATGGCACGCTCCACAAAGTAGGCAACACTTTTTTATACTCAGCAACTTTGACTTCGTTGCTTCAGAAAATTGCACAACACTGCACAACAAAAACTTAAAAAGTCGCCTTCGTTTCCGTCCTTCTCTTTCCCTTTCTCTTTCTCATTTTCTCTTTGATTGATTTAAAGCCTAATCCATCGAATTATTCTTTTGATCGAAACTATCGATAACAGATTTATTTGTTGTCCATTTAAAACATTTTGCGAGATTTTCTTTTGAGCAAGCGGTACATTGAAAGTGTTTTCAAAGTTTTGATTGGAAACTGAAAAGGTTTGTTAACAACAGTAACTAACTAGCAGAAAATGCTTGTCGTCTTAATAATATTTGAAGTACATAAATACTTCTAGAATTGATGCAGAATTTAAGAATTATTTGCTTGGAATTTGAGAATGATTTCTTTTCTTTCTGGGTATCTTTATTATTTTTCACTTAAACTTCTCTCATTAGCTATTGTTCTCTACTTTATATCAAATGTTTGTTCTCTCTCTCTCTCTCTCGCTATATCTCTTTCTACCGTCAATTCTCCTAAGCTCTCGCTAAACGCTCGCCAAGGCCCCTTTTTGAATGTAGAAACTCCATTATTTTCCACTTTGACTTCTCTCATTAGCTTTTGCTCTCTAATTCATATTAAATTCTTCATTTCTTCTTCACCCTCGCATTCGTAAGCGTTAAAATTGTCACACAGCAGATGCCATAAAGTGAACATAAAACTCAATACCTCCATGATTCATGGGACCATGAATCCATTCATTCGCATCGAATCATATTCAATGTCGAAATTCCTCCTGCTGAGCTCCAACGTCAAGTCAAAGCGATGGAAATAAATAACAAAAATATGAAATATATGAAATTTAGACTAAAAGTATATCAAAAATGGAGATCCTTATCTGCTCATATCTCATGCAATAGACTAGAAAAAATATATACGAAATAGCAAAAGCAAAAGCGAAAGAAAAATAAATAAATAAAATAAAATCCCGACACGACATCAAATAAAATGCAAAATATTTATATATCATGGAATCCAAAGAAGCAAAAGTAAATGGGTAAGAAAAAAGGATACCAGTAACGTTTGCAGATGCCACCTGCTGTTGCAAGAAGACGCTGAAGACGAAGAAGAAGAAGCTGCTAAAGGTGCTCGTTGCAATGTCTTCGTTGTCTTTGACTTGTGGCAGCCACGCCAACGTGCCACATGCCACTTCGATATGTGTATGTGTGTGTGTGTGTGTGTGTGTATAACTGTCTGTGTGTCAGCTTCAGTTGCCAGTTGCCAGTTGCCAAAAATGTTGAGGCAGCAACAGCAACAGCAGCAGCAGCAGCTTAACCCACAGACAGTTGCCCCATCAACCATCAACCCACCCCACTGTGCCACAATCTATGCCACATCATTGTCACTCGGTCACGCCCCGCGAAACGAAACGAAACTTCTTCTTCTTCTTTTGCTGCTGCCTTCTCCTTCTTCATCTTCATCTTCTTGCTGTTGTTGCTTTTACTTTTTGAAATTGTATGCAAGATTTATTAAGATTTAAAAGCTTTTATGTGTGTCGCTGTCAATTGTTGCCACTGCCACAAGCAGTGGCAGAAAACGAGAAGGACACACAGAGACAGTGAGAAAGAGAGAGAGAGGGGAAGAGAGAGAGAGAGAAAGAGAGAGCGTGGCAACTTTGTATGCATTTTTGCACATTTCGAATGTTTTTCGACAATATTTTTACAAGAATTTAATTGAAAAAATAATACACGAGCAGTCGAGCATACGCGACAGTATGATACCCTGTGTAACCAACAAAATTATAAATGAAAGAATTAAGATAGCTTGAAAAGTCTATTTCGGCACTAGCCACTTCGGCATACAGTTGATTCAGGCAGAGCTAAATTCATTATGAAAAACTTAATTTTTTGTTGTATTTTGTTGCATACCTTGTAACAAACTTAATTAACCCACACAGGGTATAAAAATGAAATAATAAGTTGGCATTGCGCTTTGTGTGTGCGTTCACTATGGCGTATACGCAATGCCAGCCTGCGTCACTCATACGCACCGTACACTGCCCTCAACTGGCAAATAATTAGTTGTTCGCCTCTCTCTTTCTCTTTCACTGTGTGTACGTGTGTGTGTGTGTACGTGTGTGTGGGCATGTAAAATTGTATTGTTTCCGTGCTCTGATTGGTTTTTGGTTTTCTGGTTTTTAGTATTTTCGGTCTGCTGCTGCTGCTGCTTTCAATGGCAAAAAATAATTCAAAATATTCGTAACTACAGCAAATGCATGTCCAAATCTCCACTCTGCACTGCCTATAAAATACCCTGTAATTTAAATATTCAAACAAACAAACTAGTTTAATATGTGTGTGTTTGTGATGAGAATTTAAAATTTATGTCACTTTTCAACAAAAAATGTACAGTTGTTTACAGGGTATCTGCTTGCTCAGTATTTGCTCACAATTAAATGACATTCTTATTTGCTTTGCCCTTTTAGAATAAACGTCAAAGTAAAATTAGTTTTCATTACGACACATTGTTATTGGAGCTTCAATTTTGTGCCTGAAATGAAAACAAAGCATGTATTTGGAGAGAAGGAAAAGTACAAACTTATTGATTAGCTGTCGTTTCTTTTTTTCAGTTTTTCTTTAAAGTCTTGTGATTTTTAAAGGACTTTAGCAGACGAAGGCTTAATTCATAAATATTTGATGAGAAAATATGCTACAGAAAGTCTATCAGACGTAGAACATGACAATTAAGACAATGCAGGGTCTGAGTCAATCTTAGATCTCAATATGGAACTGATGAAAATCGACCTTTCAAACTTAAGAACTTTGGTTCTTCTATTTTTACTGTGTTAAATTTATATTTATCTGAAACGTTCTCAAGTGGGGTCTTAAAGAATAGCAGCTGATGAAGTTGTGCACAGTTACAAAAGGAAAAATATCAGGTTACTAAATATAGTTGAATTTTCCTTAACTGAATTGGCATGAAACCATTTTTAAAACACAAATGGAAACTCGTCCATATTTAATACAAAAAAAAAACAAATCCTGAGAATTTATGAAGCTTGAATTTCATGTGAAACTTTTTAAAAAAAAAGACTGTGAAATAAAGCAAACTTCTCCTGTAGAAAATTAAAAATTCTTTGATATGTAACAAAAATTCCTGAGAATATAAATATAAAGCTTGCATTTGTTCCGAAACAACAGATGAAAAACTCTAAGATAAAGGGGAACATTTTTGAAGCTTGTATATTTGATGAAAATTCTGGGAAATATATTCTTCTAAACCAATTAGTTGACGTAGTTGCAAATGTAAGTGTAAAATAGGTGTTTTATTGAGTGCGTGACAAACGGTGTGTAAACATTAACATGACGAGTAATGCGTTGCGAGTAACGAGTAGCGAGTAGCCAGTAGCTCATTATAAGCATTTGCAAAGTTATTCAAATGATGTGCTCACGTTTTGGCAACGGTGAGTGCAACTGTTGCGGCCACTTAGCTGTGGTTAACACACACACGCACATACACTCCATTTATATATATATATATATATATGTGTGTGTGTGGGTGTGTGTGTGTGTACTTGTGTTTAAATTGAAATTTAAATGAATATGCGACACGTGAATGTGCGGGATCATAAAAATTGTGTTGCTGCAGTTGCGACAAAACTTGCTGCAAACAACGCTAAAACACACACACACACACACATACCCTTTCAAGCACACTCTCACACACACACCTACTCACACGGGAGCAATGTCATCAGTTTTAAGCTGTGCACTTTCTTCTTTTTTCTTTCATTTTGCTTACATAATTTTGTTGCCTACTTTACAGCGCAAGGCTCGAGAGAGCGCGTGTGTGTTGTGTTGTGTGTGTGTGTGTTTGTATATATACCCTAACCATGTCAATCAGGTCACCTTCTTGCCTTTGTGCCGCACAGCCCCGAGGCACATGCAACACATAAAACATTGCAGTTAACCTGAGCTCCAAAACGTCACTCAAATGTCACACACACATGCCCCATATGCAAGGGCAGTTCAATTTGCCAGCATATTTAGTCCAATTACAATTATTTTCAGCCTCAATTACTTCAGTAATTGCATTCTCCGACCGCAATTACTCAAGTAAATTCCTAACAAAATTGGTTTATCAAACAAATAGGAAAATACACTTTCTGAATTGGTAATTATTTCTGTTATTTCTGATGACATAACTTAAATATTTTTACTTATATATACTTGTGTAGTTACAATTGCTCAATACAAGTTCCGATAATATTTGTACTTGCCTGTTTATTGAAATTTTCAGTAATTGCATGTTTTAAACAAAACTCAAAAATGTAATTTGAAAATATTTAACTTCATTTATGGAAACGATTAATTTATTTAAATGTAAGTAACTTTTGCAAGCTTATACAAATGTCTTCAACTGCACTAATAATTACTTTTTTAATTACTGAAGTAATTAAATGTTAATTTAGTAAGATTTTTCTTTTATTCTATTGCATACTTTTCGAGCGACACTCGCAATATTGCTACAAAAGGTCAACGCGGCCGCAATACAAACAAAATGGCGAAGCAAAAGCATTTAGCGTTAATTTTTCTTGTTTCCTTTGCGTTTTCTTTTTCTGATATTGTTGTTGTTATTTTTTGTTAAAAACAATTTGCTTTTTTTATAACTTTTTAGCTTGGGCTTTGCTTTAACACAATTTTAAATTGTGCTTACAATTAAATATTTAAATTGTATTTCAGGTTGAAGTGTATGCGTGTGTTTGTGTCTGCAAGGGTGTGTGTGTGTGAGTACATGAGAAAGTGTATATATATGTGTGTGTGTGTCTGCTTTAAGTGCGGTCAATTTTCAGTAATTTACGTGCGGTTTTTATGTTCCCTCATTTTAAAAATGTTGTTAAATTATTCAGCGCCTACTTGAGACAATTTTCCAAGTTTCTTTTACCCTTTAACTGCTTTCCCACCTTTTAACGGTAAAGTAAGCCATATATATATGTATATATATATACACACTGTATTGGTTTGTGTGTGTGTGTGTGTGTGAATGTGTGCCACATTTAACACAATGACCCGCAGTTTTGACGCCTTTTTCGTGTGTGTTTTGGAATTTGTCATTTGCGGTTGCATAATTGAAATATTAAATATTTAAATATTACAGTAGCAACAACAACAACAACAAAAACAGCAACAACAATGCGACACTAATATGCAGACGTGCAACTGATTACCAATTCTAACGGTTATATGTTAACTTGTAACTGAATACTTCTTTTATTTACTCTTTTGCGTCATTATTTATGTAGTTCAACAAATTTGCATGCGATATGTGATATCACAATTGCAGCACTCTCTCTTTCTCTCTCTCTTTCACTGTCTCTCTCTCACTCTTTCTCTTTTTCAATTGCCGAATCGAGCCTTATGAAACGGTGTAACATATTAATTTCCTCTTAAGGAAATCCTGTTTAACAGCTGTAATGACATATTCAGGCAGAACTAAAATACTTAGTAATTGTAATAGTTTCTTATTTAGCAAAGAAGACACAGCTACTGGAGTACTAATAGTTGAAATGCTTACTTCTCTATGTAATTACCTGTTTTTCTTTTACAATTACCCATATAATTACTTGGGTAATTTAATGGTAATTTCATTGAAGTTTTCACATAATTTTTCGACTATTTTTTCTAATGGTACTTGTAAACGGGAATTAGTTACAGTTCTTTAGTCTAAATACCTTGTAGTAACAAAAATAACTAATTTTGCTTACTTTATGTGTGAATTTCTGTTGCTAATTTGAATTACTTTCAATTAAAAAAGTAATTCAATTTCCTATTTTGCATTCAACACATTTAAACATTTACTTTGTATCCAAACATCAGCTATATATTTGACTACAGGGTAGCAGCACGCATACATCATAAATGGAAGGAGGAGGGAAGATTGTTATAAAATTGAAGATGTATTTAATGCATTAATAATGCATCATTTGGTGGCATTGAAAACAGCACAATGGCTAAAGTTATGCGCATAAATTAATTGATTTAATGGCATAAAACAAATTAAAATAACGCAATAATATTCACACTCTCTTTCAAACACACACACGCACGCACATGCGACACATCCCAAATATATGGATATGTATTCACTTGGATATGGATACATTTGTATTATCCCCAGCAGGTCCTTTATGCTGTCATGTTTGAACGTGATGAACGCCTGTGGCTTTGGCCAACTGCAATGTGTTCACTTAATCAAAGCGTTGCCAACGACACCATATTGTTAATTACTATGTACAATGAGTTACCCTTGAAGATAACGGGTATATCAGTTTACATAATCAAGTTTCAAAGATTTGCTTTCAAACTTAGGTAATAAAAAGAGGTGAAAAGAAATCAACTTGTTGCTAATATTTATTTATCTCTAGTTTGTGCTTTAATATAATGCAATACATTAATATTAATTTGTACAGTAAATATGTATTGTGTAAGTTCAAATATAAAACAATAGATTATTAGATCAATTAACATATCTAATTGTCATGTTATAATTTAACATAATAATTTCTGGACAATTCCCTAGAAATTTATTTAGATCAGTCCAACTATCTAAAAAAGTATTTCTAGTTTAAAAAATCAAAGGGCATTTCATCAACGACAAAGTAAAGTTCATAAATTTTTCTGCAATTAATGTTGCGGCTGTTATTGTTATTTATGTGGTGTTGTTGTTGTTGCTTGGGCGGAAACGGAAATATCAGTCGCCATTTTGTATATAGTTGTGGCAGTTGTTGGTGTTTGTGCATCTTTTGGCGCCGCACTTTGATTAATTGCTTGATATTTATGAAACTGTTGAGCAGCCGCTAATTGCTAGCCTTAAGTTCACACAAATACACATAGGTACTACATATATATATACATCTGTATATATAATAAATACATATACATACTATGTATGTATATACAGAAATGTTTGGCAAGTGTCGCGTGTTGTTGCCAAATGCAACTCTTAACGTCATTCAATTAATTAAAATTTAATATTTATGAAGCTGTCATATTGTGAAAAATTGTGCAATTATGTTAATTTATCAGAGGTGGAACTTTGAGCCACTGACCCAAACACATTAACACACACACACACATGCATACCTATACACATGGCAGTTGACAGATGAAGCTGACATCCTAACGCCTTTGGGAGCTTGCAACTCTCTTAGCAGCCTCTCTCGTTCGCTTATTAGGTCCTGTACTCAAAAAGTACAAAGGGTGTATTAAGTATTTCCCATCTAAATGTGCTTAGCAGGTAAAAGTAAGCGGCAACAGACTAAATCCGCAACTGTTCCGAAAATTTTAATTTCGATTGAAAAATCAACTCGAAAGTCATTCGAGAAACAGGCAAGTTAGAAGAAGACTTACCCCAAAATCTGAGATTGCCAGCTTATAAAAAAAATTATCGAAAATAATTTCAGATATTTTATATTTGGAATATCTTGCAAAAAAACATAAAAACTGATCTTATATTTTGAATTTATATGTATTACAAAAATGGAAAACTCTTTTACTTTGAGCAAACTAATAAAAATTATGTAACAATAATAAAGTCAAGAATTTTTTTATTATGAAATTATTGCCTAACCATTATTTAAAAGTTTTAAACTTAATTAAACTTTTTTATAATTTAAAGAATTCAACTTGGAATTATTATAGGAATAAGTGTAGGGTCTCTCGAATGTAGTTTTCCCGGCTATTATGCTCTCTCTCTCTCTCTCTCTCTCTCTCTCTTACTCCCTTACACTGCCTCTGTCTCTCTCTTAAGCATTACCCCTCTAAGCACGCCTCTGTTCCGCATTATTGGACGCTTTTGGGCTGTTGTCTGTCAATTTGTTGCCGCTGTCAATCCCCATGGACACTTTGTGCTGTTGGCTGATTGCGTAATGTACACACACACACACACACACACACACACACACACACACACAAACCCAGAGGACACACACATGTGTGTGCGTATGTGTGTGTGCATAAATGAACAATTTAAGACTCTCGCTCAATGCTCTTTCTCTATCTCTCTGTGGAGCTTCAGAGCTGAAATCACATTAGTTTTAAGCACCAAGAACATTATGAAGTCATCACGAAGTCATCAGCAATGTCATTGTTGTTGTAAGCACAAGCGTTTATTACATATAATTATTAATACTTAAATAGCCGGTACAGTCCCTTGCCTCCTATACCTAACCTAACCTAACCCTATCACTTTCTACTATCCTATATCCTATAACGATATCGTATTCAATTTGCTTTTGCTATCGATGCATATGAAAATTACATCAGTTTGTGAAAACTGGCAAAATATGAATATATAATGGCAAATAGGACATGCATGGACATGCATAGACCTGCATAGACCTGCACAGACGTGTCCAATTGTACATGCATATGTGCAATGAAATATGCATCACATGTACAAGTATTTTGTACAGATTACCTTTCTTCTCCATCCCGTCCTCGTCTTCTCCCTCTCTATTCTTTCTTGCACACCAGGGCGTATGCGTGTTGACTTTAGCTGCCTGCTAAATGTGTCTTCGCTTGTCCATCTCTCTCTCTCTTCTCTTCGCCTCACTCTTGTTATTAGCTTGTTTGACATTTTTCTTAGCAATTCTCTTAAGCACTTCGAGTGTCTCTGCATTTCTGGCATTCTCAATTTGTCAGACAATCTCATAAGTTTCCCAAATTATATTTGTTGATTGTTTTCATTGTTTAATGTTTATGCTGTTGGCAATCACCAATGGAAATAGTTATTTATAGTTATGTGATTGACTCTTAACTAGCTCTATCAATTCCCATTAATAGTTTCGAGATTGAAGCTAGCTTTAGCAGTTGAATTAACAGACAGACAAGCTTTCTTATAAAGCTGTTAATTAGTAACCTTTTTTTCAAATACCTTACTTTTTAGCTTATGCCAAGTCACGCTTAGTTGTTAGTTCTTACTTACTTGTTCTTGGTTTATACTTATTTGGACACCAGGAGTTGGTTTAAAGTGTAAAGTCGAGATTACAAATCAATTATTTTTAAATGTCAAATCAATTTACAGATCAAACCATAATCAAAATTTTTGAGCCTTAAATAAATTAGACATTAACTGTCATTAATTGTTAAGTTATTTAACTGTTGATTGGCAAAAAGTTAACAGAGACTTTTAGCTGTTACATCTTATTTAAATAAAACGTCTTTTAAATTAGCTTTAAATAGTAAACAGACAAATTGTGAAAATTATCGATAGCAAATTAATCGAAAAGGGAACCTTGGCTTTCTGGTTCGATGTAGAGCCCCTGGCAATCTCCAGCAAGGAAACGAAAGGGGATTCCCCTCACTCGCTTTCGATCTCTTTCTCTTTCTTTTATTTGCACCCTTTACTTGAGCTGTAAGTGAAAGAGTTGGTTGAATTTCACAAAAACTGCAAAAGTCTAAAAACAAAATGTAAAAAACAAGAAAAAGGAAAATAGTTAGAAATGGAAAAGATGAAGATGAAGACGTGGTAGGGATAAGAAAAAAGATGCGTCACTTTTAATTTGTTTGCCAAGCCAGCAGCAGGAGGCAGGCAAAGGCTTGGCAGGGGGCAAGAGGCATGGGGTAAGGTGTAAGGGGCATGGTTCAAGACAGGAGGAGGCAGTCAGGCAGATTCCAAGGATGCCTGTGTCCTCTGGCGACAAAAATTTTGTTGTTGCTGTCGTGGCTGTTGCTGCTGTTGCTGCTGCTGTTGGAAAACTTGTCGAGCACTTGTCGAGGGCTCGTTCTTTTCTTGTGCATCTTCTTCATGTCTTGTTGCCGCTTGCCGCTTGCTGTTGAGTGTTGCAATTAGCAAATAAAATAAGCAGCTGCCGTTGCAGTGGCTATTGCCAATGCAAAGTGCAAGAATTCTTGGAACAGCAACTGCTGCTGCTTCTGTTGCTGCTTCTGCTGCTGTTGACAACAACAATAGCCCAGTTAATTGCTAACAAACACTACAAGTGCCTTGCAACGAGTACAGTCACGTCTCATGCAAATTAGTTGGCCAGGTAACCTTGTTAGAGACTCAAGAAGAAGCAACAGCAGCAACAGCAACAGCAGCAACAGCAGCAGCAGCAACAGCAACAGCTGCTGCAACATCTGCCACTCGGCTTAGTTACTGAGCTACTCAGCTACTCATACATATATGCAAGTGTTGTGTCCCTATCAATTTCTGAAGGCCTTGAGAATAGACAGAGACAGATGCACAGAACGAGAGAGAAAGAGAGAGAGAAAAGCCTAAATACAATCAACTCGAGCAAAAGCAAAAGCGAAAGTTGTTGTTAAATATACCAGCAACAACAACAACAACAGCAAAAATTGAATTCCATTTAAATAACAATCTGTCAGGCATTCAAGATGAAAAACTGATAGAAAAGCAAAGAAAAATCATATCAAATTGAAGCTTGTTGAAATTTTGATTGAACCATGAAGGAAACTCGAGACGAAGCTTTCGTCGAAACCTGTTTGCATATTGCACCAGCCATAACAATACTAGGGAAAGTGAGAAGCATAAAGAGAGAAGCGAAGGCAGCTTGTGAGGTATGAAAAGAAATGAGAAGAAATAGAGAATCGCAAGGAGTTGCTAGAACAGCAGGAGAGTGAGAAGCACAGGGAGAAGAATAGCGAGAAGCAGAGTGAGAAGAAAAGTGAGAAGAAAGGACTTCGAAAAGAACAGCCAGAAGAAAAGCGAGAAGAACATCAAGAAGCAGAGTGAGAAGAAAAGCGAGAAAGACATCCAGAAGAACAACTAGAAGAAAAGCGAGAAGAACATCGAGAAGAAAGACAAGTAGCTAAGAGTGAAGCAATGTATATAAGAAAGTAGCAAGGCTTAAAACAAAGCGTGAAGCAGAGAAAAGTGTAAGCCGCGAGAAGTAAAGTAAAGCAAGAAGCTTGTGGGAAGCAATGTGAGGAGTGAAGAAAAAGAATAGAGAAGAGAAGAGAGTTCTTTGAAAATATTGTTGATGAAAGTGAACAAAGCGAGAAGCATTTTAGAGAACTGGAGAAAGAATTAAATCAAAAGAAGAAAGTCTTCTACATTCTCTTGTAGCTTTTCTAAACTCAGAAACTTCAAGCACAGTTGGTGACATAATAAATAAGTGAACTTGTCTATGAATTGCAACAGGATTATGGAATTTGTCATTAACATATGTAATCAGCTCTCAATTGCAACAGGATTAATAACAGATACACACTCTACAATTTTAAGCAAAGCTGTCGAAATTCCTACAAAATTAAAAGATACACTACATTAATAAGTTGAATGCTCTGAATGCAATGCATGCTCAATGCTCAAGAGCTTTGTCTCTATTTGTGATTTGGGGCTTTAGAAATGTACACAATTGTATATCCCATTTATCTATTCTTCTTTTCTCGTTTTTACCATTATTTTTTTCTGGAATTTTCATCAAGTTACTGGGGCATGCAACGGTAAATTGCAACTGTAACTGACAACTGCAAAGCCCATATGCAAATATTGGAGTAAACCAATCCATTTTTGGAGCTATTCAAGCAAGAGACAAACATTCGAGTCGAGACCGAAATCGAGACCGAGTTGGAGTTCGAGTCTCGATATGGCCACTAGAACATTTTAGAGCTATTCCAGTTCCATGGCTATTATTTTGGCTTGTTGCTACCCTGTTAAAATTTAAATAACAGAGAAGAGGTAGTTTGTATTAAAAGATACTTAAAAAAGCAAGTTAAATATTTCCTTTGAATTGTTTATCTTAAACAAATTTAAGGTTTTTAGACTTCTATATATTGATTTACAGCCAACTGACAAATTAGTAGTAATGAAAATAAATTTATGTATTATATTAGAATTATATATCAGCAATAATATGTAATAGTTTGAAGCTTAAATTTTAATTTGAAAACATAAACAGTTGCAGATATCTGTGTTGTACATTTTCAGAATAAGTTGCGTAAATAATTCTACAAAAATAAATTATAAATAGTAAATAAAGTTGCAACTGGTCATGTGGTCAACTGGTCAATTAAAGTCTTTATAACCCTTAATACCAAATGCTTTAAAGAAGCATGTTAAATTATTTGAATAAAGAATCCATCTATCATTCAATCTATCTAATTTTCAGTTTCAATATTTAAATCGTTTTAATAATTAAAAAATCTATTAATTTTTATTTATTTTTGAAAACTAAATCCTAGCCCAGCAAGACTTAAAACTAAATGATTTTTAATTTAAATTTTTAAATTAGTTACTGAATGAAAGTTGTTTGATTAACATTGTTCAAATTTCGCTATAAAGAAATTTAAATTATATTATGATTAATATTATAGCTATTATTGTTATAGTCGAATAGCTTTATCAATTGAACTTTAAATTGTAGCTGTGTGCAGGGTATTTTCTAGTCGATCACTCTCTTTCTCTCTCTATTTGTGTCTTACGTGTTACATGTTTCATGCTCGGCTTGTGTTGTTGCATGCGCCACTGACACGGGCAGTCTTGCAACCAAATGTGGCCACTTCCACTTACGCAGATTACAATCTGTTTTTATGGCATACCTGTCACACACACACACACAACATACTCTCTCTCTTTCTCTCCTTCTCCTTAGCATCCAGGAACCTTAAGTGCATAAGGCAGCTTTTGGACTGTTTCGCTTCGTTGCCAGCTAAAAAATATGTTTAATCATATTGTAGGGACACTCACATATACACCCACATACACACCCACAAACACACACACGTGGATTGCATTTATATCCCTGTGTGTGTGGCGCATTATTTATTCCCTTTAATGACGCTGGCGAGTCGACGCTGCGTATACGTTATGTGTGCATTGCGTATACGCAGCGTGGCCAAATGATGTTTCAACTATTGACAAGCACGTTAAGCCAATTTGTATCTTAATGAAAATAAAAAGAAAAGCAATTGCTGCTCAGTTACAGCCCAATCCAATTAAATAACTTGGGCTTCAATTCACTTACCATTATGTTAACGATAACTAGTTAAAACTTTAAAGCAAACAATCTGCTTCTGATTATTTAAGAAGTCCCGCAGTCTATGTATCTTTAAAGTCTACAGTAAACTCTTAAAAACTTTATCATTAGCATTTTTTAGTTTAGACCAAAAAGCGTAACAATCAAAACTTGAAGTGTTTCTAACTAGTTTCTAACTTTAATACCTTTATACATACCTTCAGCTATTATTTTCTTTACAAATATTAATTTTTCTATTTATTGGTATATTTTAATTTTAAAGATGCGAAAATAATAATGAACTAATAGAAAAAAATTCAGAATTAGATTTTATTTTCTTAAAGTATTTCGTAAAAATGAGAAACTGATTGATTTCCTTAAAGAGTCAAGTGTCGATAAAAATTGAACGATAACTTTTATTTAAGAAAGTCATAAAAAAAATCATTTACCGACTTTTATTTTTGAAATCCCAATTTTAAAGTCTACATTAATTATACTTGTAAAAAACTTATTAGAAATCAACAAGAATGTAATAGAAAATTATGCAAATTAATATTATCCTTGTTTATTTCACAATGCTTACCAATTCTTACTATACAGCTAATGTTACTAATAATGAAGAATGAAAACATAATGATGATCGTAACAATAATGTTTTTGTAAATTCAAGTTTAAATGCGCTTTAATATAGAGTGAAATAACAGAGCAAAACTACATAAACAATGTTGTAGTTGTTGTTGCTGTTGTTGTTGCTGTTGTTGTTAGCTAAGCTAAAAGCGATATGCATATTTGATTTGAGGTATAACCTGCCCCCCGTCTATCCCCCATCCCCCCAATCTACCCTCTGGCAGTTGGAAAATTGCAAATGCAAACACTTTGGAAAATGTCATTAAAATGGCGCGACAAAGTCATCGGTAATGCCAGCACCGCTGAGAACAGCACTTGCAACCCACTTTGCAGCCCACTTTGCGTGACATTTGATTTGACACTTCAATAGCTATTTTTGGTATGCGGCCACGCCTACCTGCCCCGCAGCAACAGCAGCAACAGCAGCCACAGCAGCAACAGCAGCAGCAACAGCAGCAACATCAGTTGGCAGTCAATTTTCACGCTTGCAATTCAATTGAAAATTGAAAAGTGTTTAGGCAGTTGATTGAAATGCATGCATGTGTGTGTGTGAGTGTGTGAGTGTGTATGCGTATTTAGTATGCCTGGCATTTGCCATCGATTGCTGCTGTTGTCGACTTTTTGCATTTCCTCTACTTTTCTATTTTATACCACACATAGAGGAGTATTATAACATTGTCCATATGTATGCAACAGGCAGAAAGAGGCATTTACATCTACATATGTCGAATATTGTAATATACAATGTAACTAAATTAGTAGATGCAGATCTCTGCAAGGGTGGACAATCTTTGGATCACCAAAGATAGCTCTCGTTATCTTTTCATCTATTTTTTTGTGGTTTGTTAATTTTGAATTGCATCAAGAAATCCAACCGGAATCCTCCCATAACCCGCTCGTCACTATACAAATTGCTAATTGCACTTGCCAATTTTGTTGCTGTCAAGCAATTAGCCAAATGGTAACGCCTACAATCAGCTAACAGGCCATGAACATAGCCATGGCTCAAAGCTAAGCAGCTTAACGTTTATGCCATGTGCCCCATAGAACTGAACCAAAAAGGAAAAAAAAACCTTTTCAAATGCTCACATCATACTTGTTGACACTGTGTGTGTGTGTGAGTATGTGTGTCTTTTATATACGGTTCCAAAGAATTGAGACTCATTCTAGATGCATAACTTTCTCTATATTTTCCTACCTATACCTATCTGTAAATTCATTCTCTCCTTATGATACCATATATTAGGAGCGCTAGATTTGAAAGTACATAACTTTTCAAGCTTTAATTTGAGCTGTAAATAAGGAATTCTTTATGAGAAAAAAATTCTTTATAAAAAATATTGGTATTTTGGAAGATTTACTATTTTATAAAATGACGAATCAATTTAGAGGTCAAATCATGTTTACAATGATTATCCGCATAAAAGAAAAATTAGTGAAATGTTTTAAAAGTAAGTTTACTTTCTCTTCAACTATGTATCTGTTCTATCATTTATTAAAAAGACTCTTCCATAACTTCTTTGTTTACTATTCGAATACTGTGAAATTTTAAGGAAATAAAAATAGTTGTGTGTATTTTATAAAACAGCAGTATACCACAAAGAGAACGAAACGATCAATAGCAATTAGAAACAAAATAACAGAATAATTAACCTAAATAGAGTATGCAGAAAACGTTCTTTAGTAATTCTTAAAGTAATTTAAACAACAAAAATTTAAATTACATAAAATAAACAAGGCTAGAAAACGTTTCCCAAAATATACTAAATAGTTCAATTATTTCGCTAAAATTTTCCATGTGATAGAATGCAATAATCCTTGATTTTATATTCAATTCAGATATTTAAATTTGAATTTGAATAGTAACGATGATTACACCCGATTACTGATCGCTTGAAGAAAAGTAGTTTGTATGACACTCGCTAGAGGGCGATATGCTCAGAAGCCCAGGATCAGCTGGACTTTAATCCGCGTTTTCCAATACTGGTCTAATGACAAGTGGAGCGGCCGCGGGCGCGTGTAATAAAAAAGGAAACGGGGCAGTCTCCCCTCTCACCCACAACTTGTGGCAGCCACCGCCGATCCGTGATCCTAATAAAAACGCTCCTGGCTAACGGCTGATGTCCGGCACCAAGCGACGACTCCAGGTGAGCAGCAGGCAGCTCGCAAAACACTCTAGTAAGCGCCAAAATTTTTTTTTTCACAGTCAGTGAAAAGTGATGTCTCTGGTGTGTCTGTTGTATACATATGTATGTGTGTGTGTGTGTGTGTGTGTGTGTGTGTGTGTGGGCGAATGTGTGTGTGTAGAGATATGTGTGAATGTGTGCGCTACTAAAGCGCTTAAGCGCATATTCATACATTTTAAGGCGATTTCGTTTCAAACGCTCATTTGCATTTGTTGCTCTTTTTCATACCCTGTTTTCTTTTTAATTTTGTTGCTTTTTGTTGATATTATTGTATTTATTATTGTTGTTGTGGCCATTATTCCAATATTGTTTTCCTTTTTCCCGATTTGTTTATTTGTATTTGTATCGATTGAAATCTCTTACCAAACTTCAAAGCAAACACATCCCTCGATTTCATTTTTAATCCCAATTTTTTTTATTTCCTTTAGAAATGACAAATGTAAATAAATGGAAAATTTAATCTATGAAAAGAGAAGCAGAGAAGCAATGCATATGGTTGTTCAAGCCTATTAGCTTGAAAAAGGAACTTGGAATCATCTTTGTCGCTTTGAAGCTATCAAAGACAACAACAAAATAAATCTAATAGAAAGATAACAATAAATAGTTGTACCAAGTTAACTAAGTTAACAAAATTTTGTGTTTATATTTTAAAGGGAATTAATTTATGAACTAGAAACAGGACCTATCGATTGGCATTAAAAGACTTGTTCTAAGAATAAACAAGCTAAACATTGCACAAAGGAAATGCGCTTTTTCATTTTGGAATGAGTTACAGAAATTATACTAAAAAAAATATTTGCAGCACACTTTTAGGCAGAGTAAAATAAGTCATAGTTCCGATGCTGAACCATGGATGGCGCCACTTAAATTATAGTTCCGCCAACGAACCATGGATGGCGCCACTTTTCAGCGAAGCGTTTTTTAGAAAAATCGCTATATCTCCGCCATTTGAAGGACTCTTTTGATATCCTTTCGTCAGTTGCTAGTCCTGATTGATGCGCTTTTTTTGACATAGGACTCGTCAGGATACGGCAAGGATCAGCGAAGTTGCATGATCTCTGACATGCTGATTTGGCTGTTTCAAGGACTTTCGTCCTTTTGATGACATATTCCGATTAAGGAGATCAAGAACAGTGTGTATGCCAAAGGACATCAAAATCGTCCTTTAAATGGCGGAGATATGGCGGGTTTTCTGTTTGAATATGATGTCCTTTAACGTTTTTTTGCTGTTACTCCGCCATATCCTGCAGGATTTTGACAGGACATGTCTCGTTCGATGCGCAAGGACGAAATCTATCGATTGGCATCAAATTTTAGATCCTGCAGGATATGGTCAAGCTATGAGCAAAAAACTAATAAAATGTGTTATCCTTTGAAGAAAATTAGCTCTAGCTCGGCCATATCCTTGCGCATTTTGACAGGACATGTCTTGCTAGAATCGTAAGGACGAACTCTATCGATCGGCATCAAAAAATTATGGGGTCATCTAAGAATCCGACACTTGTAAAATTTCAGTCTCAAATCGCTGAGAAACAGGACGAAAACAGGAAATCCGTAATATCTCGGAAACTACAAGGACGATTTGGATGTCCTTTGGCCAGATGATAGTCCTGGATGAGACAATTTTTTGACACAGGACTCGTCAGGATACGCCAGGATATAGCCGAGATATGGGCAATTTTCTCTATACAAAAATGTCCTTGTAACTTGGCTGTTTCAAGAACTTTCGTCCTTTTTGTCACTGATTCTGATTGAGTACAACAAGGACTATCTGTGGGCCAAAGGACATCATGATAGTCCTTCAAATGGCGGAGATACGGCGTAATTTTTGCCTTTTTACCAATTTTGACCAATTTTTGCATACTTACCCCTTGGGACATTTTTGGGAAATTTTTTTGCAGATCCTGGAAATCCTTGAATGCCAATCGATAGTCCTGCCAACGGTGATTACAAAAAGGTATGTCCTTTTGAAATCCTGCAGGATATGGCCAAGCTAGAGCTTAAACAAATCTAAAATATGATGTCCTTTAACGATTTTTTGCTCTTACTCCGCCATATCCTGCAGGATTTTGACAGGACATGTCTCGTTCGATTCGCAAGGACGAAATCTATCGATCAGCATCAAAAAATTTTAGATCCTGCAGGATATGGTCAAGCTAAGAGCAAAAACTAATAAAATGTGTTATCCTTTGAAGAAAATTAGCTCTAGCTCGGCCATTTTAAGGACGATTTTGATGTCCTTTGGCATACACACTGTCCTTGCTCTCCTTCATCGGAATATGTCATCAAAAGGACGAAAGTCCTTGAAACAGCCAAATCAGCATGTTCAGAGATCATGCAACTTTGCTGATCCTTGCCGTATCCTGACGAGTCCTATGTCAAAAAAAGCGCATCAATCAGGACTAGCAACTGACGAAAGGATATCAAAATAGTCCTTCAAATGACGGAGATATAGCGATTTTTCTAAAAAACGCTTCGCTGAAAAGTGGCGCCATCCATGGTTCGTTGGTGGAACTATATTTCTAAGTGGCGCCATCCATGGTTCGGAGACGGAACTAAGACTATGAAAGCGGTTTTTTTTTTGAATATGTTTGTTTTTTGTTTCCCTTCTGGGGGGCCCCTAGATCCTTCAATACGATGTAAATCAAGTTAATTGAAAAAAAATATCTGTTTTTTATTTTATAGTTCAAACAACATAAAACAATTATTAAATGACAATTTTAGTTACTAATTAAAAATAAAAAATAAAGCATCCCAAAAATCTTTTGAGCATTTTTCAAGATTACATCTTTTTGCAAATATTCACTGTTTTCAATAATTTATGATATAAATTAAGCATGTTATAAAGTTAAGATGAAGTTTTTATGTTTTAAATTTGAAATGATAATAAATTAGTTACAAAATAAACCCATGTTTCGATTTCTTAAGCTTTCGCTAAGATCCGAAACCTTAAAGCAAAATTAAAGATAACCCTTACGGAGACCTGATTATTTTCCGATGGCCACTTGAGTCGTCGTTTTTCCTCTCTTTTGGACTCCTCTTTAGACCTTCAATCGCTCCTGGACGTAAAGCAGGGCGTCGTTGAGTATGCGACGCTCGAGTTGACGATACTGCAAGATCATTATATCTATTTCCAGCTTAGAATCAGGTTGATCCTCATGCTCCACATCGTTGTGCTGCAACTGCAACGCCTCGAGCTGCTGCACCTCATCTGCCTCAGGTAACGTTGCTTCCAGGACACCAATGAGTAGCTTAAAACGGTTATACAAAAACTGCCAGGTGCGTGTCTCCAGGTCCGTTTCGAGGGCACAATCAATGTGCAACAAGTCGACAGCACGCTCCACATTGCTGCACCAATGGTCCAACTGATCGCTGCTCATGTTGAATATGCGGACAAATGCCAAAAGTTCACCGGAAATGAACTCCGGAGAAGGAAGCACTCGCAAAGTCTTGATACGCAGCTGAGCTAAAAGACGAACACGTTGACCGCTCAAAGCATCCGATGTACTTTGGCCTAAACGTATCTCCATATAGTTCTTGGCATTGTTGGGATCAACAAATCTAGACAAAGAGACAGAGAAAGATTAAAAGTAAATATTTAGAAACGATGTCATCTGTGACAATTTCTGCTGCAATCCAAATGAAGTCTTGTTGATCGATGAAAAATAAATATAATCAAAGATTGTGAAACTTACCCACCGTGTACCAAGGAGTCGGCAATGGAACGATCGCCATAGTAGATAAAGAATTGTTCACCCGCCTTACACGCCTCCTGGGCGGCACAAGACATCAATCGTGTTTCGGCGTTATAGAATGAGGTTATCTTCCCATTGCGATTATTGGCCATTTCCCAGAAGGGTATTAAGGCCGAGATTGGCTCTGGCTGACTTTCCGCTGGCACCACATTCTGACGTGTCATTACTGTGGACACCGCCCATCTGAAAGATAGATGATATATAGTATTATACTTAGTTGACAACATTTATTACAAAGACTACAAGCAGCAACAACACTGAGAGAATTGTTCACAATCCGCTTGTTTATAATACTTAATCATAAACAAAGTTGCACTTGCTCTTAACCTCAGACAACTTTTTGTTTTTCATAATTTGCTACAGTTTCGCATACCCTTACGTAGGGTACTATAAAACTGTTACTTACAACTAAGGAGAACTTTAAACTGTAGTAGATGATGAGAAATTCCAATTCGATTTATCTGTAGCAAATAATTATTGGTCTTTACTGATTTACCGTCCAACTGATTCACTAATCATAGTGTTGCCCAAACGATAGGAGCTAGAAGACTGCAATTCGTACATATCCTAGACATAGATAAATGTATTGGTAAATCATAAACTTGGTTTAGCTATAGTTAGTTACACATCTAATAGATCTATGTAATTGAAGCTAACCCAAGTTGAATAATTTGAGGTGAAGAATGGTCAAATTTATTATAAAGATTAAGAAATACTTTTATCAAATCTGTAAAGAGCATTTCCGCTTCTCCAGGTTAGATTTATATTTATATTTTCTGACCTTTTGCTGTTTTCTCATTGGAATTTGCTTGGCTTTGGACCACAAAGCAAAGTTTTCCATTTAATTGCGCATAAATTTTTCAATTTAATTATGAAAAGCAGCAACTTGTTTGAAGTGGTTAAAAAAGGTTTCGTCCAAGGACTCACGCAGTGGAGGGATGGGAGGTGATGGAGGAGGGAAATCAGCAATGAGCTGGGTGCCGTTAGAAATCAACAGCAGCAGCAGCAACAGCAGCAACAGCAGCAACAACAACAAGGAGAAGAACACAAAAAACAATCACGACAAGCAGCTAAGCAACTTTTTGCGGTTACCGGACTCCTTTCTACTCTCTCTCTCTCTCCTTACCCTTTCAACTCTTCTCTTGCCAAATTGGACTTTCCCTTGAGTTCCGGCTGCGCTCTGCCCTTTGTATTGGCCATTATGTCTTTTGAGCCGCATTTGCAGTTGCCACGCTAAAGTGTTTTTTTATGTTTCATAGAAGGGCATAAAACTTATCAAAGTTATCAAAAAAAAAATAATATAAAAAAATACCTTTGCAAAGTGCCTGTAAAAGCCACTTTAGCAAGTAATCGGAGCTCAAAGGAACTGATATTTCTACTTTGAAGCGGTGACTGTACTTACTTTCAGCTATAGACAAGACTGTACTTTGACTTTACATGACTATAATAAAGTTTAAGTAGATCTCTAGTTAAACTCTATATAAAGATCAGGCATTTTCAACACTTTTGCATCTTTGTTTTTAAAGCTGCTATCTAAATCCTATCGATAGCTAAATGATGATAGCCTTAGAGCGATATTGACATTTATCGACTGCACACACAATGAACAACAAACAGCTTGACAATAAACTGTCCACTAACTAAATCAGGGCACAAAAAAACACAAGCAAAAAATGGCAAAGCGAAGAGAGAGAAGGATTAAAGTAAAGGATAGAAAAAGTGAGGTTAAGCGCTGCATGTGCGGCAAGCGAAGCGAAACGCGACGCAACCTCTTTTTGTTTTTCCACCTGCTGTTGACAGGCCAAGTTCTAGAGTGTTGCCATAGCTGTCAACGGACAAACACACGCGCACACACACACACACACCATCCTATAAGGTCTTTCATATGTGTGTGTGGGAATTTAATTTAATGTACTGCAAGCTCGCTGGGTTGCATTTTAAAAGCGTCACTTTCGCTGTCGCTACCATTGCTTTCCATTTCTTTCTCTTGCTTTCTCTCTTTTCTTCATCTTCTGTTTCTGTTTCTCCTTCTCCATCTTGTTCTTCCACTACTTCTTCTGAGGTCTCGGCCCTCAATCTGAGATTTGCGTAGCTTCTGTCATTGGAATCCTGTGTACAAAGCTTTCGTTGAATGAAACAATTCGATTGCCATTGACGTCCATCTTCATTATGCATGCAATTTCCGAAACCAAACTTGGCTAAATTGAAAAACCAGGCTCAAACGAAGCAGCAGATGCGGTCGGAATGGACAAGAGGGAACAAGAGGTGCCTGCCTCCAATAGAAGGCAGTTAGTCATCCTTCATTTGTAAAAGGTAGACGACGACGACAACAAAACATGTCGCCACAGTCAAATGATTTGCAGTGAAATGCGTTTAATGCATTTTCCCATCACATGAACTTTACATTTTCAGATACCCTACAATGCCCTATCTACCCTCATAAAGTGTATACGCAAGTTTGGTCTTAACACAAAATGATCAAATATCTTAAATATCTCGATCTTCGAAACAAATAATAATATGAAAACCAATTACATAAATTTAAATATTTATTCAACAACCAAGCTCGACTATGACTTCATTTAAAATAATAGTTTAATTTTAATTTCAAAACTATATGATTATCCTGTTTCCAGTTAAAGTATCCTGAAAAGTGTCTTTCATAAAATATAATTTTCTTTATGCTGCCTAGTATAATTGATAAGTGAGTGTTTAATCAGAAACTTTCAGTGAATTTAGATACTCATGAAGTTTGGATTGAAAAAAGACTAATTTCCGAAGTTTATTGAAGTAAAAGATCATGAATTTGTGATTTTCCTTTCGTCTTTGCTTCAATCAGAAAATATTACTCTTAGCGGTAGTAAACGGAGAAAGAATTTCTCTTTTTTTGTGACGAAAGCAGCTTAATTGTATTTACAGGGTAACTAACTCGCAGTGCATTTGTCAATTGATGTGGCGCCTGAGCTTATGCAACAATTTCTGGCGCTGTTCTATGCCCTTTCATATTGTTCTATTCCACTTTGAGCTGCGGGGGCGTTAGGAGTAAAGAGGGGCAGGGGCGGGGGCGATGCGGGTCACAGTTTGTTTTCAATTTAACATTATTTTTGCATTGTTTGCAGTTGTCGCAAAAAGTTTTTAGCTGACTGCCGCCTACCAGTTTTTCCTCGTGCATTTTCCCATTTTCTGCCTTGTTTCATTTGGCATATTGTGTAATGAGTTTCAGTTCAAAAAAGGGTCCAAAAGAAAGCGTGAGAAACGGCGAAAGGGAAGAAGAGAGTCAGTTTTGTTGCTTTGCTTTGTTTGTTTGTTCAACTTTTTCGACAACAATTTAGTTTTGTCATTAGCCTTCGGCTTAATTATTTTCACAGTGTGCGACGCACAAAATGAAAATTTGCTAAGGTAATTTCGAGTTTCTCAGTGTGATCATCAAATGATGAAGACTACAAAAGAGACAGAGAGAGAGAGAGACGGCTGTGACTAGCAGATACCCTGTTAACAGTTTAAATACACATCTGAGTAAGTTAAGGAGTCTGCGATGCTTCCCCTGCAAAATTTCTTTAGTTCTCTTAGATTTCGTCTGAAACTTAAGACTTATAGAAAATGAATCGATAGTTTGTCGATAGTCTCAAAGATAGTTCAACGATAGTAGAATGATACTTTCGTGTAGAGTTAACAGAGAGAAAATTGAGCACAAATTTCTAAGAAAGAGCCAAGTGAATGTATCCAAGATAGTTCTGAGATAAATATAACAAAGATCAAAGATCCTTTCGATTTGTGATAGTTGTAAAGTAACAATATAAGAATATTTCTCTTATAGAGAAAATATTAAGACGATAGTAAGTCACAGCTACACATTTAGGAGAGTATCAAAAGGGTATCAACCCAGAAGCCACCTATCAATTTCATTAATGTTAGTTGCACAGTAAAACCGCAAACAGGGACAACACACACACATCACACACACACACACACATAACTGATTCATAAATGCATAAATCGACATTTGCATTAGACTGATTAGAGCTGAGAGTTTGTATAGAACTCAACAAGAGTTGAGAGGAAGGGGATAAAAGAGTTTTTGGTTTGAGCCAATTACTCAATCAGCTCGAGGGATTTGAAATATGTTCGATGATGCCATCATCATAATAATCAGACGACGCATAAACGTCAGCTGCCTTTTGCACTCCTTCCTTCCTTCCTTCCATCCTTCATCATAAAGAGAAGGAAATGCTATAGCTATGGGGAGGTATGTACTTCACTAAAGAGGGGTGCAAGTGAAAGGGGATAATCACAAGGGGAATTTGAAAGGGAATTGCTAGTCCGGCGGTAAATTGAAAATTAATTACGTGAACACAAAAGAGCCTGCAGTCACATTTTGACAGTCCATCTCAAGCTCTGTCTCTCCTACTCTCCCTCTTTCTCTCTCTTCGCTGTATTTCCATCTCTTTCGTTGAATTTAACTTGTTGTCCTTAAAGCTCTTGAGTTGCCTGCTTTGCTCCTGGCTAACACTTATTACCCTCTCCCATCGAAAGACGTACAAGTTAATTATGGAATGAGGAAGCCTTGATTGCCTAGACAAATCTGTGTGCTCAAGATTTATGATATTATTTTGGCATCAAATTGAAAAAGATATTTACAGCAAAAAAGTATGTTTAATAACACTATACACATATTTGAACTGTAACCTTCATAACGGATGTAATGCTTTTTGTCGAAGATATATATACTGAATCCGAAATCACATGAATTCTCTACCTAAGTATTTCTCTCATACTGAAAAATTGAGATTTAAGAATATGAAAAGTAGCTTTTTTCACAAAAAAAATAGGGGGATCCTTATTTATAACTCTTGAAAATCATATTGTTTCAAAATATAAAATCAATTTGAAAAAGTATAAAATATGACTATTAAGAGACCAGTATTTAAGACTCAATGTTATTCAAAAAAAGAACCTAAGGACATTTTTGTTTTGAAATCCACCATTTTTCAATGTTGAACTCATTGTGCTCAAAATGACATTTCGCTAATTCCATTTTATTCACAACAGGAAGGTTTCAAAAATATTCAAACGCCTCGGGTTAAAATTTGTATTGTTCATTTGTCATCGAGAATCGATCAAAAGTTAAAAATCTAAATATAAATTATTTTGCAATTTTCTTACTACTTAAAAGAAGTGGAAGTCATAAAATGGTTGAAATATATATAGTTGGAAGATATTTTGAGTACTTTTTAGTGGCAAAAGTTATGAATGTGCAATCGATTAAGCAGCACCATTTACTCGTGGAGAAGATGCCATCAATCAGTTGAGTCCATCAATCAATAAGTCAAGCGTTGTCCATGCGCTAACCAGTTTCATAAATCTTACCCTTCAACCCCATCGCTCGCTGCCTCCCTAGCAATGCTTAACGTTGGGGAAGGTATCAATAAAAATAACGGTATAATAATATTATTATTAAATATTATTTTTAACTTTATAACATTTAGTAAAAATATCTTACTCAATATAAATTGAATACAACAAAATAACATAAATAAATATTGTAGGAAAAAAGCTCTCTTAAACAAAAGCTTTTTCACCCGGGTGCAAATGTTGACGAACCCTGCTTTAATTGACATACTTATTGTATGTAAAAGTGGACAATATTTCCATTGCATTGAATACCATATAGTTCTTTACTCAAGCATATTTTTCGTCTCTCTTTCCTTCTCCTTTCTCTCTCTCTCTTCCTCAAAATGTACTCATGTGTTTCTTGTCTCTTTTCATTCTGTTACAGCAGCTGTTGCAAACTGGTGTCTCGTTGATTGTCGATGATGGAAAATCGACACCGGAAACTGCCGTTGGAGGAGTTGCAACACGACGTCGTCCTGGCGGTGGCAACATTGGCGGCGTTAAACGGAAACGTCGTCCACAGCTGCCACTTGCCACAATGGGCGCCACCGAGGAAGGGGATGGGGCGGCGGGGGAGCAGGGAAATACATATTGGCGTGGTCATGTGGAGGATGATCACAGTGGAGGAGGGAGACGCAAACAGTTGCCCATAAGGGAACCAATGGCAGCCTTGGAGCGGGAAAGGGAAAGAGACAGGCAACGACAACGACAGGAAGCAGCAACAGCAACAGCAGCAGCAGCAGCAGCTGCAGCGGCAGCATCAGCAACAGTCAACGGCAGCAAGGCCTATAGACGACCCTATGGACAGGCGAAAAAGCAGGAGCAACAGCAACAAGATCTACAAACAACAGCAACAGTTGTCACCAGCAAGGCACCTGTTGATTTGAAAAATATTTTAAAGAATTCAGGAGGCTTAAGTCTAAGTGAGATATTGCAGCAGAAGAATCTATCACTTGATGATCTGCTCAAGGGCAAACAGAATGCATTGCTGGCGTTGCAAACAACAGCTGTGGCGCCACCAGCTGTTGCAAGTTACGAGCCAAAGACAACACAGCACAGCGGCAACATCTACAACAACAACAACAAGCACAGCGTGAGACGCATACCAGCTGCCTTTCTAAGCAATGAACACGAAGAAGACACTCAACAGCAGCAGCAACAATTGCCGCAGCACCAGCAACATGTCGAGGAGCAACAACTGAAGCCAAAGCCGAGTAAATTGCCCGCATTGCAGCGTTTCAAGCTTTTTGGCAGCTCTTCACGTGAAGCCAGCTCCACGAGACGCGGCAGCAGCAGCACGCCAGCCACAGTTGCTGCTACAGCGACAACAGCAGCAACGACAACGACAACACGCTTGCCACTCTACAAAAAGCGACAACAATTGCGATCCACGCTCAAACCGCCAGCATTGTTCAAGACAACAGCAACAGCAGCTACAACAAGCAGCAGCAGCAGCTCGACAACCATAACAACAACAACAGCAGCAACTACAACAGCAGCAACAACAATTACAGAACAAACTATACTGGACACAACAACAACACTTTCAACAGCAGCAGCAGCAACAATTGTAGACTCTGCTGAACAACAGGAGGAACAAGAGGAAGAAGAAGAAAGCAAGCCAGCAACACAATATCGCACACGCAACAGCAACATCAACAACAACATCAACAACAGCAGAGAGGCAACAAAACGCATTCGAGACAATTTCATAGCACAAACTTACGATAGAAATTCCGTGGAGAGCATTGAAGATGTGGAATTGGAGTTGTCGGAAAATGTTGTCAGTTCTGAGGCAACCGCAGCAATACCTAGCACATCAGCAACACATGCCAACAGCAGCAGCGGCAGCAGCAGCAGCGACGAGCAATTGATCTACAATGATAACAACGATGATTTGGAGAATTTCTTTGATGAAGTCGAAAGTAATACACATCAGACACGTGTTCCAGCTCCAGCTCCAGTTCCAAATCCAACTTCAACAACTCGTATGAAAACCCGACAACAACAACAGCAGCAACAACACCAGCAACCGTCGGAGCAATCATTACAACCTTTGGTGCTCACTGATGATGTCGACGATCGTACCGATCTGCTCGAATTAATCGAAGATCGTCGATCGGGCAATCGATTATTTAAGGTGTTGGAACAACGCAATATGACATTGGAAGAACTTATCGAACATCGTAAACGTGGCTCAAGTCAATTGCATTTATCGACAATTTTAAATGGTGATGAGCATTCACGTTTTTATCCTGGCCAGAAAGTTCTGCTACAGGATAATATGGATATTGTAACGGCATTTGAGAATTTTCCGCATTTCAATTTGATTGATTTGAAAAGCGTGAAACCGGATGAGATTAAAACGGATTCGCAGGGTTCCAGTTATTTCACATCGATTATCGATATTGAGCCAAATGATAGCTCTGGCCTGGGCGATAACGATAATGACAGCGATAACGATAACATCAACAACAGTGGCATCGTCGGCGATAACATACGAAATCGAGGTATTACTGCATTACGTCTACGACGTCAGCGTCAACGTCAGCGCGAGCAGCGCCGGCGACAGCGACAGCTGCAATGAGCGGGTTGCGGTTGCAGAGGGGCGTGTTGAGCTGTTGCCAATTCTTAGTTAATCGATTACTGTTTAATCGATTCTGTGTTGTGTTCTGTTCTGTTCTGTTCGATTGTGTTTTTGTGTTGTCGTTGTTGTTGTGTTTCATGTTCAACAAACTTGCGGCAGCAGCTCGGCACGCCAAAATGCACACGTAAGTAATCGCTGGGATTGGTTTTGGCATATTTCCATGTGTGGCCAGTTATCGATAACATGCTATCGATCAAATTACAAACGAACTGGGGTCCATGTCCACAAAAGGAAAATACCTATCAAAGTATATAACCGACCACGTATTTGGCTAAATTATCGATTATTTATCGATAAGTGGTACACAAATATGCCATCACTCCTGGTACTATTGCACACATGCTACAGCTCGCTGCAACCGCCGCACACACACACACATACACAAATGCCTCAAAATTAATGATGTCAATAAATATGGATCTATCGGAAAGTTATAGATATTTATTCTGAACAATATTTAGATTTTTTGATCTCAATATTGACATTTATCCCACCGATTTACATCACTAATACAAAAAATACATAGAAAATTATCGATGAACGTTTAAATAGTTTAAATCTTCCCTTCTGTCTCGTTCTTTCGCACATAGGACCCGCCTATGCCCAAACACCCCTATTGGCCGCAACCCTAACCTCCCAACAACAACAACTACAACAACAAAGAGGGGAAAAATCATTGGGATTTTTCCCATCGTGGAAAACTTTGGCGCTAGCCTCGCTGGCAACTGCAACAGCCGGACGTGCCGGAGGAGGGGAAGCAGGAGCAGGAGCAGGAGGAGGTGTAGCTGCCAGCAATGCCTACTTTTTGCCACCGCCACGCCTACTTTTAGACAACAGCAACAATGCCGGAAGTTCGCAGGAGCAACAGGATAACAACGGCAGCAACAGCATGGACATTGATTTGAGCAGCAATGGAAATATTACAAAACTATCGCCTGGTGACGATAACAGCGATGTTATCGATACCATTGAGAACGAGGTGGCACGAGCACATGATCTGCTCGATTTGGAGCTATCCGGTCATGGATTCCATCGCAATCCGGCAGCGGCAGCTGCCACATCGATGTCGCAACAACATTTAGGAGGCAGCTTCTATGCTCAAATGCCAGCTGGCATCCGATCGGCAATTGTGGCAAGTGTGGCAATTGTGCTCACATCGTTGGGCACATTGATGGTGATCTTTGTGGTGTGCCGATGGAAGCAGCATCGACGTCGCAAATCAAGTTATTTGAAGACCTATAATGCAATGAAAAGTAAATTGCCGCAATTGCCACAAACGGTGGCATCACGTCGTTCCTCGTTGCGACAACATATGGAAGAGTTGGTGGTAAGCAGTCATGGTCACAATCACAGTCACAATCACAATCACAGTCACAATCACAGTCACAGTCATAGCAGCAGCAACAACAGTAGCAATAGCAACAGTTGCCACAACTCGCACAAGGGCACATTGGGTCACATTGCCACAGTATCGTGCAACACGCCCATTCATCAGTTGCAACGTCAAAGTTCGTTGCTTTCAACAACACTCAGCACTTGCAGTTCGCTGACAACGCCGCCGGCAACATCGGCAACAACAGCAGCAGGAGCAGCAGGAGCAGCAACAACAACAGCAACTGCAGCGGGGGCACGTGCAACAGCAACTGCAACTGCAACTGCAATAACAACAGGGGCAGCAGGTGGGCGTGGCGTGGGCTCATTGGCATTAACACTGCGCAGCACACACCAGAAACTTAACACAATGGATCCAAATTCACCCGAGGTGCAGGAATATTTATTCGATACATTGCGCAAATCATTCGATAATTAAGCTCTAGGCTCAAAACAAAAAAGTCCTAGATAAACCCAACACACACACACACACACACACACACACTGTAGTGCTATCGATCCAAGTTTAGGCCAAGTTTTATATATATACACACAACTATTATAAATATACATACAATATACATATATATACGATATTAACATTAAATCGCAATGTTAGTTTATTAATTAGTTTAAGAACAACGACAATTTTTTTTGTGAATGTGTTTTTTTTTCAGTGTGTGAGAAAAAAGTTAAGATATACTATGGCAATGGAAATTGGTTAAAGTGCAGTTGAGAATTGGTCTACAAAATGCACTTATGGAGCAGGAGAAGCGGAGAAGAGTGAGAAGCAAAGATAGAAGAGAGGCGAGAGGTATAGGGATAGGCAAATAGGACGTGTAGCTAGTGAGAAGTGGAGCGAGAAGTGAAGGAACATAATAGAAAAGTGAAGCTTTAAGTTTAAAATCAAGGACAGAAAGATAAAAATAGTTACACTGATTTAAAAATCAAGTGAGATGAGAAAGGATAAGTTGACTAAAGCGTAGATTGTGAAGAGAAGAAAGGGGAGAGAATAGAGAAGTGAAACGATAGAAAGACACGATAAAGAAGAAATTGAAGGAAACGACAAAGCAACACAACGAACTGAGACCCAAATTAAGAGACAAAAACTGGAAAATTCAAATAAAAAATTTACTAAATCGATGACGAATAAAAGTGAAAGTAGCCATAAAGATTCATATACTTATTTAAAAAGTAGTATCGAAAGTTTTTGAGAACTACTAACGAATTCCAAACTATGTTTTCTATAACATGTACAAATCTTCAGTTATTCAAATGGAATAAACAATAAATTGTGCTTGGAAATGTTGAATTTGAACTTCAAGACTAGTATTGAGTGCAATTTGTAGACCAGTTAGCAACTGTCTTGAAATACTTACAATTAGATATTAAGCTCAACTCACAATGTGTGGCACGGCACGTAATATTAGAATTAGAAAATTGACAAGTGACAAGTGAAAAGAGAAGAGAAAAAATAACTGAAAGTTACATTAAAATGATAAAGAAAATATACCCCTTAAAGTCAAGATTAAGGGAAATCAAACACTGCGTTTCAGGGGCACAAAAATAGAATTGGAAATGGGTTTCGTAGAGCACCGAAAGAAATGCACTTCAACACACACACAGAAACAGAAACAAAAATAAGAAAGAAAAAAAGATTGAATTACTGTTGTGCTGATTATCATATTTGAGGTTATGTTGGCAAACTTCTCGTCTGTTGGAATTTGAAACATTTTTGAGGACAATAAATATATTTGAGGACAAAAACGAGTCAAAAACGATAAGGAACAATTTTCGTTAGTTTTTTGGTTTTGTTTCATTTTTTGACAGTTGCTCAACACTAGAATGCTAAAAGAAAATACATACATATACTAAAGTGCTAAAAATACTAGAATTATTTATTGAATAAACTGTGGATTCTCCCTTGGCAGCAGATGATTTCAACTTTTTTTTGTGCCCAAAAAAAAATACGATGAAATAAACATTTATATATTATATAATAATATATATAATACAAGACACAGTGAATATAAAATACAATATAAACATATTACATTTAAGCATGTAAATAAGTTACGATATATGTTCTATTTTTTCGTTTTCGTTTTTGTTTTCATTTTTTGAGAATAAATTGTAGCAAAAATAAAAACAAACAAAAATTTGAATCTATGGAAAATTAATCGAAAATTGTGCAAGAAATTTTAGACAGAATTTCAATTGAATTGCACGAAACACACGGCGAGCGTAAGTTTAAAAATAAAACCAAGAACAACAGAAAGAAGAAGCGATCAAAATATGGAAGCCACACCGAAGATTTACACACACTTTCGCAATTGAGGGGCCAGAATTATCTCACTATAGTCAAATTTCATCATTTGGAAAACACATATTACATATTTATAACTGAACCTACCTAACTATTTGCATTTCTATAACAAATTGTATTAATTGGGAGGCTATCATCTATTAATTTATATATCTGCACATCTATAGATGATGGAAATATATTTAGAAATTAAATTAAAGTGAATTTCTTAATATTTTAGAAACATAATACAACTTTCTTAATTTCAACACATAGTTTTGTTGCCATTCTTTAATCTGTAGTATGTATATGCCATTCAAGCTATCAATCTATACCATATATGTCAATATGTCTTTCTATTCGATCATTCATCAATTGACGATCTGTAGACGACAGTGATTGCTTGATATTTTACAAAGAAGGAGATATATACACATAAAAATTAAATAAACTTTTTCGATTTATAGCGAAGTTCTCAAAAAAACGGGGCTTAAAAATGGACGATATCTATACAAGCTGCCTATACAAAACAACGTGTTAGAGCGAGACAACATGTCCTAAGCAGTGCATTAGTTCGACTGCTTGTCGTTTTGCACTGCTTAAAACACTTTTAACACGGAAATCGTATAATCCCCGATTTAATTCGTGATATCTTAATATTCCAATCATTTGTCAAGGTATACATCAATCTTCCTAACTCATTTGGTCTGTACTATAATAATCATAGCCCTATTTACAAATTTTCGTTAGTTAAATTATAATACATTATAGAGTATATAACGGAGGAACTTGAAAATATTTGAAATTCTCAGATATTACAGACCAAACCAATTTTTGTGCAATGATGTAAAAAGTATGGGCAATAAACAGCTCTGAGCAGCTGTTTGGCCTGTCTGTTTATGTTGGTCTAACAATAAGATGTACGTGGTTGGGGGAATAATAGGGAGCTGTTTATGGGGCCTTGACTCACCTGTAGAGCTCATAGCAAAGTCCATGATTACTAAACATACCGTTAATCGAGTGATTTGGTTGCATGTAGGCGTATTTGTACATGTGCATATATTGTCGTGCCACATAACGGCATTGCTTCACCGCAGATATGAAGACGGACGTGCCACGGAGACGTTGCATTTGCTCCGCAGTGAAATAGAGTACGGTATTGTAGCGTGGGGGAAGCGTATTGATGTAAGGATACCAGGAACTGCTCGCTCCTCGCATCTTCTCAATAACCAGAGCATAGGCCAAATTCAAATTGCTCATTTGGGGACAAAAGTTGAATAAATTTTGATCGGATTCGGACAGATGCTCCTCGGAGAACATCAATGGACGTGGAACACTTAGAACTTCCTCGTCAGCCTCAATGTCGCGTGTGGCACGCAATCCCAGGCCATAGCCAGGGAATATGGCAATTTCCACAGCATCACTTTGCACACCGCCAGCACGTGCCCATTCATTGAACGCATCCATCTTGGCCAGACGCTTCTTATCCATATCATTGCTCTGTTCGGGCGGGAAGGCGTAGCGGTGCAGCGGCTTTTCATGCTTCATGATGGTCTGCAGCAGGGCATATACCTCCACATAATGCTTCCACTCTTCGTTCTCTATCGTTGGCGGTTTCCACAATATTTTACATGCTCTTTCTGCCAAGTGATTCAATATTACGCGTTCTTTCCCAGGAATTTTGGGTATGCGTATTGCATTGCTGTTGTTGTTGCTGTTAGTGCTGCTGCCGGCTGCCGACGTTGTTGTTGTCGCTGACGCTGTTGCATTTTGTTGCTGCGGGCTTGTTTGCTGTTGCTTATTCTTATTGTTGCGTTTGTTTTTGCCCATTGTTGCCAATTGTAGTGCCAATTGTAGTGCAAAATACCGGTTAATAGACGACGCCGCGCAACAACACCAAAACAACAACCAAATAAGGGTAAATTTCTATTGCAGCTTTCGGGAGCACGTGCTATCGTAGGTGCTATCGCTGATTAAAAACAAGTATGCGATATATTACCAGTGCTGCCACAATTTGCAATTTGGTCTCTGCGATATCATAATCGACAGCTGTTTCTTTCGTTCAAAAGTGGTGGTAGAACGATACATGTCGATAACGGAGAGCTACAAAATTATAAGCGCGCACAATCAAAAGTTACACGAAATGGAATGAAAGGCATAGTTATACATATATATGTATGTATGTATAGGCGAGGGGCATATATCGTAGTGTTGCAATTGATTGTTCCTTTATACACATTTAGGTACATATTATATAGACTACTATTTTAGCAGTTTCGATTGAATATAAAACAATTTAATTTCAGTTCTTAAGCGTCTAAGCAAAGACAAATACAATACATTGGAATATACAATTGTCAAATCGCAAATGAAATGCAAACGAAGTTATTTACATAAATTTTAAACCAAAAACCAAGCATTCCACACACTTTTAGATATTAATCCTTGAATGCCTCATTGAGTGCCTCCAGATTGCGATCGCTGACATGTCCCTGTAAATCACTACGACCCATTAAAGAGATAACCATCTTTAGAGTGCTCCAAATAGACTCGGACATCTGATTTTGTCCCATTGCCTGGGCATTGGGCAGCTCTCGGGCAGCATTCGTGTGTGCCTGCATTGTGAGGGCTGTTAGCAGGTGCTCTGCACCCTCCTTATAGGCCTTTAAGTTCATGCAACAGACACCGACATTGTAGCGCACACGTATGAAGCCTGGTTGTAGCTGGAGAGCCTGCTGGTAAGCCTCAACAGCTTCCACAGAACGAGAACCGTTGGCTAAACTGGCTCCCAGGCGATTCCATAGCTTGGCATTTTGTGGATCCACTTGGACTGCACTGCGATAGCAATCAACAGCTTTGTCATACTCTCCAGATAGATTATAGAGAACGCCGAGAGCCTCCTGCAGATCAGCATCCACCTGAGCCGGTTGCATCCGCACTGCTTCCAGATAGACCTGCTGCAAATCTCGCAATTTATTGCCACCAATTAGCGAGGAGGCCAACGAAGTTCCCTCAGATTGCAACTGTGGATAAGGAGTTAATAGGTGCTTGTACTGTGGATGCACCTCTATCCAGTTGGACAACATTTTCACAGCACTGCTCTGGAGGCTTTCGTTAGTATAACAAACGGCTAAAGCCATGAGCACTTGCCGATTTTCCGGCTGCAGATCAAGGGCACGTTTCAGTGCCGCAATTCCCTGGGGATCCATTTCATTTTCAGCTTGAGAGACGCCCAGCAATTGCCAGATTTCCATGCGTTCTGGCTCCTTTTTAGCTGCCACCTCAAAGCAGAGCACTGCACTTGGAATGTCGCCTTTGGCCAGATATTCCTTGCCCTTTTCAAAGGCATTGTCTAGCTCTGACATTGGATTCTGTTCGGCAAACTCGTATTCCTTATAAGCGTCCAGATTCTCATTGTATTCAGAGAGCCAAGGATGCTCGTTCTCCTCGGCAAGCTTTTGCCATTCATCCTGCAGCCGCTGCCAGAACTTTTCGTTAAAATTCGTTGCCGTTTGTTCGCTATGCTCTTTCTCCCGTTGATAGTCATTGATCCAGTCCTCCACAGATGCCTTGGGGTTCACCACTTGTGGCAGATTATCAGTTATGATAGTTTCCATGTTCTCGTCAAAAAACGCATCATGCTCCTGGGCTTGAGGAGGAGCTGTGATTGCCATATACGGGCTACTTCTCATCATCATGGCACCTGGTGGCATAAAATTTTGACTGCTGATTAGCGGCTCATCGAAGAATTCCTGGGCATGTTGCATCTGTTGGTGCTGGGGCTGCATGTGCACCATTTTGTTGGGCAACGGTTGCTGCTGTTGCTGGGCAAAATCCCGACTCCATTGACCAGCCACTGCATCATGTTGTTGTGGACCACCATGGATGTTAATGTCCCTCATCTCCTGGAGCAGCGTGTTCATTTGAAAGGATTGCGGTGGAGCAGCAACATGGCCAAGGAAATCATTGACCAACTGCTCATCTGGACGTAAGTTACGCTCGAATTGTGCCTGTGCAAAGCCTTCATCCTTGTGGGCAACATCACGGGTGAACTGGCCACCAAGTTGCATCAACGGATTCACCGCACCGCAGTCTCCTTCCACAAGTGGACGCAACGACATCTTGCTACGTAACTGTTACTGGTTTCTGTGACTGCTGCAGCAGATTGTGTGGGACAAGGTCTTCCAGATAAGAAAGAAAGAAACGAAATTTGTTTCGTAAAGTCCAAATGTCCACAATAGCGATGGTAAATACTTCAAAATATATATTGGACTAAGCGCACTATCGATGTATAATCGTTTCATTTTCCCCCTCAAGAGCTATCGATGTGTACAATAGTTTCGATGGGCGCCTCACGCACTATCGATGTATAATCGTTACGTGCGCCCATCGCTATACGTATTGTTTACCGAAGAAGAACAGCAAGCAAACTTGCAGCAGAGTGTGTGCAATGTTAAAAGAGTTTATTTAATATATAATAACTTAAAAAAATAAATATAAATAATAACAACAAAATATATAATAGACCCCCAAGCAACATAAAAGTGAAAGTAACTCCTGACTTTAGTGAATATGTGGAGCTAGCAGTTTTGGCGCCAAAATTTTGCAGTTTAATGTGAACACTATTTAACATTATTTGTATATGTGCTGTAGATCAACTCGGTCCTTGTGTTTACAATGGACTGTGATCTATTCCAGTCAGATGATGATGAGGACATACTTACTGCCTTCTTGGAGGCAACACAAAAAGCACAACCAGAAGTGCAGGTGCAACAAATGTTGGACTGCACTGAAGATGAAGATCATGATGATGCAGATGCTCTTGACTTGTTACCTGAGTTTAATTGCAGTGGTCGTGATACAATCAAGACTCACAATGATTTTCCCAGCAATGGATTTGTGCGCAATGGATATGGGCTTAATTCGCCGACACCACGCAGCAAACTGGACAAACTTGGCCTTGACTTTGAGCCAGGTCAGTTGAGTGTTTGTGCTGTTATGCGTTATTTGCATGGAGAGGCTTGGTAAGTGTTATAAATAAATGTAGAGTATATAAAGGAATATTCTAATGTCCTTCTTTTTAGCAAAAATGTACAGAAACTGTGCGCTGCCGTGGCCGGACAACAGCAGTTACAATCAAAGTCACTTCATGCAACAAGTTGTTGGTACATGACCCGCCAACAGGTGACACATTTCTATCATTTGTTGTTGCACAACGAGGACAACAATCAGTGGCAACTGCTGGGTCCAGCTGTGCTTCAGCTTCGTGAACTTCTCAACAGTTGCCTGGATGCGGATGCCTGGCGTGTTTTATATTTTGCGGAGCACAGCAAAGGTAATGAATGCCAGGCACCTGCTTATCATCTATACCATGGTGCTTTGGAGTGGCGACTGCTCGACTTGTGTGTGCAACGCAAATTTCAAGTGGAACCGAGCGATCAAACGCAACTGGAACGAATGCTGGATGATCTGATCATCTGTTCCAGCCATCATTATCGCAGTAAACACAGCGCCGAGCTGTTACACACGTCGGCTTTTATGTGTCGCTGCATTAAGGAGATCTGGTTAATATTGTACCAGCAAACGGAAAGCGATTCGGATTTCTGGCCAATCTTTCACAGGGCCATGCAGCGTCACAAGGCGCAACTGCAGTGTAGGTTGTCATTTGATTTAATTATTATAATTAACAGAGATTGCCATCAGTGTTTTAAGCAATTAATTGTGATACTTATTTAATTCGAATCAAAGATTCAAATCAGTAGCACAATCATTGATTTCTAATATAGTTTAACTAATTTTAATTTTAATATTCCTAATGCTAAAAGATCCATGGACCTATACATTATATCATTGGTCACAAAAGACTCATTTCATATAACAGTTTAGTGCTTTTTATATAGAAAATATTATTTTCCTGCTTTTGCACTTTTTTCTAACTACAATTCCCAACTGGTTCTAGCTGCACCAGAGCGATACTACGCTTAGATCGCTTGTTATATCAGTCTCGCATCCCTTGCATCATGTAGACCTTGCATCTTGTCTTTTGACATATACAATACAATACATTTTCTAATCTTTTCTTGCTCTTGCAGATGAGGGCAACAACAGTGCCGCCTTGGGTTACCATGAGTTCTATGCCTGGCTGCGTTTAAGCTTGGCACGTTTGGCCCCCTATCAAAAGAATGGAATGGAGCATCACTTAAAGACAACATCACTTGTACCTGTTTCTGCAGAGATTCTGCAGACTGGCAGCCTGTTGAAGCAGTTTCTTGCCTGCCAACCGGATGAGCAACAACGTCGTGTCTATCTCTGCCTATTGGCGCCTTTGCAGCTTCAATGGGGTCAACCCGATACCGATGTGCTTTGCCAGCTTTGGGAGTATCTGCATCGTTCGCTCAACTGTAACTTTAGCATTGGTATAGCGCAGTCACAATTGGAACAGTTACCACTCACTTGTGCCAGTGGAGCTGCTTATTTGGAACGCTATACAACGATGTTGGCCAAGCCACAGCTGGAGGATTTGAATCTGAGTAGCTTTACCTTGTATGCACTATTGCTGGGAAAAACTTTACAACAACTGCCGGCTTTGGGGCGTGGCAATCAAGCCCAAAAGCTACTGGGAAGGATCTTTAGCAAATTTAGTGCCGCCAAGCTGTTGGCATTGAATGAATCCGGCATCCATCATGTGATTGAGCTATTTCTTTGTTTGCTACTCTCGTATGGCGAATTTGCTGAGTTGTCGCCCAAGCTGCGTGAGATGTTGCTGTGCCTGTCGCTGGACAAACTACCGACAGCACGCCGATTACTGGCAGCCAAGGGACACATGGCCATGTTGCTGCTCCATGCGCAGCGTCGACAGTCGCTGGAGGATTATATTGGCAAATTGTTGACGCAACTGAGCGCTGTACGCAATGATACGGATGTGGGTGCCATCTATGCGGGCACCTTGCAGTCCATCTTTGAGCTGGCGGATGATTTTAATCGCGGAGAGCAATTGCTGTTCGCTCCATGGTTGACCCACTACATTGAACACAGTGCCCAGGCAGCCCAGGAGCGTGTCTGGCAGGCGTTACATTTGCTTTGCCAGAAACTTCGAGGTGGCACCTTTAATGTAGCCATGTGGGAGGCACTGCAGCAGTATGTGCTACCCCAGCTGCGTGTACAATTCGTCACAGGATTTAGCACATGGCTGCCAAAGTTAGCAGCTGATTTTGTCAGCCTGGACAAGGACAAAAAGCTGCTGGAGACTTTACTACAGGGAACTGAACCGATAAACACAGCCGCCAGCGCTCAATTACTGCTGCATGTGCTCCAGGAGACATCTATTGGACAGCAGCCAGCGAGCGTGCTCATCATACAAGTGTGGATCAAATCTTTGGTGCTGTTGACGCCACAACACGAATCTGTTATGGCTCTCACCACACATGTTTGCCAACTGGAGGAGTTTCGATCGTTCGGATTGGACTCAACATCCCTGGAGGGTCGAGAGCCGTTGTGTGCGTTTTTTGGTGCCTTGGGTCGTCGTGCCCAACAACAGGATGCAGTGGCGCATGTCCGCATGCAACTAAGCCACAAATTACATGGCTATGTGGCACACTTTGAACAGTGGCTACCCGCTGCAGAGAATACGCAGCGACCTAGGATTACAACTGATCTGGGACGGCCAGAATTAAGTGCACGCTTCTATAACTTTATGGCCATTGTCATCTATAATTGCGGCACTCTCGCCTATGTGCGTTCCAAGCCCAGCTGCTTCTTTCATCTCTCAATGACACGATTTCTGCTCACCACACAATTGCAAGCAGGCGTTGCTCCAGAGGGACGTCTGCCTCAGCTGGTGCACAAGATATTCCCTGTGTTGCTACAGGGTATTGGCCGCTTGCCTTATCGCACGGATGCGTATCTGGGACGGACTCTGGAACAGCTAGTATTACACTGGACACCGTATTTTGGCTTCTCTGCCAATGTTAAACTTGTGGCACGTCCTTATGCCACGCTGCTGCAATCGGATGCGGATGGCGAGCTGTCGCAGTTTGTCTTACAACAATTGGCCAGCCAATTTTTGAGCGTGCAACGCAGCCAAGCGGGCACACATGTTGGTCTAATCTTAACCATGTTGCAACAACTTATCGTCGGTCTGGAGCAGGAACAGGAACTACAATTGCCCAGCGCAGAGACACAACTGTTAACACTGCTGAAGGCGGTGCATGTGCCATTATTGGAGCATGTGATGTTTGTGGGTGAACTGGAACCAAGTCGTGTCCAAGTCTTGAACCTTTATCGTGTCCTCGTCAATCACTCAATGTTCAAACGCTCGACAACAGCTCGGGAGTGTTGTGCTAACGATATTTGTGCTCTGGCTGAGAAGCATTTAGCCCACTGCACCTATTTCTACTTCCAGATGCTCATCAAGATCGCCGAACAGGCGCCACAGCTGGTGGCACCATTGTTTAGTTTTGTGCGCGATCAGGCGTACAGTGTGGAGCATAAACGTGGCGCTGGCGAGGATGTGGGCATACGCAAGTGTCTACAGCGTTTACAGCAGGTGCTCCAAGTAAACTAATTGCGTAAAAATTGACCAACTAATCAAATACCAACTACCCAAAACATGTGTACAATTATTTCAAGTGTAAAATTAGTCTTAATTTAATTGTATATAATTATTTTAAGCTTCAAAATTAGTTGATTAAAGATTGTCAAACGGATTACTTTGCTGCAAAATGGATCTAACCCCAAGCAAGATTCTTACATATGGAAAGATTCATTCAATTTCATCAAAAATCTCATATTCTGTTAAATATTCTTTGAGAAACGAATCAAGTTATTTGGTTAAAGAATATACAAACTAATTAATTTACGAGCAAATTCAGTTTTTCTATATTTTTACCTATATCTACTAATATTGTCATCTAAAATTGATACAGTTTGAAAATATATATTTAATTTAGACATGGATTATTAGTCATTTATATCATCAAGATATTTCTCTAACTTAATGTCATGTAATGCAACTCGTCTTATTAAGACTAATCAAATAGAAACAAGAATGGTTTTTGAATTCAAGAACTTGCAATATTTAAATCATAATCATTAAAAAAGTTATACAAAAGGACTTACCCGATTCCCATAGCTTTGCGCTTTTAAACGTCCATGTCAACAGCAGCTTCTATTTTAGTAATCATCACTTGTTTTTGCTTTTACCTTTCATCAAAGACGTCGATTGTCCTTAATTTCTGTTTTGTTTTTGTCACTGTTGAAATGCCCATGGCTAATGGGTTATTTTTTTAAATATTTAGAATTGCATTTGAATTTATTTTCGTAGGTTGTTCAAGTTAAAAAATAAAATACTATAGGAAGGCTAACACTTTTAAACTTGGCTCAATCTTCGGCAGGAATTGAAAAAAATGTGTATAAGTTTGTATATAGAAAATGTTGAGACTAGAACTAGACAACGTTCTTGGCATCACGGGGTATGCGATTGGTGAGATGTTTGGCTGGCATGAAGCCTGTATCACCAAGATATTTGATGGATACATTGCCGGATGGACTGATGGTTAACCACGTAATTGAGGCATGATTGATGTTAATGCGTAGCCAAGCCTCGGCTGGGAATTGCAAGGCACGACAAACAAAGTAGCGTATAACATTGCCATGACCAACAATGAGTGTATAGCTTTCCTTCTCCTGATCCGGATAGGCACGATGGAAGTAGCGACGGAAGGCGGCCTCAATGCGGGCACCATCACGATAAAACTGCTGCAGTGTACACCAAATGACAGTGGTTAAATGCATGTCTTATAAAGTAAATTGAATATTTATTTAGTAGTTTAACTACTCACCGAGGCTTCGGGCTTCCAGTGGCCAACAGGGGGTTGTGGTGGGATCGGTGCTCCCTCGCGTAGAAAGGAACAATTCTTCATCTTGGCCTTGTCGTAGCTGATCTCATTTAGGATAATATCAGCAGTTTCCTGGGCACGCACCATGTTCGAGGCAATCACCTTGTCCCATTTGATGCCCAGCTCATGTAAACGCTGCCCCGTATACTTTGCCTGCAGACGACCACGATCGGTTAGATGATGGGTATCATCGCTGTCACCCACATCCAAATACTCGCCATGCCGGATAAGTATAATGTGGCGTGCGTATTTGGGCAATGATTTCTCCAGTTCGCTATTATATCGATTCTGCTCTTGCGGCAAATCATTCTTTTGTGGCTTCACGAGACTCTTTGGGTCACGGAAGTCCCAGTTGCTGTCCCACAGTGCGCAATCTCTTACCGGCGTCGCACTGTTGGTCCAAGAGTTTTGCACGGCAAATTGTGGATTACGCAGCTTTTGGAAATAATAGGCCGTCAAGCCGGCACCTGTGCCGCAAGCAAATGCTGTGAATTTTCGCATTTTTGTATTAATTCCCCGCACAATTCAATGAAATCAGTTTTACAACGCGAACAATCTAAAAGGCGGCACATAACAGCTGATCGGGCGTCTAGTGGTGCTGCCAGATCGGCCAAAATGGCGACCACTTGCTGCAGCAGTAGAGAAGTGGCAACGCCAAGCTGTTTGGCGCCAATAAGAGCAATTTAAAATTTGTATGCGTGTTTTTATATTGTTTTTTATTTTTTTGTTTTTGTATTAAACTACTACAACATATTATATAATAACCATGCATTAATAAGTATGAGTTTTATATAATACTGTGTCTATATGTATTACATTTACTTTATATATTTATGTATGTATGTATGTATGTTTACGTCTGTTATTATTCAATTATAAAATAGTTGCTCTCTGTCTTCAGTGCTGTTAACACTAATTATATAAGTTAAACTATGCTTTAAACTATATTACTGCAATTTAAAGCTGCCGCTTTAGTAGTTGCGAGTTTTCTCAAACGTTCTCATTATGTCAAAAATTCCATTACTTCTTAGGCGCTTTCAGCACTAGTCTGTACAGCAGCAGTAGCTGCAGCTGCAGCTGCAGTTGCAGCCTCCGCTTCCATCTTCTCCACGCTGATCGTGCGCACAAATGTTGCGGTGGCTTCAATGACAACTGTGGGCAAGTCATCTATAGCTGGAATCGGAACAACAGCCTGGACTTGGCTTTCATTAACTACGGTAGCTTCCGTAACTTCAGGTACAACGGCAGTGGAAACAGTAGGAGTTTCTGCTGCTGCTCCTTCGCTACTGGGATTCACTTTCGCCTGGGTTTCACTTGTGGTCTCAACTTGTGCCTCTGTTGAAGCTGCTGGTACAGGTGTTATTTCAACTGATGGGACTTGTGCTGCTGCGGCTGGAGATGCAGTAGCTGCTGTAACTGGAGGAGGAGCAACTGCATCAGAAGCAGGAGCAGGAGCAGGACCAGGTGTAGCTGTCACAGTTACTGGTGTTTCCACTGCTGCTGCTGCTGTTGCTGCTATTGGTGCTGGCGATGTTGATGGTGATTTGGATTTGTTAGATTTAACTCCCGGCGATGGTGTGCGCGACTTGGACAGACGTTCTGCATTCACCTTAAGCTTCTGCTCATGTGCAGCCTTGTCGAGCATCACAGATGTCGACTGTGGTGCTGGACTTGCTCCACGCTTGATTTCCTCAATTTTTTCATTCAACTCCAGACGTATATCCTTAACGGGTCGCAGCAAAAAGATGGGCACATCATCATCCCGACGCTGATACAGCATCTCGCCTTCAAAGTCCAGCAACTTGTGCTTGCGAGCACGCAACAGGAGTCCAACAACCTTGTCCGAAATGTAGTTATAAATCTAAACAAAAAATCAAAGTAAAAAAAGTTCAAATTAGCTGCAATCCAAACAAAATTATATTCATTTCCCACTACAAAAAAAAGCAATTACTCTCTCTACTTAAAGAATTCTTATTTGCAAATTACAAAATTATTATGTAGGTTAAAGTATTCGATAAAAATTTCAAAACTGTTTTTCAATGTTACACACAATTAAAATTTGCAAAAAGAATGTATATAAATGGAGAAAGTACTTAAGTTTTGTTTGTGGAAACAGGCTAAAAGTGATCGACTTACGTTGAACAACTCGCCAAAGGGTATCACGCGCATGTTCGGCTCATCCTTGACCTTATATCCCTCCGAGTCAATGATCTGACACAGCTCCAGCATTTCCTTCATCACATGCATGTTGGCCCTTTGGCCACGTGCCTCTGTCAGACTGCCGGCCAGTGGTTTGCCATACTGATCCTTGGATAATTGTGGTTTTGGCGATGGGGCGCGTCCTTCGTGCGAAAAGGGATTTAATAACTGCGACTGCTTGTGCTGTGTCGCCTGATTGTTGAACATGGCCACCTTCGATGATAGCGGCGATTCCTGCAAAGGAAACAAACAGGATTTCAGTTAGAATCCAGATGCACACATTAATTCAAGCTTAATCAGGCGCTGCCAGACTTTTCACTTTGGTTAACTTTTGTTTACTTTGGCCACGCAGGGCGCGTTGCCAACTATTTTGTAAATGATGTTGGCGGTGAATTTAAATTGATATTTTGAAATTGGAACACGTGGCAAATGATTTAATTAATTGGCTGTAATTAAATAACATCAGATTTACATGTTCTTTAATTTTTCATTTATTAAGTGCAAGATGTCTTAGAAATGAGCAACATGTCTGTGTCTATCAACTACATACTATAAATTGTACAAGCAAATGGGACGAAAGGAATGCGCAAATGTCAGGCCATAAATAAAAAGAAAAATTTTGACGAAAAATGTACTAACTACTACTACACTTCCTCAAGCAGCCAGAGCACACAGCACACATCACACATAAATGAAATAAAATTTCATTATATGAAACAGATAAATAAAACAAATGAACAACGACGGCGACCTTCACGGCCAATTTTTTTTTGCGAATTTATATTTTGTTTGTTTCTCTAATTTTTTTCTTATCGAAAGCATATGTTAAAAAACAAGCACAACAATTATGCAAACTTGTGCGATTTGATAACATCATACTATTGTTAAGAAATGTGAAGGTAGACCTATAGCGGTATCTACTCTTGACACATACCCTATTTACATATGTACAATGGGTAAGTTCCCGTATACATTTGTATGTATATGTTTTATGGCTTTATTTAGACGGCACTTTGTATAACACCCCTTGCGAATTTTGGTTGGCAAAAGTTTAAATAAAGACATAAATAAAGAAAAAGAAATAAAAAAAGAATAACACCAGGCAATGACGTTGTCAATGGCGCTGTTGTCTTTTTGATCAATATCCAAAATTTCTTCAATCAATTTAGTTGCCAGCTCATTTGTTTCATGAGTTTGTTTTTTCATTCATACTCGTATATTCAATATAAAATATAAATAAATAAATGCGCATCGCCAGGCGATGAATGAAAATTTTTATAACCATTTGGCAATAACACTGACAGTTATATACCCTATAAAGATATACAATATATAGTATAGAGATAGAGATACTAACTATACGCCTGACACTGCAGTAAATTCACACAGGTGAAAGTCTCTGCATAAATTGTCAATTGAAATGAAAATTTTGCAATTTTCACATGGCGTTGGGAAACAACATATTTTATTAATATGTAGTAAGAAGGCTCTTTGTCGAGAGTGCTCGACTATGAAATACCCACGCAAGATACTAGCTTGAATAATTTCTACACTTATTATTAGTTGATTATAATGCAATTTTTCGGCTGAATAGAAAGCATTTTATTTATATATTTTTTGTTCACAAATTAAAGGCATTAAAACGTAATTAATTATCTTCGTTTTCTGGGGAAGGGGGTGTGTCTTATTAAATTCAAACATGACACAGAGGTGATAACAAATCAAATTCATATACATTATCAAGTAAACGCACTGGGATGCCAGTATTTTATGGCAAGCCAATGAACCTGTTCGCTATGGAAAATATTTAAGTTAATAACTTTAAAAGACGCCCCAACTGCTTAAATAAATATGTTTAAGTATATGTATATATGTATGTACATCTTTTAATATATATTTCTACAGTTGAAGCTTTCCGATTTGTCGACGCTGTTGTCACTCAACAAAAGTCGTCGCATTTAATATACATATATATGTACACCTATGTATATACATATGTACATACATACATACATATAAGTGCTTATATGTATTCAAAACTCGAAAGATACATAAATACTTGGGGACTACATAACATTGCTATTTCAACTCAAACGATGGTCATTGCCAAGAATTTTTCCGTGTTTTGATCTTTTGCACAGTGCGACAAAAATTTGTTTCTTTTGTCAGCCAAAGCACAATATATGTATGTATGTATGTACATGTGTATATATATTTATATAGTCTATAGCATATATCTACTATATGGGTATATAGTGATCTTTTGCCAATTCATGTGGCGACAAATTAAAGCACAAGCAAATACAAAATTATAAACTGTTCTAATACCCTACACAGAGAAGAGAGCATTAACACATTGTCATGAACTCCTAAAGTTTTGATCTGCATTTCTAATGAGATAAACATAAATCTAGTATAAGAAAGAAAATAATGTTTTGGTTTGGAAAATTTTACTCATTACTCTAAGCACATTTAGTAAGGGTATTAAAAGCTTTGTTCTACCTATAGACTACATTATGCTGTTGTTTGTGCTTCGGTTTTGTTTGTTGTATTTTGAAATTTATGCCATTTGATTTTGATCGTTTTGAATCATGTTGCTTTTTGAATTTGGAAAAAAAAAACAGCACAAAAAACAGCAACAAATTGTCATACAATTTTCATATAAATGAAAATACAAATTTTCTATGACATTTTTCCACGCTTGTTATTGTTAAAATTGTTATTTTCCTTAAATTTTTTTCGAGCGCATAAATAATGTTCAGGCATTTGTCGCACGAGATATTTGCAATATACCATAATAATAATAATGCTCATGGGAATTATAAAAATAACTAAAGAAAATTTCACTCTTCCATTTGTTTTAATATTGTTATTTTTTCCTCAAGGCATTCCACAAATGCCTTTTGTTTAGCCATTGCCAACTTTGGGATTCTCAGCTAATTGAAGGGGATTTAATACTATTTAAAGGGAGTGGAGGGAAGGGTGGAGGGGTGTTAGATGGAGGGTATTACTTACCACTACAAAGCGTAGGGCGCCCAATTCATGCGATACATCGGTCATATTGTTTGTGGTATTTGCTTGTTGTTGCAGTTTTGTAAATTCTAAGAAGAAAAGCGATCGCCGGAATTGACTCACGTGTCTCTCTCACTTCAGTCTCGCTCTCTAATGTTGAACTCGTATGTCCAAACCTCTAAAGCTGCCTGCTGCAAAATGTAAATGTAAATGTAAATGTAAATATAAAGACCCAATTAAACTTTGCGAAATGTTGCGAAAAAAAAGACCAAATAAATATAACAAAAAACCGACACAATAAACAACCAAACGGAAAAGAAACTCCGCAAGACACAACGACCACAACCATAATAACAATGAAAATTTGTTTCGTTTGAGCGCCCATTGTGTTTTGTGTTTTGCCCTCGCAATGCTATACAACATTATCTTTTTACCTCTTTTTTTTTGTAGCATTTCTTTTGTGACCCAGAGTCTGAGACCCAAAAAAAAAAGAAGAAGCAAGCAACAGAAGAAACAGAGCGGCCCCAAAAGAAATGAGCAAAACAAAATCAAATTACTTCGGGGCAAAAGAAGTAGTAGCTACATATAAAAAAAATTAAAATAAAAAACTTAGTCACACATACAGAAACACGTACCAAGCAGCTGGTCTGAATGAACTCTTAACTCTGAACAGGTACGCATGCGCAATGTACAAGACCCCAGAGACCTCAGACTTAGAATTGAACCGGAATTTTATATGAGAGCCGTTGTCGTTGCATAGTTTTCTTCTCTGGAAATTAGTGAAAATTTCATTCCGATTCCCATTCCCATTAACGTTTCCCAAATCCCGTTTTCATTTTCATTAAACCACTTTCTGTGAGCCTCGTGTTTAATTGTAAGCTTGGTGGAAATATTCGTCAAGTTCTGGTTTACCGATAAATTGTTTCACAGGATAATATAATAGTTAAGCTGTTATCGATAAATGGTTGGCCTGCTTGATCGCTTACTGTTTGACAGTTGGCAACACAAAATGGCTGCCAAAATGGTTCACAGAATGGCGACAATATTAAATAAACAATAAAAAAAGTAAATAAAAACAAATGGTGCACTCACTTTTTAGCTGCTTTTTGTTTTTGACTTCGGTTTGATTTTTCCAAATCTTCTTGATTTCTGTGCAGTTTATTTATGGAATTCCTTTTTTGGCTTCTTACACTACGTATTCTCACTTCAATGCAAATGCACTTGGACTTGGGTATATGTATAAGTATTTTTATCTATTCTCATTTACTTCAAACAATTTCAACACTTTGCTGTTTTGATTTGAAACGATTAAAAAAAATAAAACACGAAATAACTTAACAGCCGAGAACAATTTGGATTTCAAATTTTTGTTGTTTTGTTGTTGTTGTATATTTTTGTATTTTCTGCGAGTGTGTGTTATTTTGTTGTATGCCGTTTGGTTGCTGGGACCAAAAGTGAGCGCCGAAAGCGAGCGCGCTTTCTTTTTATAGCTGCGCCGGGAACACAGGCACAACCACAATCACAGACACACACACACACAGACAAAGAGAGGCACCAACACACACACACACACACACATACATGCTATGCGACTCTCACGGTGGCAACATGTAAAAAGCAAGTCGGAAAAGTTTCCACAGCTGCTCTCAACATTTTCTTTTAATTTTAGACAATTTTCTTGCTTTGCCGCGCTCAGCTACAACAACAAAAATAAATAAATACAATAAAAATAACCATAGTAGTTAAATAATAGTTATATTAAAAACAAAAATGTTTCTTTAAATTTTTAGAAAACATCGCTTTTTAAAAATTTGTAATCTCGAGTTATTATTTTTTTTTGGTGCCTAAACTAGTGTGTAGAAACACTTTAAATTTAGTTGAGTGTTTACAAAAAAGTGACGATAATATTGACTTGTAATGTCCATAAGGTTGTCAGAACTTAAAGCTGACATAACTTTGCCAATACTGCACCGATATCCATGTGGAATGTCATTATGATCATCACTTGAACTGGAATTTGATACTGTATATACAAAAAGGTAAAAACAAAACATCAGACAACAAACTTACTCCCAGCGTTGACTATTTAAAAAAAAATGTATTCAATTGTTTCGATTAACAAAACATAATCTTAAGTTCTTTTTAGTTCAAGTCGATTTGAACTAATTTTTAAATTGTTAAATATATTTACAAGCAGCTAAGCTGCCTTAAACATATAACAGTAAGAAGGGAATTTAAATGGTATCTTTTACTAACTTTTATATCTCTAGTAAATGCTTTTTTCCATAGGGGTTACTCATAGGAATATTACATAAAAATCAGTTAGTAACCATTATAATTACTGGCCACATAGAAGATTTCATTGAGTATGAAAAGAAAACACCTGGCACATTACCTAATGGAAAGAGAAAATGCAATTGTTTATGACTTGTTTCGCTTGATGCATTGTGAAAGATCATTCTCAAGAAAGGTAGAACTAACTATCATGCTTCGCTGCGTTTGGGGTTAAGGTTGGGGGTTAGGCCTGAGATTATAACCGCAATCCAATCAGAAGCAGGTAACACGGAATAAATGTATATATGTATGTAGTTAGTAGAAACCAAAGCTCTAATCATAACTGAACATTTCTGAGTGTTTTTGAGTTCAAAGATGGAATGCCTAGAAGAATGAATTGTTTATCATCTGTGTTGCTAAGCAAACATTTGTCTTCTGTTTGCAAATAACAAATCGAATTCAAATACTTTGGCTGACATTGCAGTTTGCCGTTTGCCGTTTGCAGTTAGCAGGTTTGCAGTTGGGAAAAACCGGAAGTGAGCGCTACATCAGCACCTGCCCCCTACTTTGATGAGTGCCTGGCAAACGAGATCTACAAACTACAATCAAAAATAGATTGTGTCATCTAACGGGCAAGTGATCGGATCTGTCGGACTCCGTCTACGTCTACGTCTATGTCTACGTCTTTGTCTATGTTGGCGTCAAAGTCTCCGTCTCCGTCTTCGTCTTCTTCATCTTCTTCAGTGCAATATGATGCGATCAGGGCCACATATGTACGTCTACACAGACAAAATCGTATTTGAGTTGGACGCGTGCCCGAAAACAGACTCAATACGACACCTTTAATTGATTGATGATCAATTTAATACATAAATATCGTGTATTATTTTTCAATATTTATTTTTGTTGTTATAATATCAATATATTCAACTACAAGTTTTAGATACTAGTTTACTATTCAGAACAATTAAAAAATTCTTAAGCTTGAAAATATTTCGGAAAACCAACTTCAAGCAGAAGAAAAACCAAAATACACCAAAAGTCAGCCTGAGTGAACTGAAGAAGTCTTCTAAAAATCAATAAAGACTTGACTATATTAAAGAGACATAAATATTTAAGTACCAGGTCCGATTTTTCGATACAAGTTTTATCTGATACATTTAAATCTGACATAACTTTGTATTAATTTTACTTGAAAATATTATGCAAATATTTATTTGAAACCTTATATATAGTTACATTGATTAAATAAAACTATATTTATTGTGAACTCAAAAATATCTGATATATTTCTAACTTTTTATTATATTGCTTAGCACTCTTCAGTATTTTTAATACATAAGTATTTGAAATTTCAGTAAACAAACAGTATTTTGTTAATATATATAACATTTTTTAAAATAATATTGAAAATATATAAAAAGAATTTCTTGCCACATTTAAGAAAAGTCATGAGTGGTCGTGTCACAAATCGTGCTCGTGTCGTGTCGTGTAGTGTAAAATATGCTTATCACGAGCTCATCTCTAACTGGGCGTGGAGTACGTGCACCTAGACGTATGAATGTTGGATGCCATTCAAAAATGCGAAAGTCTTCAGCTATTTGAGAAGAAGAATGAAACGCAGCTCGAACTGAACTGAACTGAACTGAACCGATACCATTGCCGATGCCGATACATCGACCGATGGCATTACGGATCATGACACTATATATCATAGAGATGCGTTAAGTGCGCGTGCCCAGCTGCCTTGGCTTGTCAAATTGAATGAAAAGAAGGAAAAGCAAAAAAAAAGAAAATATGAAGCAAGTCGCATGAAATACTTTGAGTATATGAGTTTATTTCGTTAATTAAACAAATTCAGAATGTATTGTTGCTCTGTTTGGCTGACAGCCACAAGTGCATGGCGATGTTGGGCAATTGCTCATTACGAGTCAGGTAAATATACATATATCTTTAGTATACTAACTATATAGTATAGCTTGATTATATGGCAGGCATTGGCATGGCCCCCCACACATAAGTACATAAATAAAATCAACTCATGAATGAAAATGCGTTCGCCTGAGCGATTTCCTGTTGCATTTTGCACATTTAACAATTTCATTTCTCTTTTTTTTCTTTTCTTCATTTTTTTTTTCATTTTTCAATTTGTTTTTATATTGAATGTGCCGCAAATTGTTTAGCATAAATTTTATCTGATACATTTGCAAGCGTTGAAAGGCCTAACAAAACAATTCTTACTTCATGCAACGCCTCAACGTTGCAACGTTGCCGAAAGCCATTCGATTATTCGATTATTCACATCCTGCCAAGTAATATATTGTATATATAATTACAAGCATAACTGAAAGTGTAATTTGTCTTGTATCTTTTTCTATATATCATATAGTGAGTAGTATTTAATTAAACTTTATTACATATATTTCAAAATCCCAAATTATATATTTTGTTAGAATATCAAAAAGTACAAAGAATAATTTAAGATACTTTTAAATCCTTAGATAAACTTATCTCAAAAGAAGTTTAACTGAATGTGTAAATTGTCTTGTATCTTATTTTATATATCATGAAGTGAGTAGAATTTAATTAAACTCTATCACAAATATTTAAAATTCTCAAATTAAATATTTAGTTAGAATATCAAAAAGTACAACGAATAATTTAAGATACTTTTAAATCCTTAGATAAACTTATCTCAAAAGAAGTTTAACTGAATGTGTAAATTGTCTTGTATCTTTTCTATATATTATATAGTGAATAGTATTTAATTAAACTCTATCACAAATATTTCAAATATATTAAAAAGTACAAAGAATAATTTAAGATAACTTTAAATGCTTAGGGAATTTTTTTCGAGAGTTTTAAAAAAATTGATAAGAATATTTATATGAAACTGCTGATCTTAAAAGCCACTCAGGTAAACTGATTAGATGCATTTTCATAACTAATTATTTTAAAATGTTCAAAAGCTAAATTTCCTATCCATAAATACTTATTCATCTGATTGTTGGAACCCTACAATAAATGTGTTTAGTTTTCGAGATTATTATCTAAGAATATGTAGTGTAGGATAAGATATAGTATTTTATGGTCGCGAGTTTCCACAGCCCGGGCCACAAAAAAAAAACAACAAAATTGATAGAAAATGTGCATAAGGTACAAGCGTACAAGAGTATGACACATGCCTAGACAATTGTTTCAAAATAGCAACGAAAACGTCAAAAACGGGCAATTGCAAGAGGATGCAAGAGGGGGCGGGATTCGGTGGACTGGGGAGGGGGAGGGGTTTGGGAATGAAAGGTGGCAATTCATATGAGTCATAGCACTTGGTTGTAAATATTTGGTGTAAATGAAATAAGTACTTATAGCAAAAATATGCCAAAGGAAGTGCATGACAAAAAAGACATTAGCACTGCAATCAATCATTGACGCCCTCAATCATGATTGACAGCAATCGTTTATATACAAATCACAAATCAAATGCATCTTTCCAAATATGGTCAGATATTTTGATATAATTTATTTGTGTGCTCGTTGGCGTATACGCAATGCATTAAATTGCCCATACGCAGCGTATGCTGAATCATTGCGCTGTTTTTACTTTATTATTATTATTATTCTAACAATAATATGGATTATGGCGCAGCATATACAGTATATATATTTGTTGGTGGTTCAATGCTTAGATCTATATATAAATATGTAGGGAAAATGTGTGTATGTGTGTGTGTGTGGAAAAGTGTTGAAAGCACTCGCGCCAAATGACGCAAAATGTGGTGCGCCAAAGCGAAATTGTTATTATTATTATTAAATTTTGTTTTTCTTATATGGCTTTTGTTGTTATGTTTTCCTTTTTTCGATTATTATGATGTATTCGGTGGGTACTCATATATATTGTTGGGATTGTGAGTGCTCCATTGAGCACGTCTTGGCCCTGATGGCCTTTGATTGTCGGCCATGTGCAAAAGATAAATTCCCAATACACTGAATTATTGTTATGGTTGCATTTATAAAGCTATAGAAATGGATCTGGTACTCTCTCACTCTTTCTCTTTTTTGTACCACTCTCCACTCTCTCTCTTTCTCTCCCTGTCTCTTTGTGTCTTCTGTTGCATGCCTGATCTACGGCAAATACAATCAATTGAGTTCAAAATTCCATAAGACTGACTGACAGCCCGCATTGAACTCTATGCCCTCTGACGTTGCCGTTGCAAAAGAAATCAAAATGTACGAGTATACGAAATGAAAAATGAAAATGTACAAAATTGGAAATGCCAATGAAATTCCAACGCACACACACACACACACACACACACACACACTACATATATTATAATATATTCTATACATATCCGACCGACAGTGAAAAATCGCCAACTCTTGTAAGACATGTGTAAATATTTACGTTTCAATTGTGGCCCGAGGCTCGTTTCGATTTGTGGCCCGAAATGACGTCGACGTCGACGACCGACGCAAGAATTTTGGAATTTGGCATGCTTGAAGGACGCCTACGTGTTGTTGTTGTTGTTGTTTTAGCTGTTGTTGTTCTGCTTGTTGTTGCTTCTTGTGGCATTGTTGTGTACGTAATGATCGGTAGCGAGTGGGCGGATTGCGGATTTCAATTCAATTTTTATAACCTATACCCAGTAAGAGGGCAGGAGAGGGGTGCCCAACAATACTGAGAAGATATGCAACAAGAAGTAAAAGGTATCTATCTCCTATATCCTTTATTATGAAGTACTTTCATATAATATTCTTAATTTATCAAGAAACTTTCCTCCTCTTCTATAGTTACCTATTATATTCTCCCCTTTTTACAAGTTCCTTTTGCACTCTTAATTCTGGGCACACATATATGTATATATGTATATTAATATAATGGCCCATAATCTGGAACTTTCAGAAGAGCCATGTCAGAAACACATATTTTATTAAAGTACCTAGAAACTTTCTCAGGCCCAAGACAGTTGAAAATATCAGTTTATACTATTGTAAGTATCTGCTGTAGTTTGTTTTACTTTACTTTACTATATTTCAAAACTGTTCTTACAGGGTATCTCACAGCAGCACTCTCCTTAATAGCTCACCACTCGCATGAATCAGCTGGGCACGCATTTTGAATTTCATTTCGATACGTAAAATAATTATAGAAATTTCTCTCGGTTCCGTTCAGTTCCAGTTGAGTAAGTCAAAGTTCTGAATAGACCGCATTATACGTACGCAATTTAATCATCTCTTTGTTATTTAGCTCATCTAAATAACAATAATTTTGCTAATCACTGTGAATTGTTGAATTTTTGTTGGTTCATTGAATCACTTCATGACATGTGAAGATTAACATTTTATTTATTGATGCCGCTTAAATATCATTTAGTATATATTATTTGCGATCATATTTTTTTTTTCATTTTCATATTGAAAATTATATAAGAAACAATCATAAAAATAATCTTTTGAACGTTCCCTCTCATTGAACTTTCTATAATCAGATGTTGGGTGTCGAAGCCTGACAGTTTCCTACTGGAAAAGTTTAATTACAAAATACACCTTAGTATTCAAAACATTTAAAAATAGGAAGAATTAAATTGTTAGAACGAATAGCTTTGCTGTTGCCATTAATTCATTATCTAAATATAATTTTATTGATGATGTATTATTTAAGTCGTCATCAGCTATAATGCTATTCGTATTGGTCTATTCCTGACTCGCCCATCACTATTATAGAGTCACAAAAGTTTTGTTTACAAATTGTCGTAAAACATAAGATGCACTGTTAAAAATTGTCCATTAGAATAAGGAAGATTGTAAATACGATATATATTGAAAATGTTAATGATAAATATGAAAATAATATTATTTTAACATTTAATAGAATACTCAATGCTAAAGTAAATGTTTATAAATATTAGTGGTGATATTCATTCTAATACCATTGATATTGTCAACATTATTGTTAATTCTAATGATACTGCCAATATTAATGCTAATGCAACTGCTTGATAATGATGATTAAAATGAATATGAATGATAATGATAATGATAATAAAAATGATAATGATGTCAATAATTTTGTCACTGCTAGTGCAACTAACACTTAAGCAACATTAATTATAAATGAGTAAATTATTTTAGTTATTCATTGCTTTTTTCTCTCTCAGTGTATTGTGAATTTGCCCAACTGAATAGGGCAACAACAACAACAAAAGAATGTAGAATGTAAACACCTGTACAGTGTACACTGTACACCCACTCATCAATTTATCCACCCACCCATTATGATCCATACAGGCGTGACGTCACATTATCAACATTTTTCAGCTCTATTTTGGGGGATGCAAATTGGTTCTAAATTTGGATGATGATATTGAAGTGATGATGAACGAAAGCTTGAACTTGACCTGGCCAGACAGATAACGG